>OX101787.1:27547754-27873915 GCA_944452715.1 Ophion slaviceki
GCAAGTTTCGCCTGAGGACGAATTCGCAGGTGCAATAGGTGCATCGAAACAGATGGGACTCGACGTGCTGATCGAAGTGGGCGCGAAGTATCGTTTTCGTGGGAAACTTGACGTCGCACATCATGCAATGCATGAGTTCCTGAGGAGGCGTGTGTATCTGATTGTGATGATGGAGAACGGCGGAGACCGAGTAGAGATTGACGTTACAGCTGGTGCTTTGGAAGTACTTCCGCGGCTGGAACAACTTCTGTTGAAGGTTGGTCGTTGGCTCTTTCGCGCACTCCTTGTTGCTCGTGCTCTTGTCCTGAAGACTTTTTCTCACTGGCAACAAGCGCGACTGGAACAATTTTTTTCGCGCTTTTCGCTGCTTCGTACCCGCGTGATTCTTGCGTCTCTCCTCGTCCGAGCTGTCGGACGATATGACGATGACCCTCGCGCCGGAAGTTCCGTTCGCCGCGTGAATACCCTGGCAGGCGCTCGAACAATCGTCGAACTTCTTGTCGTAACATTTTTTCACGGTTATCAGCTGTTTCGCCGGTCGCGCGAATTTTTCATCTCCTTGCGTCTCAACGAAACGTTCTCGAGTGGCGCCGGCAGTCGGTCCGTGGATCGCGTCTCGATTCGCCAGTCGATGATCCTTGATGTCTTCGGGAATTTCCGGCTGGACGTCAGTGCGATGAAGATCATCGCGGACGTCCATTGGCTCTTCCTCGTCCCCGCCGATGACGGTCTTCGACGCTTCGTTCGCGTTTTCGTCGAATCTTTCACTCTCCACAACTTCCTCACCGATGCTGAGGGAATTCTCAATCGACATGGGATCCTCCGCGTTCCCGTAACGCACCTCCGATACTTCGATTCCGATACCTGCGGATTCTCGTCCATTGACTTTATCCGGCAAACTCGTCGCCTCGTCAAAATCGCCGTTGCACGGCAGAATCGTCTCACCCGCGGATGTGCAACTCTCGAACTTCCAGATCCCTGTCTCCATATCGTTCAGTTTTCCAGGTTCCGAAATTGCACTCTCCTCAGCATCGGGAAAATCGCGATTGTTCGTCTCTGCAGGTACAAAATATTTGCACCCCTCGACGCGGTCGCCAGACTCGGAACTTTCCCGCGGAATATTTATCGCCTCGTTGGCTCCTGATTTTTCATCCCGATCAGAGTGGCGGTCGAGTTTGAGATCTTCCTGTTCTCGCCGCTCCTCTGGGACGAAGTTTTCTTCCTCATCTTCAGATCCTGATCCTTTGATCTCTGGGTCTTCCGGCTCTTCCATCACAATTACCAACCTCGCGCTGCCATCAGAGTACTCAGGCTGAAAAATTTCCCGCTTCGGCGTGTCGGCGCTCTCCGTCGTGCCATTTTCCCCAGGCGAGACCCCATGCAATTTTGCCTCTGTGGCGTGGTTCTCGGCTCGCTCTGCCTCCTCGGCAAACTGAGGAAACCTAAAAGGAAGAAAGATCAATTCATCCGTAATCCTGCCTCCCGTCTCTTTGAAAACTTACAACGCGCACGTAACGTTCGCCTCTGTGTCTTTTTCATCGCTGTGACTAGGAAATTCTTCGTTGATGTTCGCTCGATCCCAACAGGCACCTCCGTCGATTATTTCTTCCGCGGGGACCGGCGTGGCGTCTCGGATCTTTCTCAAGGTCGTGCGTATGTCGGGAAGTTGCCTCTGCCTCGTAGTCTCCTGTTTTCTTCTGAAGGCGTTCTCCACCTCCCTCTTCACTTCGTCCGAGATGTACTGTATCTCGTAATCCGAGTCGTCCATGCACCATACCTTTTCGATCTTTTTGTTCGCCGATTGGATCTGCTTCTTGAAGCAGTCGAAGGATTCGACGAGAAAAATGCACTTTTTGCAAATCATGTGGGGCAAGCCATCCCGCCTGTTTATCTGCGAAGGTAATTCGAAAAGAAACGCGATGCAAGATTGTCGAGAACAAAGAGAGAGGCAGCGGAACAGAGACGCGAAGCTTTGCTCACCGTTACGTCGCTGATGTTCATTATTTTGCTCGTCAAACGCGCGGTATCGGAAGTATCGGAAAAAAGAGAGATCAACTCTCCGTCCGTGCTCAAGCAAGTGCGGCAAATATTTTCCGTCGTTGTCGTAGACATTTTCCTCGGATAACGAGTTTTTTACGCTGAGTTCGCGGGAACAAGAATACGTACCAGGGAAGAAAATTCAGATTCGCACGCGCGCGTTTTTTTCTTCTTCACGCGAAGGTGAGAAACATGCTCTGTGGGTGTTTCATTCGAAACGATGAATCGAACGGATTCTTCGCTATTTTTCACGGATTAAGATTCAAATATTTTCCGCGTATACGCGCAGTCTCGAGGCTTTTAATCGTACGTTTAAAACAAAGAACAATTGAAGATTCTAAATCTCGTTTGTATTTGTTTTTTGCGTCGGGGAATGTGACGGTACTGCCACCTTCACCACCTTCAACATCGAAGCACTTATCGACGGAGCGATCCAACGAACCGAACGGTGGCGACAATTGATACCACGGTCTTACATACAGGCTTGCAACGAAGTTAAATTTTCGTGGTGGGGGTAGGCACGCTTATCGGTTTCACTTGTCGATTCACTAGGCGCCGCTACGCGTCGCTACTAGCAAGGGAAAGTAGTTTCCCCCTTAACTCTGACCGGCGAATGGGCCCAACGTGTTTACGTATGTTTTTGTGACGCGATGGTCGAAATAACCTTTATTTGCGACCATATACCAGAAGGTTCTACGCGATTTACCGTCATACATCTTTCATCGTGTTTTTACGCATAAGTGTGAATTTTTTTGGTGGTGTTTGCGAAAAAATGCGGAATGGCTAAGGGTTGCGCGGTTTGCAACTGTAAAACGGGGTACAAAAATTGTAAGCAGAAATGTTCTGTGTTTCGCGTGCCCAGAAACGTCGAACGATACAAAAAATGGCTCGATGCTATTCCGGGACTGGACGAGTCTCAGTACGTGTGCGAAAAACATTTCGAAGAACGATGTATTGTGAGACATTGGAGAAAAAGGATGTAAATGGTCGTAATATGTGCTGGTATGAATTAATGTATTCAAAAAGTTTTCAGTTTCTTTTCGATGAAAGTAGTCATCTTTTTTTTAATCAACCCATTTTTTTATTGGTTTCGTATATTATGCAGTTTATACGACAGTATGGTAAATTGAATTAGGGCAAACGGCGCATGCGTTGCGTTCAGGAGGGAAAAGTACAGAAAGCTATTTCTCTCTTCGTCGCACCACTACTTCCCCGTGTCGTCACGCACCAAGCGGCAGAAATCGGAATAAAAAACAGAACCGCTAAGGGTGCCTACCCACACTACCGCCGTTGTCAGATCTGTATGTAAGACCGTGGTCGGGGCTGGGAGTGCGCAAGCGCGTAGAAGTCCATATAACGTTGAAGTCAGCTGCAGCCAGAGTTGCCAGATTGGGCTATAAATCGCGATTTGGGCTATCTTGGGAGGCCATTTCGCGGCCCAAATTTTTGAAACGCGCTAAAGCGCGATTTGGGCTATATGCGAAAATAAAATGGCTTTCTTTGGGCTCTTAGACCATGTAACTACAGGACGCGCCTTGCATAGTTCGCTTCAAACAAAACCATCCGCACATTTCTACAGGGAGTGAGGAAATACACACATACACACAATTTACTACGATCACAAATTATCATCACGTATTTACTCACGCACATAAGAAACATATCATCACATAAAATAATACAGCACGCTAACAAAACGATTATACAATAATCGTGTTCTTTTTTACACACTATACGTATGTGTGCGCCAAAATAGAAGAATAGAGGAGCACCCAAGTCGATAACGCAATCGTTAACAACTATTTTATGGAGGTAACTTTCATTATGGGTTTTAGAGTAATATATTTTATACCTATAAATTATTGAACGTAGTGGATTCATATTTATTAAAATCTTAAATAAAAATATACAATTATACAGTCATCGAGTCATTGTTAGGTGATTCACATGGTGTGATTTAAAGTTTGTATGAAATTGCGTCGTGGACACAAAAAACCTATTATTGTCCCGCTTGAATCCATGGTCACAGACAACACGAATTTAAAATTTATGATTATGAATTGGAGGAAAAGTAAACTTCAAATGTAAAAAAGAAAAACTGTTTATTAATTAGGTATCATAAACTAAAAATACATAACGAACGACCAACATAAAAAAGCATTTTCCTTCAGCCCGATATACTTATATATACCCCCGCGTCCTCTTCTCAGCCAACAAGGGAAGCTGAGTTCAACTTGAATCCGGATGATCCGGACTCCGGCCCTGTCCCTGCCCAAGAGAATGTGCCAAAGAATATTGATGTACCAGAGATTCAAATTTCGAATGCAGAGGGCCTGCTAAACGAATTTTATGTTTCTCTGATGGACATAGTTGATTTAGATTTCCAGCGAACGTAAAGATATTTACTTTAATATTCTTATTCATATATCATATATGAGACTGTGATTTAAACTGGGTGATTTTTGTACTAATGTAATCTCAAGGAATAAGTATTTCTTTATTTATGTGATTGTTTTAGCCTGCTACTAAATACAGATATTTGATTATGTTTGATTTTAAAATAATTAAAGAAATAATTCAATTTCTAACTTATATCGGTGCTTTTCCTTCATGACCTACCAAAACCACGAATTTGAGCTATATGCGAGCTTTTACCGCGCTATTTGGGCTTCGTAAAGTCCCGCGGTTTTTGGGCTACACAAGCGGCGTCTGGCGGCGGTTTCGCTCACTACACGTCTGGCAACTCTGGCTGCAGCGGCTGAGCTCTACATTCGTACTCCCGCGGCGAAGAGGATCTGTGCGTTATTGTTTTAATCGTTACGTGACAAGGAAGATGACCGCCGTCGATTGGGACGAAGTCAAGCGGCTTGCCGCTGACTTCCAAAAAGCTCAACTCAGCTCGACGTTACAAAAGTTCGTCCCTCGCTGTTATTCCGTTTCTTTTGATTTTGAGGTTACGTCTACTTGACAGTTTCCCTATGTGGCCATCTGTTACACTGTTTTATCGTTGTTTGATCGACTGTTCCTCGACGCGGCATAAAACAGAAGAGTGTCAAGAATGCAGACGATTATCTCTTTCTCGCTCCGTTGTTTTCCAGATTATCGGAGAGAAACTGCGTCGAAATAATGATGACTTTGACGACGAGCAAACTTCTGGACATAATCTTCACTGTTGACGGCAAAGAGTACGTGACGCCGGAGCACCTGAGTCGAGAGATCAAGGACGAACTGTACGTTCACGGCGGACGTATAAATCTGGTGGAACTGGCCAAGATTCTCAATGTCGATCTCTCCCAAATAAACAAAGTCGTGAGCGAAGTCGAGAGGCACGACAAGGGCCTCAAACTCATTCTCGGACAGCTTTTGGACAAGAGTTATATGCTGAGAATAGTCGGCGAGATAAACGACAAACTGTGCCAGAACGGCTACATCAACGTCGCCGAATTGACCCTCCAGTACGACTTGCCCGCAGACTTTTTGCAGACGACGATAGAGAGGGAGCTCGGAAAGATCGTGAGGGGCAGACAGGACAAGCAAGATCCGAGGATATTTTATACCGAAGGTTTTATCGCCAGGAACAGGGCAAAGATCAGAGGAGCTCTGTCCGCCATTACCAAACCGACTCCGGTTATGGCTATTTTGGGACAATGCAAAGTTCCGGAGAGAATATTCTTCTGTAAGCATCATGATATTTTTTTGAAATGCTGGAGAATATGAAAATGGCAAGCTGTAGAAGAGAAAAGTTCGATTTTCGACGTAAAACAACTTCAAACATTTGTTATTAACGAATGAATGAACATATGAAAAAATCATCCGCTCGTACGATAGAAAATGTTATACATCACACTCTGTCTGAAATTGAAGTGAATTGGACGCATAGATTTCGAGATACAACTTTCACAAAAGCCGTCACCACTCGGACAATTTTTGAAATTTTTACCGAATCTTTGTTGTAAATCAAAGTTAAGAGCTTCGCTTATAGAACTATGCAACAAGATATCGTATTTTCTAAATTCCCATCTCGCACAAACGCCTTCAAACCAATACTTTTAACACCTTGGTCGAAATTGAATCCTGATGTGTATCGTATCGCAACCTACTTTGGCTGATGTTTCAGACACCTGTAAATCCAGTAGTTTGTAAGTGAATGACAATGAGCGTAGCTAATCAGAAAAAATGACGTTTTTTTAAAGCAATTCTGGAGAATTTGCAAGAAATGATGCAAGTACCGGGAGTTGTGACGGGAAAACAGAGTCACAACAGTATATACGTCCCTACCATATACTCCAAGAGCCAGACCGAATGGGTGGACAATTTTTACAAGCAAAACGGATATTTGGGTACGTATGAAAAAAAACAAATAATTCCTTCCCCGTTGGTTTACAGGAATAAAGACCAAGTGATAACGACATTCCCGAACATTGTTCTTTCAATAGAAGCAAATGAAAACACTTATTTTTTCAAGCCAAGGAATGTATACGCCCTCTTAAGGTATTTCTTTCACGAACCCGAATATTTAACAATCAACTGATTTTCATCTACAGCGAAGTAAAAATACATTCCAATATACTGGTAAAATTTCAAGCCAAGTGACCGAACTTTCAACGAAAAATTACGACTTTAAAAATCGTCTCGTTTATACGAAACATTATGGAGATGACACGCCAGACACGTTCCTATCTAATTCTCCTAAAATCCTAAATCCTAGAATTCTAAAAAATTCTAAAGATTCCGCAAAGACAATAAAAACTGGGTATAACCGAAAGTTTAAACAAAAATATGAATGCTAAAACTTAAAAAAATGTGTCTAGCAGAAGAATTTTCGTAGCCGCGACTGTACAGACCTGTACCTGTACCTTCTACTTGACGGGAATTGTTTATGAAAAATTGAAAAAAAAAAAACTACTTTTTTAATCCATATTATACAGAAATGTTGTGTGAAATGTTGGTTTTTTTGTAAATGCGTGCCATTTTCTTAAATTTGCATTTTCTTCATTTTAATTACTGCCACATAGAAAATATACATGTTCTGACTGAGAAAATGTTTGAACTTTTTTGCAAATCAAAGTCTACGGGAAGCTAGACTGCAGGCCGATTCGCAACTCCCGCGGCGACCTTGCTGTAACACTCTGCCACAGCTCCACCGATTTGATGATGAATTAATTTTTCAAAAATTGTTTTCTAATCTCAAATATACTATTAAAGTATACCTAAAGTTCGATAATTATAAAACAATTTCTTAGTTTTCAAAATCCCTCAATATTGCTTATTTGTGTTCCTGTTTAAATGTATATCCGAAAGAAGTATCTTTCGAACGCATTTGCAGAATACGACGCTCTCTCGCGGCTGGGCATAACGGATCCTCAGAACTTCGTGAAGCGTCATTTTCCGAGCGAAAAATTGACGCTGTTGGATTCGGTGGCGGTGGGTGGAGCGATAATCGACCAGGTTGACGCGAACGTGGACGAGGTGATAGCGACGAGTACGTTCACCGACATCTATCCGTTGTTGCCCTCAGTCTTCAGCACCGAGGACGCGGAGTATCTTCTGAAAGCTGCGCAGAAGAGATCGTCCGTGAGTTTTCACATATTCGCAAACACAGTGGTCGTGTCCGAGGCTTTTTTGCACGCGTTGTCAAAGCCGTTCGAGCCGATAGCCGAGAAGCACGCGCGGGACGCGGTGGACAGTGGCAGATGGTTGCAGTCGATAGCGGAGAACAAACTGAGGTTGTCAGCTTCGAGAACGGCGAGTGTGATTGGCGATGGTAAAGTTGACAAGAAAGAGGAACGCCGTAAGAAAGCGAGCAGCGGTAAGGCGGGTGGAGGTAGCCAGGGCCGTGAAACGAAGACGAGATCGACCAAAAAGAGGTACAATCAAACGTCGAAGAATCAGGAGAACGACAGCGAGGATGAGCAGCAAGCTCGCAACAACGCGAAAACGGAGCTCGTGCTTGTGAGCCTCGAGGAGATAAGGGACAAGCTCAGCAAGGACGAGAATCTCGCCGACATCGAGGATTTTGTCGAACAACTGGCTCATTATTTGCAACCTAAATTAAACAAATTGGCGCTGTCGTGTGCCGAGCACGTGGCACAAAGCACCAAGAACAACAACAATCTCACGGAAGTCGAGGAACGGCTCAACATGCTCGCGACGAATATACGAATCTACGACAAGGGCTTGAAGCTCTTGGAAAAAACTTCGCAATCCTCGCTCACCAAGTATCTCGTGAAGACGCTTGCGGTAGATTTTGCCACTGATGTATTCAGGCTAGCAGCCCAACAGAATCTCCTGCAGTGTCCGAGCAGCATGACGACCGAAGCGAGGACCAAAATGCTCCTGGAATTTCCGGACGACGTCAAGGAACCGTTGGGCAATTTGCATCGCGCCACTGTCGGCAATTCGATCGAGGAGTTTTTGAACAGCATCGAACCGGCTATGGCCGCCTGTTGTCTGGTGTTACGGAAGTTCGACAAGAAGAAAGAGAGGCCCGTCGTGCTCGGCCATCGGCAGGCACTTTTGGAACAACTGCGCGAAACCTTGGATCCCGCGTTGGCGCTTCATCTCGTCACGAGCATTCTCTTCACCGCCGCGACCCAGTGCGCCCTTCACATGTCCGGCAGGCACGTGTCCTCCGTTCTCTCCTTCCTGCAATCGCATCTCGAAGCTTCGACTGCCGCGGACCTCTCGCAGTATCACGGTACGTGATCTTCACGTCCAACATCCTTGCCGTCTTGAAACACACATTTACGTAGAACCCTTTGGAAGAAGTGACCAAAAATCCCCCCCTTCACATTCGAACATAGCAGGTGAAAAAATATGAAAATGTTGCAATTTTTTATGCAGATCTCGTGCTGGAATTATTGAGCTCTACGGACGATGAGGCTAAGGAGAAGGCGCGCAAAGGACTCGAGGACGATCTTGACAAGATCAAGGAAATCGCTAATAACTTCAAGTGTCACTTGAAGTCCCACAAGATTCACGAATAATTTGTGTGCAATACGTTGACTCTGCGCCGACCGAGACGTCGCGCTTATTGTCATTTACAAAACTCCACTTTGTATTTCTTCAACGGGAATTGGATTTTTTTTTACGAAACGTGTGTACTTTTTGCCTTGCGGAGACTCCTGTCGTCACATTGTCATCCGGCGCAACATTTTTGAGACGTGGCCATTACGTTCACGGACGACGTCTAGATTACCTCAATTATCTGGTGACTGGGTCATCTTCGAGGAACAATGTCATCTGGATTATCTAGAGATTAGAATCTGGATCATCTTCATTATCATATAACCATCTTGATTATCTTACAATCTTCGTTATCTTTTAATCATCTTGATTATCTGATAATTATCTTTTGAGCATCTTGATTATCCAACAATCATTTTAATTATCTGATAAACATCGTTATTATCTTAGAATCATCTTGATTACCGTATGATCATCTTAATTATCTCGTAATCATCTTGATTATTTCATAACCATCTTGGTTATCTCAATCATCTTGATCATCTCATAATCATCTTGATTGTCTCAATAATCTTCATTATCTCATAATCATCTTATCTATCTCATAATAATCTTGATTATCGTAAAATCATATCGTTTATCTTATTATCATCTGAGTTATCTTATAGTCATCTAGATTATCAAGCGACACATAAAACCGAATGGTACGAGTAATGCAGTGCGGATCGCAGAATCACTCAATATATCGAAACTGATTGAGCATATTCTGCTCTGACAAATTGACGAAGTGTTTTTTTATTTTAACAAATTAATAAATATCTACGTAATGCATATATAACAATTGACAGGTTCATTTCTATATCAATTAGATCACACACAGCTCACTTCAAGCTGATCTACTGTCGTTAGAAGCGACGCTTGTGGTCAAACTCGGAACTTCTTAGTCTGCACATTTGGGGGGTTGGTCCGTCTAGTCCTTTCTCTACCTCAATGGATCTCTTCTGAAGTCGTATTTAGATAGCGAAAATGTTCGAAATAGAGGTACAACAATTCACCACTAGGGTCGCTCCGGTAACAAGTGACTGACCGATATAGCAATAGCCAGAGCACTCAGTGAAAGTGACCGCCACACGACAATCAACACAGAAAAAGTAAAAAATTAAAATAAGCTATTTCGTGTTCGAAAATAATCCCGAAAACGTTTTTCGTAACGTAATTGCTGCGATACCCGAAACGGGAGAAAGAAAACCGTAAGTATTTGAAAGACAAAGAAAATAACACGGATGTAAATAATGATGGTGCTTTTATACGGTGTTATATACGGTGCTTTTAAAAATGATCAATTCTTTTGTATTATATATTTACCGATTATGAGAGACACTAAAAAAGTATTACAAATTTACATTATATACACACGCTATGAACTTTCACTGAAAACATATCAATAACTTAAAATTTTGTTATGCTCTTCATACTCTACATTAGATCCATATTCATATTGCATACATACTTCCGATTACTATCAAAAGCAAATTGAGGTTATGTTCCCGTAAAAATAACATACACATATGGCATATAGCGCATCGGACACGAACTACAGCAGCGCCGTTTGACTGAAACGCTTGTTTAGTTTGCACCACGGTCTTATAAACAGGATTAATCTCTGGTCTTACATACAGGTCTTGCCACTTGGACTTCCGTACTCCAACCTCCATGCCTATGGCTGCGGGAGAGCTCATTCTACATATACATACACATATATTTGTCAATCGTGGAGAGCGACAGCTCGCCAACCGGTGACGCCCTTGCTTGTTTCCAGAATTTGTCATCTCCTTCGGCATAGATTCATCATCATTATCATCATCCATCAAACTCAAAAGAGCTCAAACCCTCCGAACATTGGACGCGACGAGTATGGATAATCAGGGAAGAAAAGTCATAGTGTGCGACAACGGAACGGGGGTAAGGTTATAACGTGCTCGAGTTTTATTTTCCAAACATTTCTCCCTCACTGTCCAATTCTCTATTCAATTGTGACAATAGAAGGACAAAGAAATTTCATCGCCAAATCTCTCACCGAATAGTCTTCGTTCTCTTTCCAAGTGTCGTTTCTTAATCCCAAAATTTTGCAATTCTCACAGTTCGTCAAATGTGGGTACGCGGGTTCGAATTTTCCGGCTCACGTATTTCCGTCGATCGTGGGACGGCCTATCATCCGGGCTTTCAACAAGATCGGCGATGTTGACGTCAAAGTAAGCGTCATTGTTTAAAAACTCAGCGTTACGCCGTTCTCACGGAATTGCAGCCACTAGGATTGATTTTCATTTTTTATTTTCAATGCGAATAACTAGGGCGATAAGATTTCACTGGAAATTAATACAAAACTCTTGTAATTTACAGCAAGAATTTTGCATTCGCGTAAGTCTCGACTCCAATTTTGACGTTTTTAGTGATTCAAGGTTCCATTGCGCCCTTTTTTTATGTGCTTGACAATTTTGGAAACGCGGCTGTTTGGACGGCGGCGAGAAGGGTCGGGCCCCCTCAAGGTAGTACATGCACAGCAGCACGTCGGAAGAGAATTGTTCGAATATCTCTTCTGATACAGATAAATCAGCATTATGGAATTACCTGCAATTGAGTACAGAATTTTCATTGAAACTCTGGAACGTGTTAAGGTATTCCTTTCACGAACTCAAATATTTAACAATTAACTGATTTTCGTCTATAACGAAGTTAAAATCAATCCCGGTGTACTGGTAAAGTTTCAAACCAACCAATAGAAAATGTAAAAATATCTAAAACCACCAAATTTGCGTGAAATTTTTTATTCCAGTTTATTTTTACGTATAATAATTCTTGTGACTTATTTTTTTATTAAGCGCCAGCGTAATTTACCAAAGATTCAGAAGAGTCCTGCTTATGACCCCACAAAATACATCCCTCCGCGAAAGGAATACCTTAAGCTTTTTAACCCCGCATTTATCTGATTGCAAATTACAAATAAAATTGAATGCGAAAGATCAGGAGGCCTGTTCGAAAAGAAAACGGCCGACACTCGCGTCTCTGAATATAGTCGTTCGATTCCGTGCTGTACTACCTTGAGGCAATGTCCGACGTGTAACTACGTGGAAAAATATTGTTTTTCATACGATAATTATTGATTTTGTGTGTTGTGTGCTGACATTTGCCTTCGTAGGACGTGCTTAACATGCCTGTAAGTTCTCACAGTTCTTATTGACGTTGATTGTTACCGCCTCATTGGGGCAGCACGCGTAACGCATGATACGGATTTGTTGGACGAAATGTTGAACAAAGTCGGACTTTTGGAATTTCAAGTCCTATGGGAAAATGATAACTCGTGGTTCAAGGTACAGGGAAATCGGTAGAGACAAAAAACGTCGTGATCAGTTCTCGGTGATTGGCGAAATAATTTCGATGGCGAATACGATTGTCTTAATTTCCTTGAACTATGATTATTATTGTTGCATCTTCAACGGAAATTGATTCGACGCGCACGATCTTTAACGTTTGGAATATCACTGTCACAAATATCCCGCTAAGGGATAGAAGTATTAGAGAAAGAGTAATGAAATTGGTTGGCAAAATTGATATTGAGAGAATAGCAATGGGGGGAAAAAATGTAGAAAAGAAAAATCGCGTGCTCTTCACTGCTGCTCAAAGGATCGTTTTTGTCCTCGTTTGTCATTACTGTGTATCCGTCGATACTTTGTCCTTTTTTTACTCCGTCATGCCTTGCTTTGATCGGTTTGTAACTTGACACGGCGACTGGCGTTTTCTCAACAAAAATTTCCCTGCGCAGGACCTGATCGTGGGCGAGGAGGCGAACAAGCTTCGTTCGATGCTGGAGGTCAGTTATCCCATGCAGAACGGAATCGTCAGGTAGGCGGAAGAAATGTTTTTCTTTAGCGCTCTCGCTAGCGCCTCCTTCACGTGTTGCGATTTATGTTCAGAAATTGGAAGGACATGTGTCACGTGTGGGACTACACGTTCGGACCGGAGAAATTGAACATCAACCCGCGGGAGTGTAAAATTCTGCTGACCGAGCCGCCTATGAACCCACTGGCGAACAGAGAAAAGATGATCGAAGTATAGAATTATTCTTTAAACGAGCTATTTCAAATTGTCTTCAGGCGGGATATACATTTAGACGGGACAAAATTAATCAATTTTGAGGGATTTTTTAACGGGAGATATACACCCAGGAGTCGGAAAAAAGGTCATTTTTGTGAATCTTTTCAAGGAAAACTATTTGAAATTTCGGATTGGGATTTTAATGATCTAAAAGTATATACATTCAAAAATATGTTTAATTCTCTTTATTTCAAAATATCAAAAATATACAAGGATATTGTATGATCCTTGGAGCGTCGTAAAAAAATCTGCGGATACGGTACCCACTGGCGTTTCGGCAAAAATCATCTGAAAAAAAAACCAAAAAGATTGTTAAATTAGATACTATAATCTAGTACTTGTCATAGCCGATTTTGAAAATATCGATTTATGACAAAATGGCGGACGTTTGAACATAAATAGTGATTTTCGGGCCAAAAATTAGTTATTATTTTGCCTATAAAACAAAAACTAAGTAACGGAAAAAAAATCCTATGACCAGTACTAGATAATGGTGTATAGAATAACCTCAAGGCAATCGGTTCATTGGTTTTCGAGAAATGTTGGGTACCGATTTGAAAAACCTGTCGGCTCGGCGCCGCAAAACACGGTTCACTTTCTCGGCTGTAACTGGCTTATTTATCGAAATATTAACTTGCCGTTTTCACCAGATATTCTGGAGACCTCAAACTTCAAGAAAATGCAAAAAAATCGATTTTTTAGAACATCTAGGTGTATATCTCCCCTTAAACGAAGAAATAATTATTCTACATTTATAAGTGTGAGTACACAAAACAATTTTTCAAAATTCATTCATACTCAAAATGGTGGAGCTGTGGCAGAGTTTTACAGCGCGATTGCTGCCGGAGTTGCGAATCGGCGTGCAGTCGAGCTTCCCGTAGACTTCGGTTTGCAAAAAAAAAATTCAAATTCTGTTTTCAGCTAGATCATGTCGACGCCGCTTACGAAAAGTAGCACGACTCAAAGTTCTTACGAAAACTAGCATAATTATGCTTTCGCCACGGAAACTAGCACGTTTCCATATTCACCGCGAAAACCAGCATGTTTCGGCTTTTGCCGTAAAAACTAGCATGTTTCGGCTGTCACCGCGAAAACTAACTCGTTTAATTTTCACTGTAAAGACTAGTGTAAATGGAGTAAGTTCAAAACCTTAAGGACCTCATCGCTCGTACAATCTAACCAAAAGAAGTTTTGGTGAGAATTTAAAGTCCTTCGTGCTCAGGTAAAAATCTGGAAAAAAACCATTAGTATTTTTTTTTATATAACAATTTTTTGCTTAATGTCATTTAAATTTTATACTCGTTGCTTTTATCAACATTTTGATAATAATTATCAATCAAAAACGATAGTAGTAATTTTATAAAAAAATAATATCGAAATTGTAAATATAATAAAATATTTATTATGATTTTCTATTAAAAAATAACGTTATTGAAAATATCATTAAACAAATTTACTGGAATCTTACAGATGGTTATTGTCGAATATGTTTGAAAAATCTTGCTGATGTTCGATTGGAATTAATCCTCTGTCAAGCATGGCCTGTAAAAGTTTCTTTTTCTTGGTGCAAGAGGCAATTTTTTATCTGATGTCTGTTTTAATTGGAACATTCGAACATCATCCATGTTTTTGTTTTTGTTTCAAAGATTTTCATCTCTCGTCCTTCTTGGTAAAAATCATATTTAACGTGGACTGTATCGACGTAAGGTTGAATGGATATTTTCCGAATACTTGCAATTTTAATTGAAGTCCAATTAATTTTTTTTGAGAGGTCTAAAAAATCGTAAATTTCCGATTGCGGTCGAAGAAATTGGAGTAAAAAAATAGAGGCAAGGCGTAAAAAAGCATGGGAGAAAAGTCGGAAACAATTCCAGTGTTACTGAAACATGTTAATTTTCGCGGTGAATATCGAAATCTGCTTTTTTTCGTGGTGAAAGCCGAAACGTGCTAGTCTCCGCGTTAAATATCGAAAGGTACCAGTATTCGTGGCGAAAACCGAAACTTGCTAGTTTTCGTGTCGGAAGCCAAAACATGCTAGTTCTCGCGGTGATATCAAACGTGCTTGTTTTCGTAAGAATTCTGAAACATGTCACTTTTCGTGAGCAGCGTCGATAGTTCTATCGTTTAAAGAAGACAAAAAAGAAATAGATCATTTATCGTTGAAATGTATATGCCGCCTTGAAGAGTTCAAATTAACAATTTTTATTAACATTGTGCAATTTTTTCTCTCGACATTCGAAGAATATGTCTCGTGTTTTATCGTTTGCCAGGTGATGTTCGAGAAGTACGGATTCGCCGGAACGTACATCGCGATACAAGCGGTTCTGACGCTCTACGCCCAAGGATTGATAAGCGGCGTCGTGATAGACTCGGGTGACGGTGTCACTCACATATGCCCGGTCTACGAGGAATTTGCGCTGCCCCATCTCACCCGGCGACTGGACATAGCCGGCCGCGACATAACGATGTATCTCATCAAATTGTTGCTTCTCCGCGGTTACGCGTTCAATCATTCGGCGGACTTCGAGACCGTTCGCATGATGAAGGAGAAGCTGTGTTACGTCAGCTACAACATCGAATCCGAGGTGCAATTGTCGCGCGAGACGACGGTTCTCGTCGAATCCTACACCGTAAGTTATCAAGCGTTATCGAAAAGTTGGACAATCGCCATCTTAGTTCGTCCCGAAACATCGTGCGAGCAAGCGCGTTTCTTGAGGAATTTTATACCGTACGAGCTTTTGCCCGCGGCTTCAACTGGTTTACAATTTCTTACAATTGACCTTGGTTATTTTTTAATTTATATTCCATATATACTGACTTTGTGTCCCTTACAACTTTATTATAAATATAGATAGAATGTGTATTTATTTACGAAAATTTCAATGGAAATCACATTGGCTGACCTTAAGGTAGTCCTATCGCTAGGCTTCAATCCAGAGGATTTTCATTTTTTTTCGAGTTTCACTAATTATATTAATAATCGTCTCTGTAAAATTTCAGGGCCGGTTATCGACCTAATTACAGAGAAAAAAATATTAAAACTGCGTTTTTTTGTGAAGGAATTCCTAGACGACATACAAAAACCCAATTTCCGGTCGCTACAAAAGTGTCTATAATAGTGGGAATCCGTCAGATTCTTGAAAATAATCCGACTTACATACTTAACACTTGTAGTAATCCAATGCTCTCAGAAAAAAATACGCTTATTCACCTAATTTTTATGTAATATCAAGTTTAATTTTAACTTCCGGTATTGGATTTATTACTACTTGCTACGATAAAGAGACGTGACAGCAAGGCAACAGCTGACTGTAGTCCTAACCTTATCTCACTCATTCGAATTTCCACACTTATTTCATTTTTAATCCACATATTTCGCGGCCAAAAATTTTCCACGCTTTTTACCAGTCGTGGCCCGAATACAATACTTTATATTTCCCGCACCTGACATTGATTTGACAGATCGACGTTGAAAAGTATAGAGGTTAAACTCGTCTGGTTGAGTAAAAAAAGACGGAGATAGAACCAATGTTGCCAAATATCAAACCTAGAAATACTGCGCGAATTGTTGGAATAACAATTTTTTTATTTTTTAAATTAAATGTGAACATTCGTTAAGGCATCTGGCCACCTTGTAATTTTTTTTTTATAAGACCTGAACTGTTAAGAACAATTTAAGTCATAGTAGGTATTAAAAAACGCAAAATTGACCAAGTTACAGTTATTTTTTGGCAGGAAGGTTGAGCCGCTGCGGGCTGTCGACCGTGCGGTTCGATCCGTATTTATAACCCGCACGGTTTAGCTCACGCAGCTGTCCTGCGTTATCTCGAAACTACATTTTTTGAACTGGTACTATCGAAATATCGTAAACTATCGGTCCGATTGCTTTCAGATTTTTACACAATACTTCTAGATACATTATCCAAAATGTCACGTAGGATTTTTGCGATAACTTGATTAGTTCTTGTTTTATTATTGTTTTTGCTCGAAAAATTTCGGTGAAAAATACAAATTTTTTTCTTCGGCTCACCATCATTTTTTTAATGGTCGAAAAAAAAACGGCTACGCTACATTGCAGCCACACTACTCACGAATGAGCTGATTTTTTTTCTGATGTGACATGACCGGGTAACAGCTGGGAACGACCGCGCGTATCGTGCGGCGGGCCTCCGCGGCAATGTGCATAACGACGCCATTTCTTAATATTTTGAACGGAAATTTATTAACGTTATTCTTAAAGCCCTTTCTGACGATGTGTAAAAAAATAAAAATATTCCGGCCCATACTTTCGAGTTTATTATTTTTTTTAAATATACCCATTTTTCGATCGGCCAAAGTAGCCAGACGCTTTAAACAGTTTACACATGGACAATTTTAGTTATTAGAAATTATTCTTTTGCGTATGTTAAAAATATAAATTGTACAAGTCTCAAGTATGATCAGTGGTATGACTAATGTGAAGCGATAGGATTACCCTGAATGAAACGTATACAATTACCTTTGTGGCATTCTAAGCTATACAACAGAGAAAACCATATTTCATTCGATTCAGTAGTTTTTAAGTGATGCGACGACGTAAAGACAGGCAGACAGACTTTACAGCTTGATTATAAGTATGGATGAACAAATTTCAAGTTTTTTTGTACATGGAATTACTTTGCGATTATAATTCGATTGTAAATGAATCAAAAACAAATCAGACAAACGAGCGTATTTACAAAATGTCAATTAATTCTTCAGCTGCCGGACGGTCGCGTGATAAAACTCGGCGGTGAAAGATTCTCCGCTCCGGAAGCCCTGTTCCAACCCCATCTGATAAACGTCGAGGCACCGGGTATCGCCGAATTGGTGTTCAACACCATACAATCGGCGGATATCGACATACGAAGCGAACTGTACAAGCACATAATCCTCAGCGGCGGCAGCACGATGTACCCCGGCTTGCCCTCGAGGCTCGAGCGCGAGATTAAGCAGCTGTATCTGCAGCGCGTCCTGAAAAACGACGTATCCAAGCTAGGGGTAAATTGAGCAACATTAAGGGATGACACCACTCTAGCGGCAGAAAATAAGGCCTAACTTTGACAATTTATTTTGGGAGTATGAAAAAAGGAATAGGATTTCTTGAGAGGGTTTATATAACACATATTAAAGTATTTTAAAAAATATTATAATTTTTATACAAAATGGCGGTGACAGAGCCCATCTTGAAAAACGTGTTTTTTACAAATAGCTTCACGGGAGGACGGTTTTCTCGTAAAGTAGAAGACCTGGAACAAAAACCAAAAGAAATTATAATCTATGTATTATTAGCTATGGGAATACGTAGGGATTTTTTTTTTCATGAAATTTTGAAAAAAAATGGCGCACTTTGAAAGAAATGAATCGATTTTTTGTCCAAAAAATAAGCAGGAAATTGTTGTTGTCCATGCAAAGGTGTTCGAGTAATTCGTCCTCACAAGGAACATCCTTCAGGTGACACCCTTCGATTTTGTTGAAATTTCGATATGTTATAAACAGAGATGGGCATACTCGAATACTTTTAGTATTCGAGTAGGAAAATAATACCTAATACATGATAATGAATCCACGTCGATTCACTATTCGTTTTGAGAATAAATAATGAATCCATTTGGATTCATTATTTATTCCATTTTGGATTTTGGATTCGTTCCGAAAATGAACGAATACTGAATCCAGTTCTTTCCAAAATGAATAATGACTCCAGTTGGATTCAGCATTCATTCCAAAATAAATAATGAATCCAACTGAATTCGGTATTTGTTTCAACATAAGTAATGAATCCAATTCGATTCAGTATTCATTCCGTAGTCGGATATCATTAAATTGAATAATCTGGAAAAATTGACAGAAAACATGTTTATTCTATTGAAACATTATCGTCCGATTACATTATATTTACCCAAAGGGAAGTCGCGCTCTTAGTATTTAGTAACTGAAGAAATGGGGGTAGAAATGGGACATTATATTTGTCCCATTTCCATTTTTCCAGATTATTCAATTTGACGATATCCGAATACGGAATGAATACTGAATCGAGTTGGATTCATTACATACGTTGAAATGGATACTGAATTCAGTTGGATTCGTAATTCATTTTGAAATTAAAGCTGAATCCAGTAGGATTCATTATCCATTTCGAAATGAATACTGAATCCAGTAGGATTCCCTATTCATTTTCGCAATGAGTACTGAATCCAGTAGGATGCATTATTCATTTTCGGAACGAATATTGAATTGAGTTGGATTCATTATTCATTTTCGGAATGAGTACTGAATCCAGTGGGATGCTCTATTCATTTTCGGAACGAATTTTAAATAGGTTTCTTTATTATTTATGAATTAAAAAAATTCGAATATGCCCAACCCTGGTTATAAAGCACCGAAAAGTAAGCGATACGTATTTTTTTATCGGCGGAAAAACGGTTTTAAGGGCTGAAACGCACCCTCAAAAATGGGGATGTTTTTTTCGTTTTTCGTCGATAACGTTTTAACGGTACGAGAAATTAAAAAGATTCAAATTGCAACAATGTTAATTTTTTTGTGCACTATACATTGGAGATGAGGACGATAACGTTATCGACGAAAAACACCCCTATTTTCGAGGGTTCGTTTCACCCGTTACCGTTTTTCCGCCGATAAAAAAAATACGTATCGCTTACTTTTCGGTGCTTTATAACATATCCAAATTTCAACATAATCGAAGGGTGTCACCTGAGGGATGTTCCTTGTCAGTTTGAAAAAGGGGTTTCGAGAAAAACGCGTTCAAAGTTGTACGAGACGCCTGAAAGAAGTCCAAGGCGCTGCGGCAAAATCGATAATTGAACCTCTAAAAGAAAAAATCGCTACAGGAGAAGATTTTTCCAAAATCCTAGAGTGGTGTTATCTCTTAAGAAATTCGAGCACGATTTTTCCAGTACCGATCAGTCTCGCGATCGTTCTACGCAAAATAATCGTCACTTCTGCATTCTCACGATCCCTTGTTCTTCCATTCTTAAACCAAACGTTTTCGTTTGTATTTCAAGAAATTCAAAATCAGGATCGAAGACGCTCCGCGGCGGACGGACCTCGTATTCGTGGGTGGCGCCGTGTTGGCCGAGCTGACGAGAAATCGCGACTCGTTCTGGATAATGAAGGAAGAGTACGAGGAGAAGGGTCCGAACGTGCTGAAAAAATTGGCGACCTACGACTCGAACTGATGAAATTCCACACATCGATTATAGAACGTTGATCGCTGCAAGAGAAAACGAACAATTGACCGTCTGCGTAACGAGGGTCGTAATCACGGGCGAAGGGTCGCCCTCGGTCGATTGCGACACGGCTCATTCGTATCTTTCGCACCGATGTAGCCGCGAACGGGCGTGTAAATACAAAATGACGAATTCGCGAAACGGTGCCGAGACAACTCGATGATGATGGAGGCTAGGACTTGTTTTTTTTTTTTTTAACGAGACATTACTTACCTCTGTGAATAATGACAATTTGCCAACGTGCCCGAGGCAATATGAAAAAGACTAATGTTTCCTGTAGCAATTTATCCTCGATTTGTCCCTGACATATCGAAATATCCGCGATGGACGTTATCGCGACAATGTTACCGCTCTTTCGTAGCTTTTCCGCGTCTTTGCATTTACTATTGATACGCTAAAGATATGTAAATAATCGAATGTCGATGGAGAATTTTTTTTTCAAACGTTTGTTCAACCGTAGAGAGGTGAATGATTTTGTAAAGAAGAGGACGGAAGAGAAAATAATAAGACTTTTTGAAGGAGTGGAAAGGAAATCACGAGTATGTGGCCGCAATGTATTATGGAGCTCTCAGACAGGATGGAACAGCTTAAGGAGGGAGTCTGGTCAAGCCGAGGTTTTTTTTTTCAGAGATAGAACTAATTTTTCTTCACGAAACTTTTGTTACATGTAAAGGTACGTTTGAACAAGAAAAAACAGTATTGAAAATTCGATTTGAATATCTATATGTATAGATATAGCGACCGCAAGCGGAGGGTCCTACCAAATCGACTGAAATCCTGGAGTCCTTGCAAATTATCTGAAACATGAAATTCAAAAACCAGTTTGCAAGAAAAATGTTGATTGCAAAAATGGCGGACATAAAACGAAAATTGAGGAAAAAAAATCGGCTTTAACTTTGCAATAACTTTGTCCTGTAATAATTTTTCATGAGTCGAGGTATATCCGCATGTAAATTTAATTTTCTTTAATTTAAACTTTGAATGAAGTGAATCGGATGAAAAATCGATGATCTACGATCCCAGCCAACTTGAAAAGTTTTTCAATACGTACGGCTGTTTAAAGCCAATCTGCGATTCCTGGAGCATAGCAATCTGCATTCCTGGAGGCCTTCAAACTCCTCGAAGTACTGCGGCTTTTGAAGTTTCTGCATTTGTCGTGCAGATCGACCCTCCTTTGTGCTTGCTGCTTCAGGCGTGCGCTCTACGTGCTTGACGCGCACCGCTCCTAACTATATGTCAAGGTCGAATTTGATGCTATAACTTTGGGAATTCATTCTTCACATGCATAGGCAGATTTTTGGGCAAACAAAAAAAGTCGATTTTTTTATCGACCGGACCAGATTCCCCCCTTAAGAATTGAAGTAGTCGTACCACGTGACACGAGTGCGAGAGAGATGGCTAACATTTTCGAACCGAGATTTCTCAAATATGAAAAATGTTTCGGGAAAGAGAAAATTGCCAAGCTCTGCTCCAGAGAATTCCTGAGCCTGATGCCTTCCCAAAAAGACCACCATCTATGGGAAAACTGGGTTTAAAATTTGCCAGGCCACGTTCACTGTACATGTCCTTAAGGTAGTTCTATCGCCAGGCTTCAATCCAGAGGATTTTAATTTTTTTTTTCGAGTTTCACTAATTATATTAATAATCGTCTCTGTAAAATTTCAGGGTCGGTTATCGACCTAATTACAGAGAAAAAAATATTAAAATTGCGTATTTTTGTGAAGGAATTCCTAGACGACATACAAAAACCCAATTTCCGGTCGCTACAAAAGTGTATATAATAGTGGGAATCCGTCAGATTCTTTAAAATAGTCAGATTTACATACTTAACACTTGTTAAGTCCATCCAATGCTCTCAGAAAAAATTACGCTTATTGACCTAGTTTTTATGTAATATCAAGTTTAATTTGAACTTCCGGTATTGGATTTATTACCACTTGTTACGATTAAGAGACGTGACAGCAAGGCAACAGCTGACTGTAGTCATAACTTCATCTCACTCATTCGAATTTCCACACGTATTTCATTTATAATCGACATATTTCGGCGATACAAGTTTTCCACGCTTTTTACCAGTCGTGGCCCGAATACAATGCTTTATATTCCCCGCACCTGGCATTGTTTTGACAGATCGACGTTGAAAAGCATGGAGGTTAAGGGGAGGGTAGAGGTTTCAGCGTGAAAAAAGGGCTTGCGATTTTTTTTTCATATATAGGGATAGAGTAAATTTATTGAAACCTTTTGTACATTGTTAAGTGTCATTTCAAGAAAATTCCGTGAAATTTGTATTCCAAAATATCCACGAACAAGCCTTTGGAAAAACACGATTTGCGGTGTTCACTATATCTCAGCTAGAAATTATCTGAAATCAAGTACCATTAACATTTGGTCAAAGTATCATCAAATCCTCCCCCCAACGGTCTTTGATAATTTTTGTTTTTCATTTCTCAATTTTTGGTGGTCATGTAAAGTGAAAAGTGCTATTTTTCACGAAAAATTCCGCCATTTTGGGGGTGGAAAACCCCCCAATGTGAAAAGAAAACTCAAACTAACCGTTGGGGGGAGGTATTTTATATGTAGAAAGTGTGTGCCAAGTTTGAAATAAATCGGTCATGTAGTTTTCAAAAGGCAGGGAACACGGACTTTGAAAAAGTGGTTTCGAGAAAAACGCGGCACCGACTTGTTTGTGGATATTTTCGCCTACAAATTTCACGGAATGTTCTTAAAATGACACTTAACAATGTACAAATAGTTTCAATAAATTTACTCTATCCATATAGATAAAAAAATCCCAAAAAAGTGTTTTTTTTTTCACGCTGAAACCCCTACCCTTCCCTTAAACTCGCCTGGCTGAGTAAAAAGGGACGGAGATAGAACCAATGTTGCCAAATACCCAAACAAACCTAGAAATACCGCGCAGATCGTTGGAATAACTATTTTTTCATTTTTCTAATTACATGTGAACATTCATTAAACAGTTTTCACATGAAAAATTTTAGCTATTCCAAATGATTTTTTTGCATATGTTAAAAATATAAATTGTACAAGTCTCAAGTATGATCAGTGGTATGACTGGAGTGAAGCGATCGGATTACCTTAAGGTGATGCGAAGGATCCCCTAGTCCTCGTGCCATTCAGTCAACATTACAATCGACCGATTGGAATTTCCGCTTCAATATTCGCAATGCTATTGGGTCTCCAATTCGTTTGCACCTCGGTCGGGCTATTTACCAACTAATTTTGGCTAGGGTGATCCGCAATCGCATTTTCCTGCGTCGGATTGACAAATGCCGAGGCGACGAAGCTTGTCGAATGGATAAGAATTTACAATTTCGTGAATTCTCTTTCCGGCGGATATTGATTAATTCGTTTTTTTCTACGTTTTCCATCAGTTTTAGGCACCAGCTTCGTGGCAGGGCTCTGCGGTAATTTCGAGCGGTTTTACATTGGCGCAGTGGGAAAAAAGGACGCATAGACGATTGCGTAAACCTCTAACAGTCTTTATTGAACTTCATTCGTATAAGCAATCCGCGTTTGAAGCATTTACGA
This sequence comes from Ophion slaviceki, assembly GCA_944452715.1. NCBI lineage: Eukaryota > Metazoa > Arthropoda > Insecta > Hymenoptera > Ichneumonidae > Ophion > Ophion slaviceki. Next base: position 27,571,727 of record OX101787.1, read on the forward strand.
TATTCACAGTACTTATTTTCCTCGTCTTCCTCTCATTTATATAAATAAAAGTAACAATATAATTTTTATCATCACTATACAGTTTCGCATATATAATTGGCAGAATGTAACGATTCAATAATTCAATGAAGGTATTCGTACCTAAATTTGTACAGTTGGATTCTCGCGACGCAATCAATATCCTTTCAATTTGTGTCCCACCCTTCTTCGTTCTCCGTTCCCCTGTTTGTTCAATTGTCCGAGTAATTTCGCTTTATGTTCGGTTATAACGATCACGCGTGCAACACTGCAAAACACCGATAATCTCTTATACATCAAATGCAACCCATTAAAGTCACAACACCTTTAGCAAGCTTTATCGTGAAATTGTGACGATTCTGTAGTCCTTCCGATCGAGTGACTTACGATTTACATGTAGACGAGTGATCCGTACGAAGAAAGAAAAATCCGTCATCCGTAGAAAAAATTGTGATACGACGGGGGCAAACGATGATTCCCAAGTGTAACGACAGTGCCGCGAAAGTATTGAGAATTTTGTACCGAAATTTTGTAACTTTCATTTGGATAGTCCTGTCTTTTTTTTATCGTAAACGAATTTTTCAATTCGATGAAGATTTTTAAGCTGGTAAAAAAATTAACATCTGCTGTGATCGAGTAATTGAAGATTATTATTTTTCTTCCACTTTCAGCTCCTCTTGGGAGTGCTGAGAATAAAATGAAATAAAATCCAAAACGAATTACTCTGTTTATGAGAATAAAAAAAGGGCCAACACCGTAAAATTGGGTAGGGGCATCAGGGATAATTCGCGTATTTTAGACACTCTCTCTCTCTCTCGCTCTCTCTTCTCAGGCGTACGATTCACATATTCAATGATTGCGACTTATAATTAATAAAAGAAGACAATAGTGGGCTCTCGTTTATCGCGTGAATGCAGATAGGGGAAGTTTAAAAAAATATTTAAATTCAACGTGTATGTGTGTATGTGTGTGTGTGTACGTTGATACGTGTATGTGTATACGCGCTGGTGAATATCCACACTCGAATATACACATACGCGTATAAACGTTCCCATTTGCATGTATATACTTTTAAAATTCAATAGGTTTGCCTTTGCATTGATCAATGCAGTAGTTTGTGAAGCGCTTCAAGAATTTCGGATACTCTCGTTTGTAGACTGCGCGTAGAACGGCTGCGGGTGCCCAGCCTCCGGGATTCACTGGAAACAGAACGTTCAAAATTCAAACATAAATTATTATTTCAGGAGCTATGAAAGTAAGCGCAAGTCGCACGATCGTCCAGGAAATAAAAGCGTTAACATTTTTTATGCTTTTCCTTCGATAATTTTTAAACCAGGGTTGTTACGCATTATTGACTCAGATATTCCCTGATTTTTCCAGGTCTTCCATACAGGTTTTGCAAATTACCTAGATTGGGGTCAAAGTGTTCTATATTTATAGAACACTTTGTTTTCATAAAATATATATTTTTTTAAGTTAAAGGCCACAAGTTTTGTCTCGTTTCAACCATACTATCTGCAAAACTATACGGGAAGATTATATACGTAGAAATAGCAATAAATCATCTTTGTGAAAAAAGATAACATTTTTAACCGACTTGAAAAAACGAAGGAAATTTTCAATGCGATCCTTCTATCGAAAAGTTATGTTGAACTGGATAACGTAATTTTTTTAAGATCAAATATATGTAAATGTTAAAAATTAAAATAAAATTGACAAAAAAAAACTGCAATTCGAAAAAAATTTAAACATTGTGAAGTAAAAAAAATATGTTAAAAGCAAATACGTAATCTGTTCTTTGTTACAAACAGCATTTTTTATTGCCGGTGACAACAAATAAAAAATGAATATAAACACTTATCTATAATAGTAATGATGAGGTTGTGTATCGGCGGATCGAACAGTAAATTAGATTTCAGTTTTTTTAATTTTCAATGTTTGGCACGGGCATAACTTTTTTTTGTATATAATGAAGAATAATGTAAATATTGAAAGTATACAAAAATATTTATGTTTATATTTTTTAGTTTTTCTTTTCATGTCGGTTTCATTTTTCGTAATTCTTGAAAAAAGTAAATTCCGAGAAAATTCCAGAGAATTTCCAAAATTCCCTGACATTTTTCTGATTACTCCAGGAGGAAAGAAATTCCCCGAGTTTTTCCGGTTTCCCCTGTTTTCACGAGATTGCAGTTTGTTTGGGTTTCTGAATTCCTTTAATTTCTTTTAGCAGATTTTGCCTACCGAAATCCTTTAACCATTTTTTAAGATATTAATTCAGCGATCTGCAATATGAATTTATAAAAAAAATCTACAATAATACAAATTTGTAAAATAAAAGGTAAAAAAGTCCGTTGCAAACTTCAACACCGTCTGTTTTCCATATGCGGAACAACCCTGTAGACACTCGACGAAACTAACGAATTCACAATTTCCGACTGGTCCGTCCCCAAATGTGAGAAAACTTTTCTTTTTTCCTCTTTTTTACAAACACGAAGAAGGCGCCAAAGAATATTCGAGGTAGAATTTGCGAGAAAGAAAGCTTTAGATTTTCTTATCCTCCACCACTCCTTACTTCCTAGGCGACTTTGATCGTCATGGCTATTCTGTGATTTCTCTACTCCCGTAAGTGACATTTTTCGAAACATTTCTACGATACTTTTTCCAAAGCGGAACTTTGGAGGGCCGAGAATTTTCCTCCACAATCTTTTCTCCCAACCTCCGATCTCAAGGCCATTCGCAGAGTTGCATTTTCCAAAAACGCGCCTCAACTCGAGTACTATGCGCTCACGAATGTCCGGACGGCAAGTAATAACTGCCGGAACGGCAAATAATTCAAGTTTAAAAACGAAGGCAAGCTGCTACCGAGTCTCAACCCCCTCATTAACGATTTTCGAAAATTTGGTCCGTCTCGAGTTAATAGTACGCGATGATCGTACGTAATCCCCGGGTTTTGTCGAGAATTGTGAATATCTGTTATTAGCGTCGAGTTCGTACTCTCGAGAGATTACGCGATAATTGTTCCTTACCCACGGAGCAGTAGGTAATTTTGCACGTTATATCGTTGCGCTCAATGTTTCCCGGATCTTTCGGTGGATCGATGAACGTTTGACAAACGATGCACACGGTGAGGTAGACCCTGACGCACTTCCCCGCGTTCGCCTGTGAGCAACGAGTGAATATTTTTTTTATGCACGAGAGTAAACGATTCACGGGAATGTTACGTATACGCAAAGTGATTCGTTGAATTCGTGCGAGAAGGAACGCGCCACGTTATTCACCGAGTTAAAAATAGAAAGCGAGTGTGTGTTGTGATAATGCCGATACGATTAGAGCTCGCAAAGACTGGAGGGGGGGGGGGGGGGGGGAGTTAGGGCTTACGGGATAGTCGGTGTGTTCGGTGCTGTGGTTGCATACGATCCAGAGATCCGATCCGTCCGGATCTTCGGGATCCGGCGAGCTGCGCATGTGTGACCAAAAGAGTGCGTCTCTTTGACTCGCCGGCCATATCCGTTTGTGCGTCTGCAGAAAAACGAGGGTATCCTTCGATATGGTCTCGACGACGGTCATGTCCTCGAGCGTTGCTTCCCAGCCGCTTCTGTACTCGGGACTGAAGAATATTTGACACACCTCCCGTCCCGTTACTCCCTTGACAACGTGACAAGCCATCAGAGGATCGACCACCAGGCCGTTGCACTCCTCCTCTCGCCTGTACATCCTCATGTCGCCGTCCTCCGCGAAAAGTTGCCAGCCTCCTGCTCCCCCGATTCCCAGACGCGCGTAATGGAGCTGCTGCATCGTCACGTTCTCGATCTGAAGATGTTTTTAAGGGGCTATACCAATGTTACACTTAAAAAAAATCGATTTTTTTGTGCCTATTTCGACAGTTTATACTTTCACGAATATCCTGTAAAAATTTCAAGGCCGTATCTCTAATCATTTTATCTTGCAAAAATCGATAGTTGAATCTTTAAACGCGCTTTTCTCGAAATGAGGTTTTTCAAGTTTGCTGACATTGTAACTCAAAGAGCAATTATCCGATTGACTTGAAATTTGAACTGAGTACTCTTGAATATATTTACTCTACAATGACGTGGGATATTTTTGATTGGATGAAAATTGACGATTTGGCATTGAAAAAAAAACGACCATTTTATAGGCAAGAAAACAGACTTTTTTCATAACTACGCCATTTTGTTAGATTTTGATATTTTTCGAAAATCCTACGTCATTGTGCAGGAAATACCTTCCAGATTAACGACATTTTTTCCTTTTTCGGTTTCAGCTATTCAATCGGCCGGAATCATGTCAGCAGAGGCGGAACTTTTTTTTTTGGCGCCTCCGAAAGCAACGCATAAGTCGCTTGGATCTCAATATTTTTCTATGAAAAAATTATGTAATATAGGTCGAATATAGCCAAATATATTCTTAATTTTCGGAAACATTTAATTGAGTACTATTCTTCCCAAAAATTCCCGAAAATCACCCAAATTTTCAGCGTTTACACTGGTATAGCGCCTTAAGGAGAGATATACACCTAGATGGTCGAAAAAATCGATTTAGAAGCTATAAACATTCCGTCGACCGTAGAAGACCTACACTATGGGCCTGGTATCGATGATTCCATGTAAGTTGACAAATTTCATGATTTATTCATTCCCAAATTTTCAAACGCGTTTTTTCTCAAAACCACGTTTTTCAAATCGGTACCCAAAATTTCTCGAAAACCAATGAACCGATTGCCTTGAGGATTTTTGTGGTTATTCTATACACCATTATCTAGTACTTGTCATAGGATTTTTATTTCCGTCACTTAGTGTTTTGTTTTATAGGCAAAATAATAACTAATGTTTGGCCCAAAAATCACTATTTATGTTCAAACGTCCGCCACTTTGTCATAAATCGATATTTTCAAAATCGGCTATGACAAGTACTAGATTATAGTATCTAATTTAATAATCTTTTTGGTTTTTTTTTCAGACGATTTTTGAAGAAACGCCAGGGATCATACAATATCCTTGTATATTTTTGATATTTTTAAATAAAGAAAATTAAACATATTTTTGAATGTATATACTTTAAGATAATTTAAACCGTAATCCGAAATTTCAAATAGTTTTCCTTGAAAAAATTCACAAAAATGACTGTTTTTCTGCCTCCTAGGTGTATATCTCCCCTTAACCCCTCTTTATTCGCTCGGTCGTGCTCGTTATTTATTTCTGCGTCGTGTCGAATGTACGTCCGCGAAGAAAATTAATGTCGCAATAAAGCGTCACATCGAGGCGGGACGTGTTATCGGTGATATCGTTCAAGAATTTACAGTTGTATAAATAATGTTTACGGACCTCGGGCCATAGTCGGTGCGTCACGGCAGGCCCAACGGGACTCTTTGGAATCGCGCCAGCTTTCTGCTTCAAACGATCCCGCAGCTGATTGTCCTCGTCTATTTTGTCCAAGCCGGTCTCCACCGCGTCGTAGAACTCGTCGTCGCAGAGCGCGCTATGAGGACCTTCCTTGGAAATTATCACGGTACAATTAATATCGCTTCGTTGCTACTGAAAAGGAACTTTCAGCGCCGGGACACGAGGGCAAGGGCAATAGATGAGGCAAAAGTGAAAGGACGTGTAAAGTGGACATCCGATAAATAAAACGCATGGTGCGAACTCGAAATTATTGGCGAAAAAAAGTCTGTAAAATAATTACCGCAAAAAAGACTATTTAAACGATCACTGAATCAAAATCGTTTCAAATAAGATCATCGAAAAAAATAACTTAAAAAACGGCTGAAAAAAATCAACGATCGCCGAAAAAAAATCATTAATAAACGATCACTGAAAAAATGATTGTATAAACAATTTCCGAAAAAAAAAATTTCATAAAAGATAACTAAAAGAATCATTTGAGACGATCACTGAGATAAAATTTCTTTAACTATCTCCGAAAAAAATGTACAAAATGATCACTAAAAAAAACATTCAAAAGACGATCACTGGAGAAAAAGTGTTCTGACAATTTTCGAGAACAAATTATTACCAAACGATCGCCGAAAAGAATCATTACAAACCGACCACTGAAATAAGAGTTTTAAACGATCGCCAAAACAAAAAATTAAAAAACGATCACTAAAAAAGCATTTAAAAATTAATCACTGAAAAATTTCCCCGATAAAAAAACAGAGTCTAAAAACCGGCAACCGTCCATCAACTCGAGCGCTCATAAATCATACGTGGATACAATGTTTCGTCATGCATACCCGCGACGATACGATGAATTTTTGCATTTTTTAAAACTCACTCGTAATATCTTTGTCCTCATTCTCAATTTTCCCATTGTAGGTGTTTATTATGTTTTTTCGAAAATAATTCACGGGGTGCTTGAATGAATAGTTCGTTAGGACGCTCCGGCGCGTGTCAAACAGCGTCGGGACCGTTGCACGTCGACGCACGAAGCCACACTAAATTGTCAGTCTCTGTTTCGATACGCGGTTACTCATCGCGGCGGTCTCTCTCTCTCTCTCTCTCTCTCTCTCTCTCTCTCTCTCTCTCTCTCGTCCTCTCTCTGTCTACGAAAATTGCGCCAGCACACAAATTACCCAAGTTTTCTTCCCTCCACGACTGCGTCTGTATCGAAGAAAACGTTCGAGTTTTTCGGAGCGCACTTAACGATAAGAATGTTTACGTTCGTGTTTTTTTTTACATGGGACTTATCAAATTCTGATTAGTTCTAAAAAAAATTACAAACGCCGAAAATAAATGAAATATTCGTCGAAATTGATCACACATTTTTTAGCCTCCGCCGCGAACGAAATATCGATGTAAGCCCGTTTGAAAAGAATAACGATAAATTGTAAGTACGAGAGCGATCTTCGCGCAATGGTACAATTATCGCCACGAAGGAACCGCTCAGACTTTCGCTTTTAGCGAAAAGTGACAGCATTGTTTTTTAACTTTTGACAAGTGACGTGCGACATCGATCACCAGAAACTAACATCAGCTAGATCGCATTGAGATTTCACTTTTTCCTAGAAACGCAATGAAACCGTAAAACATGAGTCATCCGACTAGAGCGCAATTAATTACGTATACGAGATTAGTATTCCGAACTATTCTTTGAGCAATGAGGCTAAAATGGCCAAATCCCGAAATTTCATCGTACTCTTTCATTTTTGTTTCACGTTTGTCAAAATGGGATTTTCTCGCGATTTTGATGGAAATGGGCTCAATGGAACGAAACGTCGGAAGATTGGGTTTAGAAAAAGAACGCGTGTAGGAATTCGAGGTCGAGCTGTGTCAATTGTCAAAAATCGGCTTGAAAAAAAATATGTAAAAACAATCAACGATAATAATCATTGAAAAAACGATCACCAAAAAAATATTTCAAAAAACAATGCCTGAAAAAAAAATTTAAGGATTGCCAAAGATTATTCGAAAAAAGATTGAATTTTTTTTTATTATCAATCTCCGAAAAACAAACGAATAAAAATAGTTGGAAAAATAATAGATAAACAAATAATTTAAAAAACGATTATCGAAGAAAAATTATTCAAAAAATGAATGAATTTTGCTTTTAATCAATATCTGTAAACAAAAATGATGACCAAAGAATCACTGGAAAAAATAATTTTGAAAGCGATCTGCGAATGAAAATAATTTAAAAAATTATAAATGAAAAAATCATTGAAGAAACGATCACCGAAAAACAAACATTTAACGATCACCGGGAAAAAATCATTACGACATAATCTCTGAAAAAAAATCATTTAAAAGACGATTACGGAAAAAAATGTCAACGATCTCTGAAAACAAATCTCTACAAAACGATCTCCGAAAAAAAAATCATTACGAAACGAGCACAGATTATTTTTTCAACGAAATAGGCCCAATGTTCCGAAACGTAAAAAAATACGTTAAAAAAAACGTATATGAGGCATTAGACGTCACTTCAGCCGGTAAAAAAAATCCACAAATAATTTTGAAAAATCGAGTTACATTGTTGAAAAATATTCACCGAGTGTCGAAATATTTTAAAAATTTCTGACGTTTTTTCTCGTTGATTACCATTTTTCATTCAAATGGCTGTATCTTTGGCAGGATTTGACGTATTTACATTCGTAAAAAACGAAAATGTGCGTCTTTTTCTAGCCTTCCAGAAAAAATTAATTTAGATTTTATTGAGCAAGTCGAACGTCCGTTTCAGGGGAAAATATGCAAAAATATTTTTTTTCTCAAGGAAAGACACTCGTTATTTTATTCCTGGAAGGCTAGAAAAAGACGCACATTTTCGTTTTTTACGAATGTAAATACGTCAAATCCTGCCAAAGATACAGGCATTTGAATGGAAAAATATTAAAAAATGGTAATTAACGAAAAAAAAGTCAGACATTTTTTTTAAATGTCGACACTCGGTGAATATTTTTCAATAAAGTAACTCGATTTTTCAAAATTATTTGTGGATTTTTTTTACTGGCTGAAGTGACGTGGAATGCTTCATATACAGATTTGCGGTAGAGTTATGTTAATTTTGAAAAATCGGTTTGTTTTTTTCCATCAATTACGCGTCAATCTGTGACCACAGAGTATTTTCTTTTTGTTCGTCCTGCCAAATTCGTGGCACTGTAGTGCTCGTGTCAACAACATTGTCGAATTCGTCTCGGGCGATGATCGTCGATGCGTTGAAAACCTAAGTCGGAGGCGCCGCGCATAAATGGGCACACGTAGATTTTGTAACTCAAGTGCCCCGGCATGGCCTCGTTACATAATCCGATTTTATGTAGTCACGCCGTATAGCGCGTAAAATAGTTGAATATCAATTTATTGCCGCAAGCTTTAAAAAAATCGTACTATCGTGCGTTTTTTTTCTTCTCATTCTCACTCGCAAGGTCGAGACGGGTAAATTCCTCGGCAACCGGATGACGCAACGAGGTTGCGAAAAAAAAGAACGGGAGAAAGGGGCGATCCTATGTGGTCAAGGGCAACGGAAGTGTTTCACGATCGAGAGACGCGTGAACTTTGGGAGAGTGCGGCGGAGAACGAGATGGGAGGGGGCAAAATGAAATGGAAATTTGTCTCGTAGGTCCGTTACCTCATAGTCCGGGCCACCGTGGATCAGTACTCTCGGCCTCGTAGAATCTCCGCGATTGATGGCAATTTGTTCCTTGAGCGCTTTGCAAAGTTCCTGCATCTTGCGCTTCTTCTCCGTCTCTTTCTCCCATTTGCGTCGCCAAGAGTCGTCCATCTGCGACATGAGCTCGACGCAGTGCTGAAGCGTCGCAAGCACCCCCTCGCTCGTAGCCTTAAAGGTTATCGCCTCACCCTTGAAATCCAAGGATTGCACGACCGGGTCTTGGGCCCGCTCGTTCCCTGCTTCTGCGAGCAATCGACAGACTCGTCACGCCGAGCAATAACGCGATATCACCGTAGAAATACTTCAGATAAAACCGAAAGCGAGATATCGATTTTTTTTTCTTCAAGTCACGAATGGAGTGAAGAAAAAATAATTTACGTGAAGATACGAAGTCTACCGAGATTCTAAAGCGTACATCTATAGTTCAACGTAAAAAAATCACGTTTGGAACTTTACTATTTAGGCAGCGTCTACTCTGAAAACGATCACGGTCGTTTCCGCTCCGACGAAAACGAAAAGTTCGCGCAGCTCCAGAAATCCTCGAGCAGGCCAATTGCTCTTGAATTTTTGTTTGAAAATTGCCCGAAGCGAACGGACGGTTGACTTTTCAGGCGCAGGTCAATTTGTCGTACCTTTGACGGGCAAATTTCTCGCATTTTCCGCGCACTGATCGAAATATTTCTGCAACGAGTCGACCTGTTGCATCAGAATGTCCTTGAAGGTCTCTAACTCCGCGAGCTTCTCCTTGAGGCCGCGGGTGCCGCGTTTACTGACACTTCCCGCACTCGCCGTTGATTGCGTGCTCGATATGAGGGATATCGCACTTCCATGACGCTTCAAGCTGTTCTCACTTCCGTATCCGGACTCGGCCTGTGGGCGAAACAATACAATTACAAAATGGCTCCATCGGCTGGAATCGTCGTCGTTGTTATTGCAATTCATGACGTGAATTTTTTTCGGAATTACTACGAAATATTTTTTCTCGATTAAGATGTTCCTTGCTGAATGAAAAATTATTACGGAATTGCTTGATATGAAAAAAAAATATTAAGGCCTTAGGCCACAGTAACGGGTGTAAAATCATGTGCGAATTTACCAATTTTTTTTCGTATGAAATAGTGGTTCACCCATAAAATTAATTACACATCTATTTAGTATGAATATCAAGCTGTTAGAAAATATGTATTTTTTTTCGGCGCACAAAATGGCCGACTACTCGAAACTTCTCGAGACAGCTTTTTTCCAATTGGCGACGATGCTGAAGTTTGCATCGTTGGATTGCAACGAATTTAATTTCTTTCGGCAGATTTCGCCTACAAAAGTTCTTCAACCTTTTTTAAAGATATTTATTTAGCGATCTACATGATAAATCTATAGAAAAAAAACGCCTATGACAATAAAAATATGGAAATTAAAATGTAAAACGAAACTTTGTTGCGTTCCAACGATGCAAACTTTAACACCATCAATTGGCGTGACAAATAACTTCAAAAATTTTCACTCGATTCACTTCAAATTTGAAAGTTATGTTCCTAATTGCATTTCGCAGAGAAGTACGTACGGAACTTCTGATTAATCGAAAACTTTTCATTTTATGAGCAGCTATAACGAAATTTTTCACTGAAAATTCTTTTCTTAAGTTCAAATACCTACAACTTTTGAATAAAACAATATTTTTCAAATTCCGTACGTACTTCTCTAGGTATTCTAATGTAGATTGACGAGAATTTTTGTTTTTTGTTCTAGGTAAAAAATTGTGGATGCTAAATGTCACGCCGCGGAGCGCCTAAAAAAAGATAACAAAAGAAAATATTAGTAGTCGGCCATTTTGTACATCGAAGAAAAAAAAATTTCTAACAGCTTGATGTTCATACTAAATAGATGTGTAATTAATTTTATGAGTGAATCACTTTTTGATACGAAAAAAATGGTTAAATTCGCACATGATTTTATACCCGTTACTAAGGCCTTAAAAAAAACTGCACGTAAATCTTTCTGGTGCTGAATGGATCTCGAAGGGGTGGCTTTCATGACAATCCTGATAGAAAAGAGACAAATCTTTTTTTTTTAATTAGTCCACGATCATTGCGATATTGACCTTGTAGGATTTCAGAACGTCGACCCAGCGCTGTTTCTCCTCGGGACTGTTCGCTCTCAAGTACCAGACCAGGCCATCGTTCACGGACACGTCGAATCTGCATTCGTCAAACTCATGACCCTGCGAACAGAAAGAATCGACGAATCAAGACAAGGGCCGACGGAGTTTTAGGTTTCACAATGTGAGCGCGGAATTTCGCGGTTTCCTAGCCGGCTTTTTTACGCGAAAATGGAACGAATACGGAGAATTATTTACGAGGGCCATCGGCAAGTCTACCCACTGTGTTAATAGATACGTGAACATGGGGAATCGAAGACGTTTAAGGGCTTACGCGTAGCGGAAATTTTTGAAAATTCCGATATTTGGTTTTTTGAGGATTCTCAAAATATAACACTTCAAAAATGTTCTCGGAAAAATTCCAATCGATCTGTTGAAATTGAGGCGGGAACTTCAAACGCGTTTTTCTCAAAATTACTTTATCAAGATCGATGACCACGATATCGCAAAAATCACTGCACCGATCAACTTAAAATTTTACAAGCTTCCTTTATATATCTAACTTTTTGTATCGATGCAGTTTTTTTTTTTATCAACGAGAATAGAGTTTTTTCCGCCGAAAATCGATACTTTCACTTTGGATAGCGGGAATTTTTTTAAAAATTAATATTTCATTAAATCCTTCATTCAAGCACTAGATGATTTCATGCAAAAACTAGATGGGTTTGATTTTTTAATATTGGATGATTTGTTTCCGAGCGGCAGTGGCCACAGCGAAGGACGTTTTTTAAACAGTAATCTGCACAAATCATTTATCTATCATATTTGTAAATATTTGTCAATACAAAAATTATGAGGGATATTCAAAACTGTATTCTTTATTATTTAAAAAAACAATGTTTTACTTGCACTCGTTTTCCCGATCAAAATCACGCAAATTCCGCTTTTTTCCAGCCACGAGGTAGGCATAAGCCGTTAAAGTCAAGTTAAATTCACGCGAATCCATATTCCGGTCACATTTCTTAAGGGCATCAGCTTGAAATTTCTAAAATACGTTTTTTGATCGCTAGGTTTATAGTCTAGTCTTAACTTTATTTTGCAACAAAGATTCTGTAAGAATTATCCATTTGTTACTAATAAATAATCAAAATTTACGTTTTTTTGTCGAAAAAACAAACTTTTCTCTCTCCAGTTTGCCATTTTCGTAATTTTGAAAATTCCACAAAAGTTTCCGATCGTACAAAAGTTTTATTATTATACTCAAAGTACATTTGTCTTGTTTTTCATTTAATATGAATAATCAATAATAATACAGTGGAACCCCGTTTATACGTTTCGCACTTATACGTTTTTATCATCTACATATCGAATTTCTCTAGCCCTGGCAGATTTCGTTCATAAAGATGGTAACAACGTTTTTTTACTTTAATTATACGTTATTAAAGAGAGATATACACCTAGATGGTCGAGGTCGAGGATTTAGAAGCTATGAACATTGCGTCGACCATAGAAGATCTACACTATGGGCCTGGTAGCGATGATTCCATGTAAGTTGACAAATTTCATGATTTATTCATTCCCAAATTTTCAAACGCGTTTTTCTCAAAACCACGTTTTTCAAATCGGTACCCAAAATTTCTCCAAAACCAATGAACCGATTGCCTTGAGGTTTTTTGTGGTTATTCTATACACCATTATCTAGTACTTATCATAGGATTTTGTTTTCCGTTACTTAGTTTTTGTTTTATAGGCAAAATAATAACTAATTTTTTTTTTTTTTTTTTTGATCCGGTGCGATGGTCTAGTGGTTAGCGTGCTCGCCACTAAACCAGCGGACCGGGAGGTCGCGAGTTCGAATCCCAGTCGCGTACATTTCGTCGTGAAATGTTTTTCTTCGGCATTTCGCGGCGAAATAAGACTAGTTCCACGACTGGGGGGCGAACTCGATGACCGGCTGTATTGGTATAGGTTTTCCGCAGTTTCCCTATACCCATGACAGAAATGTCATGATGAATATGATACAGAGGGGGAAGTCGGCTGCGGCCGCAAGAGGGGGGAACAGGGGAAAGATGGAGAAGAAAAAAAAAGGAGTAATAAACAGTAGAGGAAAAGAATGGTCATAAGGATGGGAAAGAATAGGTAACAAACGCGACAAGCGTGTACCTAAGGAAAAAACCAATAAAAAAAAAAAAAAAAAAAAAAATAACTAATTTTTGGCCCAAAAATCACTATTTATGTTCAAACATTCGCCATTTTGTCATAAATCGATATTTTCAAAATCGGATATGACAAGTACTAAATTATAGTATCTAATTTAATAATCTTTTTGGTTTTTTTTCAGATGATTTTTGAAGAAACGCCAGTGGGTACCGTACACACAGATTTTTTTACGACGCTCCAAGGTTCATACAATAAACTTGTATATTTTTGATATTTTTAAATAAAGAAAATTAAACATATTTTTAAATGTATATACTTTTAGATAATTAAAACCCCAATCCGAAATTTCAAATAGTTTTCCTTGAAAAAAATCACAAAAATTACCTATTTACCGGCTCCCAGGTGTATATCTCCCCTTAATGTTATTCCCCAGTGTCGGTTTACAGGGTCGTTTTTTCTCAATTATTCGTTATTCACACATGATATTTTCTCGCCGGATAAAATTTCATGTAACTGCGTTTTGATGTTTCTGATCTCGACTATGTATCTATATACTGTGATTACATATCTCTTATCAATACGAACCTATCTGTTATTTACTAGTCTAAAACGTCAAAGCTTAGTGTTACAAACTTGCATTAAATAAAAGTTCAAAACGGAAATTCAAAAACTTGAGTTGGCTCATTACTCAATTATTACCAATCAAATTTTCAATAGGAAAACGAAACATTTACATAATAGAGGTATTGCTATTGAAAAACATCATGAATTACGCCCCAATTGCCATTTTCAAATGTTAAAGAGTTTCAGATACATTCTGTATTTCACTTCTACGTTATTCTCACTTATACATCATATTCGATGTACCCTTTAAACAACGTATAGTTGAAGTTTCACTGTACCACCTTTGTTTATCAATATTTTATGACACAAAAAACTCAAAAATTGTGTGTAAAATCCCGAGCTCATCATTTCCATATGCTCGTGAGAAAAAAATCTTCAAAATCGACCTGTTTTTTTCCGATTCCAATCTTCCCTGTCAAGGCAAACGAAAATTGTGCCATCCGTCACGATCAAACCGTCAACAAAAACGACTACAAGTTAATTTCTCGCTATCGAAGTATAGAATTTCATATTCAAAACTAACGTTCCGACTGTGGTGAAAATCGACAAAAAAACCTAAATTACATTTCCCTTCGTCCGCATTGATCAATACCTTGATGTCGGCCTTGTACAGACCGATAGAGCCTCGACAGCCAAAGCCGCTGTCCTGCTCTGATTTGTAATAGGACAAGATACCATCTTTGAGGACAATGAATCTCGTTTGCCAGCCGTGAATGTAGTTTGTCCACTTGGATAGCGTACCCTGAAGCTCCGGCACCACAGCTCCGTCCGAGCCGTCGTCGTCGATGTCGTCGCCGTCGAGGACCGTTTCCGGCGATTCGGCCTCGTCGCTTTTCACCACTGCCGTGTCTGTCGCGTCCGTCATTGCGAATTGCAGCGAGAGAGAAATTAAATCGGAACAAAAAAAAACGATCGAAATCGCACTATCGGTGAGCTCTCGAACGTCAAATGGGACACGTCATTTCCGCTTTTCTCTCCTCCCTGAAAAGAAAAAAGGGCTTCGTATTATTGCGAGTGACACGGGACAGTCGGAAGTACTGGGCATAGAAATGAAGCTCGTTGGCGAATAAATCGCGAAAAAAAGGCAACATAACCTAAAAGTGCATCCGCAGCGCGAGAAAAATACGTAAACAAATCTCGTCGCGACGGAGACGATGCTTGGACGAGGTCGGCAAGATTGCGCGTTTAGGAGGCAGAAAAACGAAATTTGAGCTTCACCTTTGAGTCGCGCTTTTTTATTTACGTCGATGGCGAATTTTTTGTTTGCTGTTTCCTTTAATGACCTTTGTCATAATGCATCCTATGCCGGAGTGCAAGATTTGTACCGGAATGGTCGAAAGTGTTGCGCGTTGATAATTATCAGTGACAAAAGACCGTTATCAAATTTGTATTGTATATTTTAGCTGTCGAGTTTGACTATAGACACACACGCACACCCACACGCGATAATTGACACTGTGTACTGAATTGTCATGAAGATAATTGCGGAAAGTCGTTCGACCGAGTTCTCATGAAAATCCGCGTTTTGAGGCGAACCGAAGGTCACGTGACCGCTCGAAGAATATTCCGTGTTGAAAAATTCGCTCTTCCGGGCTCGAGGCTCACTCGATTCCGGGCGAATCGACCCTCAACGATCGAAGTTGAGACTCGGAGCAACCTCAAGCGATGCACAGTCGAAGTAACTTGCGTTTGAGTAATCGGAAATACTTCGTACATTATTCTCAATTTAGTACTTCGTACGATCGGGATTTTTTCAAATGGTATGTGTGATTTTGGCTTTCACTGGTTTTTAAATTATGGATTCATTTTGCAGCAATTGTGGGTTCGTTGGTCTTGCACCGGTACGTTTAAGGGGAGATATACACCTAGGAGCCGGAAAAAAAGGTCACTTTTGTGAATTTTTTCAAGGAAAACTATTTGGAATTTCGGATTGGGGTTTCAATTATCTAAAAGTGTATACATTCAAAAATATGTTTATTTTTCTTTATTTAAAAATATCAAAAACATACAAGGATATTGTATGATCCTTGGAGCGTCGTAAAAAAATCTGCGTGTACGGTACCCACTGGCGTTTCTTCAAAAATCATCTGGAAAAAAAACCAAAAAGATTATTAAATTAGATACTATAATCCAGTACTTGTCATAGCCGATTTTGAAAATATCGATTTATGACAAAATGGCGGACGTTTGAACCTAGTGATTTTTGGGCCAAAAATTGGTTATTATTTTGCCTAAAAAAACTAAGTAACGGAAAAAAACTAAGTAACGGAAAAAAAAATCCTATGACAAGTACTAGATAATGGTGTGTAGAATAACCACAAAAAACCTCAAGGCAATCGGTTCATTGGTTTTGGAGAAATTTTGGGTACCGATTTGAAAAACGTGGTTTTAAGAAAAACGCGTTTGAAAATTTGGGAATGAATAAATCATGAAAGGGGGTAGCCGGTTAAGGGGGGTCTGACGGCCCCCACCGAGTTTGATCGAATCGACCCAAAAACCTGAAAGAGGGCTGAAAAACAAAATTTTAGAGATATTTTTTAACCCCCTAAACCCTTATGAAAACACCATAATCGCAAAAAATGCGTTTTTTTATGTTTAATTTTTTTTCGAGCTTTCAAATGCATTTTAAAGCGGTTTTAACACAACCAAAATTTTGTTTCAGATGTGTAGACATGCCCTGAATTTTTCCAGATTTTTTCGTAAAGTTAAATCATGTGCAACATAATTTTAATGGCATAAAAACCGTAAAAAATCGTCATTTTTTGTATTTAATGCTATGGTTTTTATTGACGTATTAATGGTAAAAAATCGTGCACCATAGCATAGAAAGCTACTATCTTCCTCTACAAAATGACGCTAATTGGGCTCAATTCGGTCGTCTCTAGCGTCCGAAAATCAAACTTGAATAAATTCCGTTTTTATAATTTGAGCATTTTTAGTTACGAAAATGACACAAAATCATATTTTTCAATTATTTTACTTAATAAAAGTACATTTTGGGGTTTCTGAGGTCGCCGATTACAAATTTGATGTCAAACAGCTAACAAAAAAAAAAAATTACACATGTCATCAAATGAAAATGGTATTTGCTATTTCGGTTTTTTCAATAATTAAAAGTCATTGTATTTTAAAAAATCTATTTATTTATAATAATATTACATACATTCATCTAATATATACATTAAACAGACACAAGTAATACATACATTGCAACATGATTGTTATGTTGTTAATCTTCGTCACTGTGTTCTTCAATAACAGGTTCGACATTATCAACGTGAAATAGATTCGTTAGAATTTGAGCTGGGCGGATGATTTTGGACAAATACCGTGCATGACTTAAAAAGTAAATGATTGTTGCAACGTGGGCACAGCAACCAACAGTTCTTAGCCCATTTGCACAATCACATACGTAGTTTTTTATAACGTTATATCCAATACTGTTAGGGTCGTACTGAACGTAACATCTGTATACTTTCTTGTTTATATGTCTTGATTTAACTTCACATTTCAAAATGGTATCGTCCTCCAACAAGTATTGCATATTCAAAAGTCCTTCTTCGGTATACATTTCAGCTAAGTATGAAACAGTTTGCGATAACTGGTACGAGCCAGTGAAAAGGATCTTCAAATCTTGCTCTGTCATTTCCGGAAAGTCTAATACGTCATTTGATGTTAACGGTTTGAAGATCCTTTTCTTCCTATTCCAGTTTTGTTCTTCCACAACTTTCGCTAAAGAATTGTCAACGTCTTTTCTTTTCAACATTTGCTCGGCAATTTGATCTTGTAAATCGGTATCGCAATTCAGTCTTTTTCCGAACTCATTAACCAAAAAATTCGCTACTTTGCAATAAAGCATCGCTGAATCCAACATGTTGTTGTTAAACTGATTATGCAAGAGTTTGAATTTACTACCGATTATACCGTGGACAGCCTCTACCACCCACCTCAATTTCGTAACAAATCGACTTTCGTTTGCTTCATTTGTTGGAAGTTGCTTTCTTTTGCCTTTCAACGCTGGCATCAACACAACGAACCCTTGAGATTCTAACCAATCTTTGACGTCTCTGAACCCCCTGTCAAGTATAAAAACATCCCCTTTTTTGAGGATTGATCTCAAGCCGTTCGGATCACTTAGTACATGTTGTAAGATTTTCGCATCATTCACAATTGCTTCGTACGGTCCGTAAACATCTATTACATATCCATCTGTGGCACAAACTGTGAAGGGTTTACAGAGTGGACACTTTTTCTGACCAGAGAAAGATTTTTTTTGGTAACAATTATTACTACTTTTTTGGTGTCGAAGGTATGAACCATCAGCAATCAAGAGCAGGCGATCTTCAAATCCGTGTAATTTTTTTACGTAAGGCGACGTGTGATTAGCAATTAAATCTTCGCGAGAACATGCCCGAGCTCCGAAACGAAGTGGAAAGACGTCTTTCGCGAATGAATCCAAAACCGATTTGCAATAAGCAGATACTAGTTGTTCAGATTTGATATCGAAAATTGACGCAGTGATTGTGTTGGAATTTCCAGTTCTTAATTTAAAAAGGAATATTAAAAGAGCTTGATTAATACTGCGATTTTGAGAATTTCGCAAAGTGACCAACATGTTTTTTAGAGTCTTGATTTCTGCAACTGTGTATCCAGTTAGCGATTTTATGCGCTCTGCCGATAAATTGTAATCATCTACTCTGTCTAAAATACTGTTGTCGCATTTTTTGGACAGTGCATCCAAAAATAATGCCAACTCTTGAGAACTGATAGTACAAGTATTCGAAAATATTTTCAAGTTTGAAATTTCGTCAACGTACATACGTTCACTGATAAGATGTACAGGACAACAGCGATTGCCTTTTGGAATGAAAATTCGTGAACTTATAAATACCTGTAACCTCGCTTTAAACGGAACAACCGGAGATGTCGTAATTGGAGTAAGACATACGCAACAACATTTGTGAGTCGCGGTAACTCTGTTGAAAGGCATCTCGATCATTTCATAGTCCGGTTCTCTTGGACGAAGAACGTAAGGAGGGTCCTTAGAAGATTGTGATGACTGTCCTGTGGAAGATCCAGACTCCGACCGTGACAATTGTTGCGAAGACTGTTCCGAAGATTGTTCTGTGTCATCTGATACTGTCAAATTGGAGAGTGTTGATGAATGTCTCTCTACAGGATCGACAGAATTTTGTTCGCGATCAACATCTGGCAGAGGATTTTCCTCGGGATTGACGTTTGGCAGAGGATTTTCTTCGGGATGAAACCGTTCGGGATTTAGCGATTGCGGAACGACACAGATGACATAAAACGTCACCTTTCTCTACTCGTTTACCTAGTAGTTTAGTATATAAGTGTACGTCATCATCTGAAGAAATGGACTTCTGTTTTCCGGTATCATAACGCAACAATCTGTTGCATCTTATGCACCTTTCACCAGCCGTACATTTTCGTTTTTTCGGTGGCATCGCACAGTTTTTCCTAAAGAAAAAAAAAGAACATTGTTATTTTTTTTATTATGATTAACAAATTATTTATTTTTTTTTTTTAAATGAAAAAAGTAACTGAAACCCGGAATAAAAAAAAACCATAATTAAAAAAACAAATAGAACAAAAGTAACGAAAATCGAAAGTACATTAAAAATTGTAAATCAAAACAAAAAAAATGTTGAAAACATCGGTAAACAAAACAGAAATAAATTATTGTATTCCAAATCATTTTTTTATTGAAATATCGTTTCGTCTTAGTTTTGTTTTTTTTTTTTGCTTTTTTTTAATTCTTTTCATGTGAGTGAACTAAACAACAACTTGAAGTTGACGGCCACCTTCTGTACGATTTCAAGTCGACTATGAGGCAAACGATTGTAGATTGAGGTTATGATTATAAATCAATTTTTATGTTGATTGATATTTAAATTGATATTCAAACTCACCTTAGAATACTGCTTCAATCACTTCGTGTTGAGATAGGCAGGTTAAACGATAAATTAAAAAAACGCTGTTAACAAAACAAATAGATTTGTTTAACGGAGCAGAGCGCGTCGCATGACGTGTGTACTGGACGGCGGCTGAACACAGAGAGAAAGAGAGACCGCGTGGAGCGGGGTTCTCGATGCGTCAGTGCGTAGTGGGCATGCGCAGTACCGTGCGGAGGGGCATACGAGCCTAAGGCCCACGTGGGTACGGTGGCCTTAGGCACTCGGGTACGTGGCTTAATAAGGTACAAGTTGGGATTTTCTCCGCCAGGTGACAGTTTAGTCGGGGAATTCCAAATTTTTTTTCTGAATAATACGTAATTTTTTGTTTGTTAATATAACTATTGACAGCTGTTACGATTAAAAATTCGTGTATAAGAATGAATTTATAATCAGCGACCTAAAAAATCCTTATTAATATCGTTCCCATAGCTTTTTTAAAAAATTTCAAAAATTAAAATATTTTTTCTTCGTTTTGACAGCTGTCATGTGACAAAACTAATTTTTGACATCAAATTTGTAATCGGCGACCTCAGAAACCCCAAAATGTACTTTTATTAAAAAAAATAATTGAAAAATATGATTTTGTGTCATTTTCGTAACTGAAAATGCTCAAATTATAAAAACGGAATTTATTCAAGTTTGATTTTCGGACGCTAGAGACGACCGAATTGAGCCCAATTAGCGTCATTTTGTAGAGGAAGATAGTAGCTTTCTATGCTATGGTGCACGATTTTTTACCATTAATACGTCAATAAAAACCATAGCATTAAATACAAAAAATGACGATTTTTTACGGTTTTTTTGCCATTAAAATTATGTTGCACATGATTTAACTTTACGAAAAAATCTGGAAAAATTCAGGGCATGTCTACACATCTGAAACAAAATTTTGGTTGTGTTAAAACCGCTTTAAAATGCATTTGAAAGCTCAAAAAAAAATTAAACATCAAAAAAACGCATTTTTTGCGATTATGGTGTTTTCATAAGGGTTTAGGGGGTTAAAAAATATCTCTAAAATTTTGTTTTTCAGCCCTCTTTCAGGTTTTTGGGCCGATTCGATCAAACTCGGTGGGGGCCGTCAGACCCCCCTTAACCGGCTACCCCCTTTGTCAACTTATATGGAATCATCGATACCAGGCCCATAGGTAGGTCTTCTACGGTCGACGGAATGTTCATAGCTTCTAAATCCTCGACCTCGACCATCTAGGTGTATATCTCCCCTTAAATTGTCGTAGACTCGACCTACCGAAGCTGCAAAGTTGAAGTGTATGCACATTTTATTCAGGCTGACTTCGCTCGTTGCGATTTACCCATTTTTAATTTTTTCTCGATATCTGTTTTACGAAACGGTCGTATCTCGATATTCGTATTTTTTCTCGTATTTATCTCGTATTTTATTCTATATTTTATCTCGTATTTTTTCTCGATATCTGTTTTACGAAACGGTCGCATCTCAAAGTCTTCATAACATTTTCTATCGTGTAACCGAAATATTTTTTCATACGTTCACCCATTTCCTAATAAACCACGATTAAATCTTTTTTCCGACGTCGAAATTGAACCTTTTTTCTACAGCGTAGCAATATCTTCATTTTTAAAATTTCAAAAAATTATCCGGCCGTACGAAGTTTTATTGGGTATACTTCCGAAAAGCGGAAACCGAATTTCGATCTGAAATCTGGCACAGACCTTCATTTTGATATTTTAAGAGATCCCCTCAAAGGATTTTTGGCGACGCGCCATAGTTTTCGAGATATCGATTTTGAAAGGTAATTTTGTTTACTGCGCTCGTACTATATCTATAGCTGTCGGGCTCAGCTCTGACTATACCTATATATGTTATAGCACTCTCCGCTTTGTGCGGATCTTCGTCAAGTTTGGGCGGTAAAAACCCCTTCTTCCATCGCTGTGCCGGCCGGTGACCAAGCATTATAAAGAAGTACCATGTGAACTCCAAAAAACATTTTTAAACCATACAAAATCCCAAAAATTAAAAAGTGCTAAAGAACCAAAAAAGCAAACAGACGCCAAAGGAGCAAAAAATTATTTTAAAAAATCAAGACGATTAAGGTAATTATTGCCAGGCTTCAATCGATATGTTTTTCATACATTTTTTTGCGATTCGCTATATATATTAATAATCGTCTCTGTGAAATTTCAGGGTCGGTTGTCGACCTAATTACAGAGAGAAAAAAATATTAAAATTGCGTATTTTTGTCAAGGAATTCCAAGACGACTTGCAAAAATCCAATTTCCGGTCGCTACAAAAGTGTATATAATAGTGGGAATCCGTCAGATTCTTGATAATAATCAGATTTAGATACTTAACACTTGTAGTAATCCAATGCTCTCAGAAAAAATTACGCTTATTGACCTAATTTTTATGTAATATCAAGTTTAATTTGAACTTCCGAGACGTGACAGCAAGGCAACAGCTGACTGTAGTCCTAACCTCATCTCACTCCTTCGAATTTTCACACATATTTAGTTTTTAACCGACATATGTCGCCGACACAAATTTTCCACGCTTTTTACCAGTCGTGGCCCGAAAACAATGCTTTATATTCCCCGCACCTGACATTGTTTTGACAGATCGACGTTGAAAAGTATGCAGGTTAAACTCGCTTGGTTGAGTAAAAAGAAACGGAGATAGAACCAATGTTGCCAAATATCAAACCTAGAAATACTACACAAATGGTTGGAATAACTATTTTTTCATTTTTCTAATTAAATGTGAACATTCATTCAACAGTTTACACATGACATTTTTTAGTTATTACAAATTATTGTATTTGCATATGTTAAAAATATGAATTGTGCAAGTCTCAAGTATGATCAGTGGTATGACTAGTGTGAAGCGATAGGATTACCTTAAAAATGAATAAATGAACTCTAGAAGTTTATTGAACCTGCAAAAAAATGTACTGTGGATAAACAAAAATGGATGTACGATGCTCTGTGTGTGTCTCAATATTTCACGCGCATGCGGGATGCTCTGCACCCACACCAGTGTTCTACGCACCCCATAATTCCACACGCTCATGAGCAGTGTCCTGCACCTACACCAGTGTTCCACGGGCCCCACCATTCGCACAAAACGAAGAGCGCGATATCATATATAGGTATAGCCAGAGCTGAGCTCGACAGCTATAGATATAGTAGGAGGCGGTAAAAAAATAACTTTCAAAAATCGATATTTCGAAAACTATGGCGCGTCGCCAAAAATCCGTTTAGGGGATCTCTTAAAATATTAAAAGCAAGGGGGATGCCAAAATTTAGATCGAAATTCGGTTTCTGCTTTTAGAACGTTTATCCTATTATTTTTTTAAATTATTTCTTTAAGGCCTTAAGCCACAGTAACGGATATAAAATTATGTGCGAATTTAACCATTTTTTTCGTATGAAAAAGTGATTCACTCATAAAATTAATTACACATCTATTTAGTATGAATATCAAGCTGTTAGAATTTTTTTTCCGATGTACAAAATAGCCGACTACTAATATTTTTTTTGTTATCTTTTTTTAGGCACTCTGCGGCGTGACATTTAGCATCCACAATTTTTTACCTAGAACCAAAAACAAAAATTCTCGTCAATTTACATTAGCATACCTAGAGAAGTACGTACGGAATTTGAAAAATATTGTTTTATTCAAAAGTTGTAGGCATTTTAACTTAAAAAATGAATTTTCAGTGAAAAATTTCGTTATAACTGCTGATAAAATGAAAAGTGTTCGATTAATCAGAAATTCCGTACGTACTTCTCTGCGAAATGCAATGAGGAACATAACTTTTAAATTAGAAGTAAATCGAGTGAAAATTGTTGAAGTTATTTGTCACGCCAATTGGAAAAACGCTGTTTCGATAAGTATCGAGTAGTCGGCCATTTTGATGACCAGCTGATCAATTAAAACATCTGATTGGCTGGTGCAGCGATCTGGAACGATGACTGCAACTATATAAGGAATACCTGAGACACGAGAGCTTCAGTATCGGAGCTCTCAGCCCTGATGATGTAGACTGTAACGTTTGCGAAACGTAGGCACAACGCTGATCCTCAACACGGCATCCATCCGGAAGCCACGTACTCTTCTCATTACATAAAGAGCCGTCGAAGCCTTAAAACTAAAAAAGTCGGCCATTTAGTACATCGAAAAAAAATCTTTCTTCCAACAGCTTGATATTCATAATAAATAGATGTGTAATTAATTTTATGAGTGAATAACTTTTTCATACGAAAAAAATTGTTAAACTCGCACCCGATTTTATACCCGTTACTGTGGCCTAACCCCTCAAATAATTTCTTTCAATCTTCTCTTTAAATTTTTAATAAAAAAACAACAAATTTCATTGCTTCTCAATATTTCGCAATAAAAAAAATCGATCTCGGCAAGACCTACGTATTTATTGTACGTAAAATCCTGACCTCGGCATCCCAATACTCATCAGAGAAAAATATCGGTTCGACCTGTTTTTCAAGCCCAAGCTTACCCCTCGAAACCCGGGGGGCTATTACGGTTCTCCGTTCGGGTGAAAATGACGAAAGTGAGCAGCTCACCCTATCACGGTTCTCTTCACCTAGTGAAAATGCGAGATTATTCACGTAAGATTACTCGACACGAAATGTCATGTCGAAAATCGAAATGCGCATGCGTGAGCGTCTTCCTAACACAGCGACACGTCCAAAGCTAACACATACCACAAGTTACTATGAAATAGCTGATTCAGAGACGGTAGCATCTCGACACCGAATAATTAATAAAATTCAGCAACTTAAAGTTGATATCGTAGCGAGTTAAGTAATGTCATCCGATAATGATGAATAATTTGCTGATAATTGTGGTTTTGCGAGATCGGAAAAATCGAATGCTTCGTATACGACGATCACTGTGCGATGCCTTGGATCCCTTCAATATAACGGAACAAGAATATATTGCATAATAGTTCGATTTATTAACATAAAACAATAATTCTATCACTGTATTATAAGAACCGTTTTATGTTCTAATATGATACAAAAATTACCAGTATTTTTTTATTTGAATGGCTGTGTCGCAATCTGCCTCGTGCTAAATTTTCGTCTTTTTTCATGAAATCTAATAACATTTGTTTTTGTTTTTCGTTAACATTCATGTTTCAAACTCAGATTCTATTTAAACTTGTTGCTTATTCGAGTGAAGAGCTTGTTTTTGTCGATGCGCACGTCTTTCGTTTTGGGCTGGGTTTGACAGGCGTGCTAGTATACCCCCTCTGCGGTGTCGTGAAAATGTGAGATGACTAGCCGGAAGTTCCTAGTGATCTGACATTTTCACCCGACCGATCCGTAATAGCGTGAGTAAACTCACGTGAGATGAAAATGCGAGAAGTGAGAAGTCTCACCCGAGAACCGTAATAGGCCCCCCGGTCACCCACACGAACATCACGAATTTATACGAGTGGCAAGAATACTCGTTTAACTGCGAGACAACATTGCAATATATATTTTCCAGTATCGTTCGCGCTTCAATGCTACACGTGTTTGTACAAAATAGAGCTTAGTTAATAGATAACTTATGATTACAAGCTGTACAGGAAGTGTACAGCGTCGCACGGCCGCCTCGAATATTCCCTCAACAGACGAGCCTGTACGAAATGTACCGCCCGGCCGTTTCCGACGGACGAATGATCTTGACCACTTGTCCACGCTTGAGACCGAAGTATCTCGCGACCGGATCGCCAGCTTGGATACGCATCAATTGGTTCTCCTTGAGCTTGTATCTCATCAGTAACTCCTCCTTCTCGTCTGGCGTCAGAACGATGTGCTCGGGAACCAACTCGTGTTCCGTTATGTTGATCAATAGCTCGGACTCTAAAAACTGCTCCAGAATGTATTTGGGCGCCATGTCAACCAAGGACTGCTTGGCGGACGGTGTCATGCCTTGTTGGACCACGATGATTGCTCTGCGAGACAATAATTATTCATATTTTCCTTTATTTCTTCATTTTATTTTCTTTGCGGTTCTCTTTACGAAATTCTTTCATTTTCACATTTCTTTACGGATCGTTTGTATCTAGAGCTTGGACAATCGGAGCTTTTTTTATTACGGGTATTATTTCAATATCGACAAGTTGTAATATCGGGATACCGGTATTTCGATATTCTCCGATATTTATGGGAAACCTTGATCAAAAGCGTTAGAAGCTTGGAAAAGAGGATGGAAATTGTAGAAATAATGGTGTATCGCTAAGTGAAATCACAGCTTTTATTAAAAATCGCCGAATTTTATTAAGATATTCATTTATTATCATTTCTAAACATACTCTGCTAGGTTCTTAAATATATCCAACACAACATAAAATAAATGAACGAACGAAAAACAAACAATAGGAACTTTTGTGCAAATAAAAAAAGTTGTGAACGAGCTAAATTAAAATAAGGAAGCTTTATGAATGTCAGCGCAGAAGTTGCTACCAGAATGCAAACAAATGGCATAGCTTGTGGCAGACAGGTCTCGTGTAGCTTCCGGCATGGTCACTTTGATAAACTAAATTGAGATTGTTGAAACAATGGCTGCAATAAACAGAGGGCATCTGAAATTTTATTTTTAGAATCGACCTTATCTTATTGCAGGTGTAAGCCGCACAAAAAAAGGCCCTTTCAGATTCCACACTCGTGGATAAATAAGTTGACACTTCGAAAATATTTAATGTAGCTTATAATATTTAAAAACTGTTAAACGAAGTGAAAAAAGCCAATAAAAGTAACATGAATTGCAATAATAACAATTATAACGGCATTTTAATGTTTTCAACTCTGATATTGAAATATCGGTATTATTCGAGTCCAATATCGGTTTTTCAGTTTCGGATTTTTGGTCCGATATTTCGATTTTTCGATATTATCGAAAAACCGGTATCCATGCTCTATTTGTATCAACGGAAACAAGAAAAATCTGATTGTGAAAAAAAATCGTCTGTCGGTAGGTTTGTGTGTTGATGACTCGAGATCTATTGAAGCGATTTTGATAAATCTGACAAGAACTGAACTTAAGGGGTGAGGCCACTTTAGAGGCCGAAAAAATAGGCTTTTTGTGCATTTTCTTTCAGAAAAACTACAAAATAAATCGGGATTACAAAAAAGGGTGTTTATCATACATATCATACATAGTGACTGTATACAATAATTTTATTGAAGCCATTAATTTTAAAATGGTGGCTGTGCAGCGTTTATCTCAAAAATACATTTTTTAAGTTGGCCGGAAACATAACTCAGACAATTTTCAACCGATTCACTTGAAATGTTGAATACATCTTGAAAAATACATTGTCTATCGAAGACAATGAGAAGCGAGAGAGAGAGAGGGGGGGAGAGAGAGGGGGGAGAGAGAGAGAGAGAGAGAGAGAGAGAGAGAGAGAGAGAGAGAGAGAGAGAGAGAGAGAGAGAGAGAGAGAGAGAGAGAGAGAGAGGGAGAAAAAGACTTTAATGGGTAAGAGTCCTGAACGCCAACACGGTTCAGATCTTTCTCAGTATCTTATATTTCCCACAACCCTGACTGAAAAAAAAAATATCCGAGTTAACCAGATATCCGCCAATTTTTCAAAGCCGGATAAAGAAGGCAACTGAATGTGGATAATTAGGATAATACGGATAGTTAAATTAATAAAAAAATTACGGTTTGAACATGGACGTCACTATAATGAAATAATTTCGGCATTGCATGCAGTCAGTACACGTAG
The DNA here is from genome assembly GCA_944452715.1 of Ophion slaviceki. Taxonomy (NCBI): domain Eukaryota; kingdom Metazoa; phylum Arthropoda; class Insecta; order Hymenoptera; family Ichneumonidae; genus Ophion; species Ophion slaviceki. The sequence continues at coordinate 27,599,437 of OX101787.1, forward strand.
CTAACAAGTAATTTTAATTTCAAACATGTTTTTTCTTTGTTCTAAATATTTTGTGTGATGCATTCAATGGTAATTTATTCAGACAATCGAGCGCTGGTCCTGCGACTGACCAGCTGCTTACTGTGTATTATGTTACATCGTCCGAATTGCAAAATGCGTGCACGAGATTGAAATACCTATTTTAAATGTGCATTTAAGTTGATTTGTGATCTCACTATAATGTTTAAGTACATGATTATTTTTAGTTTCTGTCAGAGGACATAATGGTTAATTTTTAACTCTTAGAAGAAAGAGGTTTCATGTTTTTTCTTTGTTAATGATTGTTTTGTATTTTGTTTGATATTTTATGATCTCATTATTCCTCTGATAATTAGATTAAGTTTTAGAGAAAAGAGTTACCTAACTGTTTTCAATGATTCATATTTTATTTTAATATTGTATGGTAAATAGTAGCATACTATTATGCTGGATCGTTTTGTGATATCAAAAATGTTTATGTCGCCCATTGGAGTGAAGAAAGAAAAGTTTTGGATTAATTTTCGTAAATATAAATAAAAGTACTTTTTAACGGAATTCCTTGGTTTTTTTTTTCAAAATTATCAGAATAATCTGAAAAATTCGCATGTCCGGAAAGTAAGGTTCATTAGTATCCATATTATCCCGATACGAACAATTAACGGATAATGCAAGCCCTACCATTGATACAATGTGAACGCCTGCAAGACCGAGAGAAAGGTTATCTCTATTGTTTTCTTAGGACACCTTTTGAAAAACATAGACATCAATTGAGAAAAACGACTTTCCGACGAATTACTAAAACGTCGTTACCTGTGAATCTTTTCTTCCTGCATGCGCTGACAATACGTTTTGATGGTTTTAATGCCAATCTTCGGCTCGTCCGGGAAAAATACAAAGAGCTGATCGGTCGGGTCATCGTTGTGGGCGACCAGGACGATGAGGTCGCTGCGCGCCGGCCTCTTCTCGCTCGGTTTGTCGCCGAATTGTTCCTTGAACTGCTCCAAAGTTTGATCCAATTCGTCCTGCGTCACGAGATAACCTCGATCGTGACACAACTGCATCACCGTCTTCCTTATCCTCCATAGCTTGTAAGTTTCCGCCTCGTCATCCATCGCAGAATTATCCTTGATTCAAAGCTCCCCGTAGCTCCGTAAAGGACTCTCTCTCTCGAAGATACTTTTTACTCGATCACGCGTGTTGACAAATAAACAAACGGCGAGAAACACGTTTACCAGTGTGAGGTTAGAGTACAGGAATCCATGCCACGGTCTTGCGTACAGACAAGGAGAGTAGAGCACGGTCTTCATACAGGTCTTGAAACTCGCTCAAAATTTCAGTGGTGGGGGATGGCCTCTTATTGAAGCACCGACTGTTTCAACTCGTGACCACGAGGATCGCTGCTATAGAGTGATGCAGGCTGTGTGAGAGAGACGGAAATAGATTTCAAAAGTAAACAAAACCAAAACATAACCGCTGATTCACGCGACCACACGCCACGTGCTCTACTTGTAAACTTGTAAAAACGGTGATATTGAAAAATGACCAAGTGGTGTATTGTGCCAACGTGTAATACAGGCTCTCGGAGTGAAAAATCGAAACGCTCACTGTTTCGGGTGCCGAGAGACTTGACGCAATTAAAAAAATGGGAGGCCGCGATACCGGGAGTTGGGAAAGTAGAGCCGAGACACGTGTGCGAAAATCATTTCGAACCGAAATATATTCATCGAGAATGAGCGAAACAGGCGTTGGAGCCGGGAACCTGAAAAAAAATGAAAAATTATTGGGATCATTACAATAAATACTTTCCAGGCTGGAAAACATAAAACGAAGTTAGTGAATTATTTTCATTTATCCTACTCGAGAGTCCTTCGCTTAAAGGTCGGGAAAGAGGTGTTTTTTTAAATTTACCAACGCAAACCGTTTCGGAAACTGCTAATAGGCTTTACGCGTTGTTTTAATTGACCGGAAAATAAGTGGCAACTATTCCAGACCGAAGTGGAATCCAGACCGAAACACTTGCAGGATGTATTTCTTGAAAATGAAACAAATACTTAAGAAACAGTGCTTCTTTTGCAATTCTTTATTTTCTCTTCGAAAAATTTTAATGCATATATGTCCCAAGAAACATTTTCCATAATCTCTACTTTGCAGTTTCCGAAACGGTTTGCGTTGGTAAATTTAAAAAAACACCTCTTTTCCGACCTTTAAGCGAAGGACTCTCGAGTAGGATAAATGAAAATAATTCACTAACTTTGTTTTATGTTTTCCAGCCTGGAAAGTATTTATTGTAATGATCCCAATAATTTTTCATTTTTTTCAGGTTCCCGGCTCCAACGCCTGTTTCGCCCATTCTCGATGAATATATTTCGGTTCAAAATGATTTTCGCACACAACGTGTATCGGCTCTAATTTCCCAACTCCCGGTATCGCGGCCTCCCATTTTTTTAATTGCGCCAAGTCTCTCGGCACCCGAAACACTGAGCGTTTCGATTTTTCACTCCGAGGGCCTGTATTACACGTTGGCACAATACACCACTTAGTCATTTTTGAATATCACCGTTTTTATACGTTACAAGTAGAACACGTCGCGTGTGGTCGCGTGAATCAGCGGTTATATTTGGGTTTTGTTTACTTTTGAAATCTATTTCCGTCCTCTCACACAGCCTGCATCACTCTATAGCAGCGATCCTCGTGGTCATGAGTTGAAAGAGTCGGTGCTTTAATAAGAGGCCATCCCCCACCACTGAAATTTTGAGCGAGTTTCAAGCCTGTATGTAAAACCGTGGTCCAAACTCCCTATCCTAACCTGTATGTACGAGTTCTTTCAAGCGGTCGGAGAGGTGTCGTGTTCAGTTCCGCTATAGGCGTCGCTAGTGTTCTTGGGAAACGATAATATATAGTAATACAAAACTGCATAAGGTCCGAGCTCCGCCTCAACGACCAATCACAAAACTGGGGTGATCGGGTTTCTTTCTCGTGCTCATTTGGAACAGTCGTGGTGCGTTCTCTCTCGCACACCTGAATGATAATACACCCAAGTGGGGATTCCTTCCATTATAATATATAATAATATTGTGTACATCTGTATAATAAATAAAATATAAATATTATTAATAAAGCACATATTAATGAAACAACTCGTGTTGTTTTATTCACATGGGCTTATTACATAATAAGCACATCAGATATAATAATTATATAAGTACAACACGAGTTATTTTATTATGAAAACTTATGATTTGCCTGTTATGTTTAAAAATATAGCTAATTATAATGAAACGCGAATAAAGCGATAACCTAACCGTAATGTATCTCGTTATGTATTTATTATTCGGATGCGCGTCACTCTGTTTTCTGTACAATAATAATAATAATAATAATAATAACCTAAGGCGTAGGGAAGCTGGCGTGCCCATCGCCCGGGGGAGCACAACTCCTTCGCAATAGCCACCGACGTGCCAGGCTAACCACCTAGCACGCCGAAAACTAGGTTCCAACTAGGCCTAGTCAGGCCCCCCACAACCGGTCCCTCTCGGATGGGGACCAAGGATCAGTTGGGAGGGGCACCCGTATAGGATCCACGGCAACGACCACGGCTCGAAATCGGCGCCTAGAGTGGACGGAGGAACTCAAGGAGGACCTCATCCGCTGCTGGAGGGATAGCTTGCCGTCGCGAAGGGGCTACATGGCGAGGTTGCAGGCCCTGTGGAGCCAAGTGCACCCAGAGCTTGCATACCTCTCGCAACAACATCTGCGAGACCAGGCCGCCCGTTTGCGACGACAAGGCTACGATCTCTTGTTACTACCACCAGAGCTGTCCGGCAGACGCTCTTCCGCGCGTTCAGTGCGGAGCCCTGCCAGACGGCCTCAAGATCGGTCCCCCCGGCAGTCGGAACCCCCCCGTTGGCGCGTCGATTTGACAGAGGACTGGGAAAGAAGGAGGGAGAGAATCACTGGGAAATTTTCTCTTCAGCCTGGTTGCCTAGGAGCGGCAAATGAGTCCCTTGCGGCAGCAATCCCTGAGACTGCTGATCTCCTCAGCTTGAACTGGGCTGTGTATCACGCGGCTGTTGTGGCGAAACCTCGAACACGCAATGATAAGGCGGCGTTCGTGGTTAAGATTCGGCGGCGCGTTGCACAGCTCCAGAATAAGATCAATGAAGCGCGGAAGCAGGCATCCCGTGTTCAATGTGTGGTAAACTTCATTACGGTGGGGAGGGCGTTTACCCCTAAAATCCGAAAAATCAGCTCGGAACTGAAAGGCCGTCACCACACATTGAACAAAGCTATCCTTCTTATTGTGAAGGAACGCTACGTGGAGAAGGTGCGGAACCTGGGGGTTGCGAAGCAATCCCTAGAGAGGCGGCTGGGTCGGGCGTTAGACAACGCCCTCTTCCGTTCTGACCCAGGCCGCTGGTTCCAACCACCTACGCCTGCCCCCGACACAGCGCCAACAACTGTTCAGGTGGAGCGGTTTTGGGGAGAACTGTATAGCAGGGAGGGTCATTTTGATGAAAGCACTCCAGCTCTGGGGCGGTTCGACGCGTTTTGCCGGCAACAGCCGAGTCAGCGTGGCGACTGTCTTCCAGTCACGCGGGGTGAGGTGGAGAAGGCGGTGAGCAGCATGAGGAACCACGCCGCTCCCGGACCAGATGGGATTAACATCTTCTGGTGGAAGAAATTCACGTGCACCCATACCCATCTGGCCCGCATCTTCTCGTCGTTCATCGATGGGACGGTGCCCATCCCTGCGTGGCTGACAGAGGGAAGGACGGTGCTACTCCCCAAAAAGGGGATTTGTCTCATCCGGAGAACTACCGCCCGATAACGTGTCTGAATGCGCTCTGTAAGATCTTCACAAAGATTCTTTATGAGCGTGTTCTGCGCGAGATCGAGCCTGCATGGCGGGAGATATACGAACAAAGGGGATCCAAGAGGGGACTGGGAGGTTGTAAGGAGAACCTGCTGGTGGACCGTTGCATTACGCAAGACGCGGTTCAGCACAAGCGTAACCTCTCAGTCGCTTGGATAGACTACCGTAAGGCGTTCGACACTGTCAGTCACAAACTGATTATACACCTACTCGAACGCCTTTCGGTGAGTCCTTACATAGTGAGATGCATTAAGCAGCTCATGCCGCTCTGGAAGACACGCTTCACAGTTAAGACTAGTGAAGGCAACGTGTCAACCGGAGTGGCGGGGTATAGGAGGGGGATTATCCAGGGAGATTCTCTCAGCCCACTCCTGTTTTGCATCTCGCTATTACCCTTATCAATCGCCTTGCGGGCTGCACGCGGGTACGAAGCGGGGCCCCCCGGGGGACGTGGGCGAGGGATCACCCATTTATTTTATATGGATGACCTCAAGCTATACGCTCCCGGGGAGGCGGGGCTTTTAAGCTCCTCTTGAACATCGTAGCGACGTACACGCGGGCGGCGGGAATGGACTTCGGATTGGACAAATGCGCTGTTCTTCATCTCAGGAGAGGGAGAGCAGAGGGTGTCGCGGCTGATGTTTGGCTGGTGGACGGGAGCGTCTTCAAACACCTGGACGCCGGGGGGTCTTATCGGTACCTTGGCATCGATCAGCGCTCTCTTCAAGACGCTGAGGGTGTCAGGGGTCCGCAGCGAGTATAGGCGGCGTCTCAGACGGATCTGGAAATCAGATCTGTCTGGGAAAAATAAGATCACTGCCACCAATATGCTCGCTGTCCCGGTCCTGCTCTACTCCTTTGGCGTCGTCAAATGGCGTAGAGACGAGCTTAAACAGCTGGACATCGGCACGCGCAAAATAATGAACATCCAACGGAGTCTGCACCCTAGATCTTCCACCCCGCGCCTTTATATGCTGCGTCAGAGCGGCGGGCGTGGGCTCTTGGGATTTTGAGTGTCTTCATGACCGCATGGTCCTCGGAATAGCAAGCGACGTGATAACAAGCTCGGACCCGCTCCTGGAGATTGTGCACCAGCATGAGCTTCATGGGGCGGGTGCTTTTCTTTATAAGGCGGCAGATCGTGCGGCAGAGACCCTCGGCTTGGAGTTCCGCCGGCGCCGGCGTGGCGCCTTGCCAATAGACTCCGTCGCTCGGTTGCCCAAGTCCCGACGTCGGCGGGCAATCAGGGCTGCCGAGCAGACTGTCCTGACTCGGCAGTACGTGGACAGACCCATGCACGGTGTGTTTTTTCACCACATCGAGGAACAGGGGCTGTCCACCCAGCTGACCTTTTCCTTCTTGCGGTCAGCTGGACTGATGTCCGAGACCGAAGGGTTTATCTGCGCCTGCCAAGACGGAGTCATCAACACCCTGGTCTATCGCAGCCGCGTTTTGGGTCAGCTTCTGCCGACCACTTTGTGTCGTGCATGCAAACAATCGCCGGAGACACTAATGCATCTACTGTCGGCTTGCCCAGTATATGCAGTCTCCGGCTATATCCATCGCCATAACGCGGCCCTAAGAGTGTTGTACTACCATCTACGGCACTCTTATGGGATAGACCGGGAGCCCGTGCCGCCTTATTTACCAGGAGATATTGAGTCCGTTGTCGTGGGCGAGAGGTGCAAGATTTATTGGAACTTCTCATTCGCGACCATCGGGCCGCTACAAGCGACTAAGCCTGATGTTGTCCTCTTCGATTTCGACGACAAGACGATATACGTCATTGAGTTCTCGGCTCCGGCCGAAGTGAACGTGTCGCGAAAGGAAGAGGAGAAACGGCTCAAGTATCAGCCTCTCCTGGCCGACCTACGTCGTTTGCACCGAGGATTCAGGGTAACTCTCGTTGTCCTCATCATCGGCGCGCTAGGGGGGATGAAGGAGTCTTTTGTATCGGGCCTCGCTGGCATACCGGTTTGCAAACCCGGTGTCCGGTTGCTAGCAGGTCGGACGCAGAAGGCGGTCATACTTGGGTCCCTCCGTTTACTCCGGCAACACGATTGTGGACTGCGGTAGCCGCTAACCCTCTGGCTTGAGGGAGCGGCTATCGCAGAGCGATTAATTGGACTTTTCGCGCGTTTTTTTTTACTGGGCGGCAGTCGAGGTGGTGTCGGAACCCTCGAGTGTCGCCCAGCGTTATTGTTCCGGTCTAGATTAAGACCGAGCCTAACCCCCGGGGGTAGGTGAATGTTTCCCAGTGCAAACTGAGGAAGTGTGTTGCCCGGAGCAATAAAGTCTGATATAAAAGAAAAAAAACAACATGTAGATGCAAGAAACCGGGCAAATGCGGGAATGTTGGATCTACATGCTGGGGTGGTCCTTTCAACACGTACTTATTATATGTATACCCATGAAAACTCGTGATTTGCTAGTTACGTTTAAAAATGAAGCTAAATATGGATTAAATTAAGCGATGAACCAACCGAACAAGCCGTCAAGTCTAATTGAACCCCAAGCGCGGCAATCACTTAAATATGAGAAGATTATATTTATTGCCAAATGATTGTGTGGCGAAGTTGGTAGAACGCTAGAGTACTGTATTGAAGGTCCTGAGTTCGGGCCTCGGTAGTTTTAATTTTTGTTTTCTTTTGCATTCGTATAGGTATCTGGTTGTACGAGCGAATTAAAGCAGTTTCAACCGATCAAAGAACTCGTCCAATCCCAAAAGAACTCGAACAAAAATAACATGGAAGAATATATTTTTTAATTTACTGCCATCAATAGTAGAAATTTGTTTTATAATTCCTACCTAGAGTGTTTACTTTTTTCCTTTATCTCATTGACTCGCGAGGAGTCATGTCCATTGTTATACACATAGCTCGATAGCTGCTGTGCTGGTGTACACGACAGATACATTTGTGTTTGACAGACGCAAACAGTTTTGCCGCCATAACACAGTCAGTTTCACCCACGGTCTTACATGCAGGTCTGACATCGGCGGTAGTGGGGGTAGGCACCCTTAGCGGTTCTGTTTTTTATTCCGATTTCTGCCGCTTGGTGCATGACGGCAAGGGGAAGTAGTGGTGCGACGAAGAGAGAAATAGCTCTTCTGTCCTTTTCCCTCCTAAACGCAACGCATGCGCCGATTCCCCTAACTTAATTTACCGTACTGTCATGTAAACTGCATAATATACGAAACCAATAAAAAAAATGTGTTGATTAAAAAAAAGATGACTACTTTCATCTAAAAAAACTGAAAACTTTTTGAATACATTAATTCATGCCAGCACATATTACGACCATTTACATCCTTTTTTCTCCAATGCCTCACAATACATCGTTCTTCGAAATGTTTTTCGCACACGTACTGAGACTCTTTTAGTCCCGGAATAGCATCGAGCCATTTTTTGTATCGTTCGACGTTTCTGGGCACGCGAAACACGGAGCATTTATGCTTACAATTTTTGTACCCCATTTTACAATTGCGAACCGCGCAACCCTTAGCCATTTCGCATTTTTTTCGCAAACACTACCAAAAAAAATTCACACTTATGCGTAAAAACACGATAAAAGATGTATCACGGTAAATCGCGTAGAACCTTTTGGTATATGGTCGCAAATAAAGGTTATTTCGACCATCGCGCCACAAAAACATACGTAAACACGTTGGACCCATTCGCCGCTAAGAGTTAAGGGGGAAACTACGTCCCCTTGCTAGTAGCGACGCATAGCGGCGTCTAGTGAATCGAAAAGTGAAGCCGATAAGCGTGCCTACCCCCACCACGAAAATTTAGCTTCGTTGCAAGACCTGTATGTAAGACCGTGGTTTCACCTTATGCAGTTTTGCATTACTATATATTATCGGTTCCCAAGAACACTAGTGACACCTGCGGCGGAACGGAGCGCTACACTTCTGCGACCGATTGAAAGAACTGTTTGAGGCGGGTGTGTCGACTCCTTCTCTCTAGTCTCCTTGGTATAGCCTCAAACGTGAACAATTACTTCGTTTTTTATTTCCTGCGAGTTGGCTACTGGATTTCCTTCCATGGTAGATTTTTAAGTTGCTACTGCAGTAAATCATTTACTTTCCGCTCTTTTTTTTGCTCTGTCAGCTCTGATTTTAGATTTTTTAAGGTTATGAGAGTCACCGGCAGATTTTCGGAAGGGGTGATTCTATTTTTCAGAGCATACGCTTTTCAAGCGACGTCTGAAATTATATTTATACATGGTATATAACAGAAATAACTTTTAACAGTGTTCGATTTTTTATTCATATAGATGCACACTTTGAAAGAAAAAATCTTGTGTAGTAACTACAAACTCGCCTTGTTGGCCTAAAAAGAGTCATTTTTTTCTTATACTAGTAGAGCTTCTGCCTTAGGCCGCGAAAGGCGCCACGACTTTTGAGGATCGCGCATTGTGGAAAGGCGTGATAAAAGACCGTCGGTAAGATCCGTAGCTGCAGTACCGACTGCGCGCCTAACATCTAAAGAGTCAAACGAGGATTCTGCTCCAGAAAGCAGGGGGCTGACACCTACTATCCCTTACCGTGTATAAAAATGCTACGCTTTTTGACCGCTTTATTCAGTTCTGCTACCTCCCACCGTGGCGCTAGTAGTCTTCTGACAATTTCTTATTGTGCAGGCGCGCGGCCCGTACTGCCGCATACACCGCATTAAACCATCAGTGTGTATTGTTGGTGGTATATGGGTCTTGCCCGATTATATGTGTGCGTGCGTACACATACATAGCCCTTGTGCGCGCATCAGGATTGTTCGAGAACAACTAGCGCTGCGAGTGACAGAGTAGGACACTACAAACAGCGGACAATTCGCGTAGCAAAAATTCCAAAAGATGCCAGCCCCCTGCCAGATAGGCACACGGCCATGGACGATAGTTGCACACGGAACTTAGCGACCGTACTGCTGCCTCACGCTTCCTGCGAAACTACCGAGTCCTTCGCGAAGCACCACGGTCTTACATACAGGTCTTGCAACGAAGCAAAATTTTTGTGGTGGGGGTAGGCACGCTTATCGTCTTTACTTTTCGATTCACTAAGTGCCGCTACGCGTCGCCACTAGAAAGGGGAGGCGCTTTCCTCTTACCTCTTACCGGTGAATAAGACTAATAGGTCCTACGCGATTTACCGTGATACATTTTTTTATCGTGTTTTTACACATAAAGGTGAATTTTTTTGGTAGTGTTTTCGAAAGAAATGCGAAATGTATAAGGGTTGCGCGGTTCGCAATTGTAAAACGGGGTACAAAAGTTTTAAGAAAAAATGCTCCGTGTTTTGAGTGCCCAGAAACGTCGAAAAATACAAAAAAGGCTCGATGCTATTCCGGGACTGAAAGAGTCTCAGTACGTGTGTGAAAAACATTTCGAAGAACGATGTATTGTGAGACATCGGAAAAAAAGGATGTAAATGGTCGTAAATTAGGTCATGTGAAAAATGATAATTCGCATACTTGCCCCTTATCCTAATAAATTGTGAGAAAAAAACGGTAATAGACACTTACCTCTTTGATGATACCTTGGAAAACGCACAAGTTCTAGACCAAAAAGTCAGTCATTGCATCAATTAAAAGATCATTATGTTAAAAAACAGTTTGTTCAATAACTGCGTCACCATAACGAATTGGCTTTAAAATGCCTGAGCTGGAATTGAAATTTAGCGGAATGACGCAATCATCTAAATATTGATATAAATTCGTAAAATCACAAGGAAAAAAAGTGTACCTACAGCGGAAAACTATCTTTATAGTGCTACTTACTTACATCAATAAACACTCAAAATAAAATATAGTGCAAAATGAACAGATGTGTGCTGTTTTAAATTTATGTAATCAGAAAGTTTTCAGTTTTTTTTAGATAAATGTAGTCCTTTTTTTAATCAACACATTATTTTGTATTGGTTTTGTATATTATGCAGTTTAGACGACAGTACGGTTAATTAAGGGGAGGGGTGTGGGTTTGCACTTTTGAAAAATGGATTTTTTGTGTTTTCTTATAGTTAACCATTTCAAGAATATAATTTCAAAATTTCAAGTCAATCAGAGCAAAACTCTCGAAGTTATTCACTATTTAGTCCCGCTCCTCTAACACTGTAGCTCCGACTTCTCTAAACTTCAAACGCGTTTTTCTCGAAACCACTCTTTCGAAGTCCGTGTTCACTGCCATTTGAAAACTACATGACCGATTTATTTCAAACTTGGTACACACTTTCTACATATAAAATACCTCCCCCCCAACGGTTAGTTTGAGATTTTTTTTACATTGAGGAGGTTTTCACTTTATATGACCACGAAAAATTTAGAAATGAAAAAAAAATTATCAAAGACCGTTGGGGGGAGGATTTGATGATACTTTAACTAAATTTTAATGGTACTTGATTTCAGATAATTTCTAGCTGAGATACAGTGAACACCGCAAATCGTGTTTTTCCAAAGACGTTCTTGGAAAAGCTTTGTCACCGGCTTGTTTGTGCATATTTTCACGTACAAATTTCACGGAATGTTCTTTAAATGATACTTAACAATGTACAAATGGTTTCAATAAATTTACTCCATCCATATAGATGAAAAACATTGCAAAAAAGTGTTTTTTTCACGCTGAAACCCCTATCCGTCCGTTAAGATAGGGCAAACGGCGCATGCGCTCCGGTCAGGAGGGCAAAGGACAGAAGATCTGTCTCTCTTCGTCCCAAACCACTTTCCCTTGCCGTCACGCACCAAGCGGCAGTAATCGGAATAAAAAACAGCGCCGCTAAGGGTGCCTACCCCCACTACCGCCGTTGTCAGACCTGTATGTAAGAGCGTGCGAAGCACCCCTGTAATACAAAAATAATCCAGCTTTTCGCCATTCCCACAAAATGGTCTATAATCCCGACAGCGATATGATCTTCCAGACTTCGACCGCCTACAATAGCAATAAAATCTCAATTAAAATATCAGCTATTCTTATTGTTGTTAACCATGATCCTGCCAACGGATACCTTTGTCGCGTCCCACAACCTCCGAAACGAAAACGCGGCGCCCAAAATTTCGCAGGCACGACCAGGCGGCGAAGGCTTCCTCGTCCCCGTCGTCGGAAAATATAAGCCCTTGACAAAAAAAAATCGTAAATTTGAATTTCGAACCCCTCCGTACTAACATTTCCCGCATCTGTGTGCAGAGGACCGCGCGATCCTCGCATCAATTCGTCTCTCCAACCTGTGCGACTGCCTAGCGTGCCCGTAAAAAAAAATACTTTATTTTCCGAACATCCACACCGAGCGAGCGTCCAAATCAACTGCGCTTTCCCCACCCTCGCGGGAGTTCTTTCCGCGCGCGCTTCACCCACGTATAGAACTGCCCTCTGCAGTTCTCGTCAGGTTAGATTGGTGCGCGCGACAGTGCGGGGGGGCTCGCTTTATTGTCCGCCTGCTGGGAATAAGCGAAGCGCCTCACAATTTTTGCTCATCGTTCGAGCCATTCCAAGACCGAAAAAACGACAACAAAATAACGGCCGGGCGGGAGGGCAGGTGAAGAGGGCTCGTATCGCAGGGAAAAGCCTCGGCGGTCCTCGCGCCGAACTGCGACGACTTCGCGGATAAGCGAAATGGATGGCGGCAAGGTGGACGACGACAGTCCGAGAGGCGGCGTCAACGATGGCGATTGGATATGCCCCGACTCCCAGTGCGTAAACTTTTCACCCACACACACGCACACGGTTTTTTTTCTTCATTTTTTAATTCCTTCGTTATTGTTGACAAAGAGTAGGAATCGATTTATCGATCGGTTGGCAACCGATTTCGATGTATAGAGACCGTTGTCTAGGTACGTGCCATGTATACGTGCATATTTGTGTGGGCAAAAAGTACATGTATATACGAAAAACAATAATATTGCGGATGAAAAAAAGTCCGCCATCTGTATTTTTCTTCCTGCACTCACCTGCGCTATCATTCAAGAGGGCCTTTTTCGTTTCCCGTTACAGATGCGGCAACGTCAACTTTGCGAGACGCAATTCCTGCAATCGCTGCGGCAAAGGTATAACGTTTGATTAGACATTACGGAGCGATCATGATGACGCGGAGAAACTTTCTGATACACAGATAGGGGAGAATGCCCAAAGAAGAAGAAACTCGGCCAAGAGATTGGCAAGGTGGCGGCGGAGAAGAGCAGGGGACTGTTCAGGTAAAGAAACGCGCGCAGAAGCTTGAGAATGGGAGGAGAAAGGAGTGAAAAATTTGTCTCGGACTGTGGGAAATGAGGGCGCCATTGGAGATATCTGCGAACGGACGAGAGACTCGGGGGGAAAATCTTTGCTCGACGTATCGCTAAATTTTCAGCGCCGACGACTGGCAGTGCAGCAAATGCGGCAACGTGAATTGGGCGCGTCGCCAACAGTGCAACATGTGCAACGCGCCGAAATTCGGCGAGGTGGAGGAACGCACGGGCTATGGGGGCGGTTACAACGACCGCGGCGTCGTTGAGTACAAGGAGAGACGCAACGAGGAGGACGACGAGTACGACGAGTTCGGCAGGCGCAAGAAACGTCGCAAAATGGAAAACCGCTCGGACGATGATTCCAAAGATTCCAGGTATAACAGTCCACCCCGCGGCAAATCGAAGGACATCGTGGACGAGAAAATAACGAATTTAGAAGTGCATCAAACACGCCGCGAACCTGACCCAAACGTAATTATTTTTCATAGTAATTATATATTTTTTCATCGCTCTTCTAACATGAAGATTATATTGGGTGGTTGCGTATGAAACCGCCTGCTGGAAATAGATGGCGTTGGGTAGACTATTTTCTCGAAGTAAACATTTCCAATACGCAGGACAGGTCCATAGAGTCCCGCTAAAACGCCATAGGTGATATTTGTGCGATGTGTTAACGTTATCTACTTCAATTGGATTTGCAATGGCAAGTTTTGGTCCCCATAACCAACATTCGTGGGAGATTGTACTCCATTATTGACTGGCGAAGATATCGAAGGCGGAAGCGCATCGTTTGCTGGAGGATTTGTATGCCGGACATGCTCCATGGAGTACAACGTGCGATGAATGCTTTTGCTGCTTCCACAATCGTGATTTGTCTGTGGACAGCCAGGAATGCGAAAATCCATCCAAAGGAGATGTGTCGTGTATTACGGACTGCTGAAAGCGTCGGAAACCATCACTGAGGAACCGTATCGACTGCAACTAATGCATTTGAAACGAGCTCTGCACGAGAAGAGGACGGAATGGCAGAATCGCCGCGACAAGTTGATTTCGCAGTACGTTAATGCCAGGCCGTATGTTGCTGAACCGGTTCAGAAGTATTGGGTCTATGCATAAGTCCGTAGCGAAATTCCGACAGATATCGTTCGCACATGCGTCAACGATATGAAGTGTCGTATATTAAGTCAGCGCTGAAACTTGTGCCCACGTTTGAAAAAACATCCATCGAGGTCCGTGACGCATAAGAAGTTTAATTATATTTTGAACATGGAAGGAAAAAACGTGTATTTTCGATGCATTTCGCTTTTTCATTTCCGAAAAGGCAAAAAACGCGTCATAAACTCACAAAAAGATATGCGCCGTGTACGGAGAAAATGCCGTAATCGAAAGTGTGAATCGGTAGTGGTTTGCGAAATTTCGTTGTGGAGATTTTGATCTCCAAGATGCATCGTGCTCCGGTCGGCCACGCGCTACTCATGTCGATAAAATCGAGGCTTTTATCCACTCCAACCGGCAATTGACGACTGGAGAGATTAGACATAACCTCAGCATTGAACAATCAACTGTTTCAAGACATTTACGGAAGCTTGGGATGGTGAACAAGCTTCATGTTTGGGCGCCGCGCGAACTGAGCGAAAATAATTTAATGGACCGAATTTCAACTCGCGATTCGTTGCTCAAACGCCATCCCAACGGACTATTTTTAAAGCACATGATTACTGGTGATGAAAAGTCGATTATCTACAACAATGTGAGTCGAAAAAGATCATAGTCGAAACGTGGGTAAGCTGCAAAGGCTAAAGTACCCCCGAAGAAGGTCTGTATGTGGTGGGATTGGAGAGGAATCGTCTATTATGAGCTGCTGCCGCCTAACGAAACGATTTATTCGACCAAGTGCTGCTCACAACTGGCCAAATTAAAGCGACCAATCGATCAGAGGCGGCCGGTATCGGCGAATAGGCACGTTGTCTTCCACCAGGGCAACACGTTTCTCTGCTGACCCGGAAAATGTTATTGTAGCTTGGGTGGTAGGACAGGGAGGGACGCCCGTGTAGGCCAACCTGGTAAGTAGCGACACCGCCAGCCCGAAGCGGTGATAGACCAATGTCGACGAGAGCACGGCTCGTCAATTGGAAGTGATACGAGTTTTTCGTATGTACGAGGATCCAACCAATGATCCTGATTGGTAAGACGGGGGCTAGTTTGCCCGCCGTCCTACGGAGCGGTACTAGCCGAATGTGGTTGGTTTCGTGATGGCAATGGTTGGCCGCATGCTGGTCAGAGTTCCTACGGGCGCCCGGTGCGTGAGCTACGTTTTTATTAGCTCGGGAGGCAACCTGCAGAGTTGCAAGAGTGTTGGAAAGTCACTCGGCCTGACTAGTGCTTCCACAAGGACCTGCTTCCGAATGTGAACTGGTAGGCTAGCATATGCTTGTCGCGGTTGTGGGCGTATCCGACCCCGAGGCCGCGGGGCCCGTGTTGTTTAAGGCGTAATATGCAGTTGCAAGGTAAAAAAATTCGTTTTTTCACGAATTTTTTCTGGGAAAGGTTTTCATTTGGGCAAAACGAAAAGTATTAGGCAGTGTAGTGGCATCTTTTAGCTTTAGATTGGCATTTTTTATTTTCAAAAATATTCATTAACATTCCTCCTGTAGGAAGTCTCCTGGAGATCCCCGAAAAAAGTGTCCGGCGGTGAGCAAAGTATCCCCGGTTGGGATTATCTAAAATGAAAAAAAAACCAAAAAGATTCTTTTAGGGGGTAGATGAATCCAGGTATTGATCGAAGGAATAGTCGAAATTTTAATGTTTGACCAAATGGTGGCTCCGGAAAGAAACAATTTCTATTTTTGACCAAATTTTTTTCGTTAAATCGTTGAAAAAAATAGAAATAATAATCGGAAATCTCATTCCTTTGATCAATACCTGAAGAATATATCTGACAAGGTTGTGTTAAAATTGCAGACCGATCGGTTGAGCCGTTTTTGAGAAATCGTGCTCACCGACTTTGATAACACCGTTTTGAGAAAAAACGCGTTTGAAGTTTCAACAGTCATCTTTGTAGCGCTCCGAGCGTCCTTACAAATATGTGTGTATTTCCGAGAATATTCGCTGGATCGATTTGAAATTTTCGGGGAATATACTCACATATTTGTCCGAAAATGCAATAAAAAAAAAATCAATTTTTTGAAATTTCTAACTGCGTATAACCCGTTAAGGCTTATAGCTACGTACAGCATGTTAAATCAATGCAGTTTATCTGTAGCTTGGGTGGGATGTTTTGGTGCATGCACCATATAGTCCGGACTTTGCACCTTCAGACTATCACTTCTGCCAGACGCTACAGAACCATTTGAATAATAGAACCTTTAGTTGCCTGGATGCCCTCAAAAACCACTTGGATAGCTTCTTTGCCCAAAGATCTCAGATCTTCTATGAAAGAGGGATAATGAAGCTCGTGGAGAGATGTCAGAAAGTCGTTCAACAGGATGGAAGGTATTTAGTCGATTAAAATCGCTTGTTTCGATAAATATTTTGCGATTGAAATTTACTCGATTTCCGCTACCGAATGATGCAAAGACCCAATACTTGGAAGGAGTGGACTGGAATATCCTACCTCACCCGCCATATTCCCCATCACTCCCTCCGATTACCATTTGTTCCGGTCGATGCCGTCAGCGTTTACGGCTCAGCACTTGAGTACAAAGTTGTAAAAAATGTTTGCATGGCTGTATTGCCTCTAACCCGAATTCTTCCTACATGGAATCCGATTTTCGTCCGAAAAATGGGGCGAGATCTTATCCAAAGGGCAGTACTTTGAATGAACCAGTTCGTCGATTTACTATTGAACCACTATCTTTTTCCAATGAAAAATGGGCCGTTTCATATGCAACCACCTAATTTATAGTTAATCATTACGTTACAATTTTTACTTCGTTCGTTCCATGTATTCAGGAGTTCGAGGAAGAGGACGATGAGGACGAGGAGGACGACGACGGTGATTTGTCCAAGTACGATCTCAGCGAGTGGGACGACTTCGTACCGGCAAAAAAAGGGTACGCGCCCTTTTTTCCTTTTTCCACGGTACGATCCGAAAGTCCATTCACGAAGTACGCACGAATTTCCGACGTAGACGCGAGAAATGGCCTATGTATGGCGACTATGTAGTCAGTCGTGAAAATGAGCTCGGGAAAGTGTCCCAAGGAGCCGTACGCCCACGTAATTGCTCCGATCGTCCTGTTCACCTGCTCGATTTATTTTCAGTTCCAACGGCAACGCAATTTCCTCGGAGAGCGAACGGTCAAGGTAGAGTATCTCCTCTCTACCCCAAACGAAAATTCCTCGTTCAACGTGTACAGCCGACTCGCGAAAAGTTTTGCGTTCCCTTAAGGGGTGATATGCAGTCAGAGGCATGAAAAAACGAGCATTTTCAATGATTTTTTTTTTTATATTAATTAAGTTCGTTTTACAAAAGTGGCTACACAGACTTTTTATGTTATATTTCAACTTGACTTGTGCAAATTTTCAAAGAACAAAATTGATTATTTATAAAAACATCGCCATCTTTGTTGGACCCCCTTCGGCATGTAGTGCTTTGCGGTGACCATCATACAATTTTACTGGATCATCTGAAATAAAAAAAATATATTAGTTTAATAATAAATCTATTCCTTAATCGATGCTTTTTTTTTTAATTAACAATATGGCGGCTTCCGACAGATAACTTTCGATTTTCGACCTAAAAAGCGCTCGTTTATTGTTGAAAAAAATAGAAATTTTCAACAAAAATGAAATTCCTTCGATTAAGGACTAGTTTTTAATGCTATCAATAAGCACACCAAATTTCATCAAAATCTATCGAGTGGTTTTTTAATTATAGTGGTCACCGACTTAAAGAACATAGTTTCGAGAAAAACGCGTTTAAAGTTTTTCGATGTGGATACGGTATTATATGTTCGTAAAATTTTGAGCTCGATGGATGAAGCTAAACTTTTTTTATGTATCTTGATCCGCTGAATCCGAATATCACAAGTTTTGCCGAAAAGTCGAGCATTCGATTGTTTATAGCCAATTGCTAAAACAATTTTTCAAAAAATTAAAGTTTTTTGTGATGAATTATTAAAAAAAAAATATTTTGGGCCATTTTAAAACGAAAGTATTGTTTATAAAATTTTGTTCATAGTTTTTGAGTAACACATTTTTGAAAATTTCTGAAAGAGTTTTCCAATTTTACACTTGATTTATGTATAGAAATACTAATTAAAAAATTACTTACATCGAATCATCAATTCCTGACCTTTACAATAGGGCTTCTGCCGATGTGGAAGCTTCCAAAATATCAATTTGTTGTCTTCGAAGCATTCTGCCTTCCCGGGTATTATTGTTTGCGGTGGGTCGAAACCGGTTGCTTGCAGCCGCCGTTCGCTACCTGCCATGGGGACCCGACGCCCCTTCACTAATTGTGGAATATCCCGGAAACTATTCATCGGATTGACTTGAAATTTTCAGGGAATATTTTCGAATCATCATACTTCAAGAAAATGTTTAAAAAATCGACTTTTTGAAAATTCTGCCTGCATCTCACCCCTTAAACCGCTCAACCGGGGGAAATAAAGCTCCGTCGGTAAAAAAAAACGTAACGTTGCGGGGCACCAAGCCTGGTCCGCTATTCTTTGAGAATCGCGAAGGTACGACGAAGGCTCAACGTGAGCTAAAAATGATTGAAATCTAGCGATACTTGTTGCAGAAACGGTGACAAATGGCGAGACTCGGGCACGTCGAGCCAATGAAGTTCCACAAGAGCGAGCGAGACATAGACACGGGGACAGGTTTGGCTCGGGTTTAGCGTGCCAAAATTCGTTGTGATAATGAGTCAGCCTATCTGTTGGTTACAGGTGACCGAAGAAAGCTCCGAGGATACATGCCAGCTCAAGAAAAAAAAGCGAAAAAAACACAATAAACAAAAAAGAAAAATAACGTATAGCCAAGAAAAGTTACGCAACAAAACTTTTAGTAACTCAGCCGAAATTCTCGACACGTTGACGGAGGGAGAAAACGAACGAAAAAGTAACGGAGAGAAGAAAAAAACATCCAACGACGCAGACTCGCGTTGGGAGTCGTTAAACGCCTCGATAGACTAAATATGTTCAACGAAAAAGAAAAGTATTCCTTTTAAATTATTGTTGAGGAAGAATTCGGAGTCAGCGATAAAAAAACCGAACGCTCGACTCAACCTCCCCGCTACACTGTAATTAAAATCGCGCACGGGATAATCCGTTTTTGTAGATATCGAGTTCTATTATCGATAAGGATGTTACGAAAAAAAAACAATACCTTTTTGGGACTTCTCTTTTCCCAATTTGCGCCCGCCCTCGCGCTAGGTCGATCTCCTCTTATTGTACGCCTCGCTAGCCCCGAGAACCGATGTTTCCATACGAAACTCATAGACACGAAAAGACTTTACGCTTCGAAGTATTCGAGGAAAAGACGGCAAACTCGCTTCTCATGTACTCCCACACCCGCCCATCTTTCTGCTGTTCTTTCCTCTTTTTACTCGCGGCAGATTCTCAACACTCTATTCCTCCGACGAATATATATATATAAGGGTATTAAAAAAAAAAAATTTATCTCTTGCCGGACAATATCGGGTATAAAAAAAATCGCACCACATTTTGAGCTCTTCGAATCAATTCCAATGCTCGATTTTTTTTTCTTCCTTTACATGAGAAATTCGATCGTTACGTTAAAACGTTGAACACCTCTGAAGATAATAAATAATTTTCGAATTTGGTTCAAGATTCTTGAGCTCATTTTCTCGGCTTGAATAAACTCTTAAAGAGAATTTTTGTAAAGTTTATAAATATTGAGAAATTTCTCCTCTGGAAAAATGCTGTTTTTTAGACTCGATACGAATGCATTTGTCAAGCAGCTCTAATTGGTGTAAAAATAATGATAACGAAATTAAAAAGCAACTTTAGAGCTGATAAGGTCAGCTTTAAGAATCTTCGAAGGAGTAGAGAAATAGTAATTTGATGTTGACTTATATAACTTAGAGGTAATTTTTCGTATAAATCGAACAGGGAAAAAAAAGATCGCGCGTTACCACTTGGACTTGGGTTGGGGAGCTCACGTGAACTTTCTTCTTACCTGATATTGTGTGAGTCAGTTGATTTTTTTACGCACCCTTATCAATATATTCTTTTTTTTTACGTCAATCGTTAAAAAAAACTCGGCTTTTTAGACGCTTTTTTTCTACAACTTTCGTTCCTCGAGTGGCCAGAGTGAGATGGGAGGCTTCGTATGTTAACAGACATGTATATAGACACCGCACTTGATAAATCTGTCACGTACAATTCGCGTGTAACGAAGTTTTTTTCGTTTTTTTTTCTTCGAGTGTCGTCTCATTTCCCGAAACTTTTGTCAGTTTTGCGAGCTCTTTCGAGGATCCTCAGTACCAGGCTAGTTACAATTCCGCGCAACGCTTCCACGACGAGCTTGAAGAGAAAGAGTGTATACAAAATAAATACAACGGACTTTTTTCCCCCGGAGAGCGAAAAAAAGCCGCAAGTTTTCTCGCTAAAATTCCGTCGCACCGTAAGGCGGGGTGTCAACTCTGCACCGTGCAAGTCGCCTCTGTGTCAAGTCGCCACTTCAACTCGCCGTCTGTTCAACTTGCCAAAGCGGGCAACTCGCCACAGACCCAAGTGGACACCGTAGCAGCCCGCCGTTTCCCCGACGCTCGCGTAACCCCACTCTTCAGATTCGGGCCGGGCATTTTTTGCTACCGTTTCAACTCGCACCGTGTCTCAACTCGCCACGCGCTGCGTGCTCAACTTCCATTTCCTAGCGACTGTACTTTTTCCGAATCACCCATACCCGGGAACGAGAAATATACAAGCAAAATGTTTTCACATGTACCGACTACCCGCTCTGTCAGTTCTCTCGTTTATCGACTGATTTTGAATGGAAATTTCACGAGCGGCATTTTTCTATAGCTTTATTCCTTAATAATGCCACGAACATATATGTAGTCTCCTAAAATTTTAATTCTTCCATAATTCGCGGAAAAAAGCGTCATTTTTGAGTACTTGAGAGTAACGATAAGCAATACTAAGAGAACTGAAAACTCATATAATAATCGTGTGAAAGAAAAACTGGTGGCCTCGTACAGTTGGACAGATTTTCGTTGCCGTTGAATACAGGATTATGATCTTCAAGAGGATGTTTAATTTTGTTCTGAATTTCATTTCTTGTGGCTCTTGATTTATTCTTAAAAATCATTGTGCAAAGTCTACATTTTATAATCAACTTTTTAATCATCAAAAATATCGATGAAAAAATCATATGCATTTACAAGAAATTAATATCATAAAACGATTCCTTTCATTACAGATTTAAACGTCCACATTATTATTATCCATGTTGTTCAAACACTTAATGCCTCAGAACAGTGCATGTCGGATATATTTATTTTTCATTAATGTGTGACATATCGTCTACTATATATGAAAAAATTGAATCATCGTATAACATGAATACGCTGTGTTGAAAAGCGCAGAATCATTAAGGGTGGGGGGTAAGGATAATTTGCTACAAAAAAGCATATTTTCGATATTGTTTGTTGACGACACTGTTTATATATATTTATTTATATAATTAGTATAAAATAAAAGGACATTTGAAGAATATTCTGTGAAATTTTCGTTAACAATTGTGCAGAAATAAGCCAGTGACAGCAAATATTCTCAGACGCCACAAAAAAAAAGTTACATTGCGGTGAACTGCATAACTCACCACTGGATAATCCGAAAAAAAATCCAAGAAGATTGTATTAGTTAATAAGTTTCTTGAGGTAACGCTGTCGCGTTTTTATTTTTATTTTTTTTATTTTCAATTTTTAGTCACACCTAGAAGACAAAATAGCGATTTTTCATTTAAAAAATTGGAACCTATATTATTGCAAAATGAATTAAAATGATGAAAAAAAACTCGTCAGCGTTACCTCAAGAAACTTATTAACTAATACAATCTTCTTGAAGTTTTTTTTTCGGATGATCCAATGATGAGTTATGCAGTTCACTGCAATTTTTTGGAGGTGTCTGCAAAGATGTGCTCTCAATGGCTCATTTCTGCGTAATTGTTAATGACAATTTTACAGAATATTCTTCAAATGTCCTTTTATTATATACTTCTTACACAAATAAATACATATCAGCTGTGTCGTAAAAAAAAATTATCCTAAATATGCTTTTTTTCGTAGCGAAATAGCCTTACCCCCCCCCCCCCCGCCCTTGCCCTTAACACGTCTGGCCACCCTGGCCACTCGAAAAATGGGCATTATTTTTTAAAAGTCATAAACTCAACAGTATAAAACAATATATGTTAATTTTTTAACCTAAGGTAAGAGACAGCTTTGAAAATGCCTCAAATAAATTTTATTTTAAAGTATTATAGGACGAATATTATTGTAAGATGAATTTCCGTTTCAGGCAAACAACGAAAAAGCATCTTCGTTGACAGAATCATGAAGAAAAAAGTTTATTTTTCATGTTGCCAAGTAACGAAGTAACTTGGCTCGGATCAGTACAGTAAATACTGAAGCGAAGGAACGGATTTATAAATAAAAGGATCATTGTCGAATTTTTGTCAATACTTGTGGTTTTATTTATTTAACTCTTTAAAAGAATGCACAGCCGTCTCGGATTTTTTTATGCTACGATTCACATCCTACATTAATAACTGTTCAATAGCCGGGTAAGTAGGGAAAAATTGCCCTCGCATTTTTTCCAGCGAAATTTGGAGTGTATTCTGAGGTGTCAAAAAAACGAATTTTCTGAAAATGTCATCCCCGTCAGCGCAATGGTTTTAGAAAAATGAATTTTTTTTAAATATAAAAAAATTCCGGAAACGGTTCAGTGGATCGATTTGATTTTTTTTTGGTGCTTGTTCCAATCAAACGTGTTACGAAATAAAATTATAGAACATCTTGCGAAAGATTAAGGTTTAAAAAAATGTTCCTTCTTTTATTTTATTTTTACTATAATCCACTTGGGGTGCAATAACAAAATTTTTTTCATATAATTTTTGAGCACCTTATTAGATTATATAATTTTTTCAAAATGATCGGTTTGGTACGTCACAGTGAAAAAAAAAGAAACACACTTTATTGATATATTTCCGTTATATATCTATATAACTAAAATATATCAATAAAGTGTGTTTCTTTTTTGTTCACTGTGGCGTACCAAACCGATCATTTAGTCACATATCAGACTTTATTGATATATTTTAGTTATATATCTATATAACTAAAATATATCAATAGTTTCTTTTTTTTCACTGCGGCGTACCAAACCGATCGTTTTAAAAAAATTATATAATCTAATAAGGTGCCCAAAGATTATATGAAAAAAATTTCATTATTGTACCCCAAGTGGATTATAGTAAAAAATAATAAAACAAGGAACATTATTTTTTTTTCAAATCTTAATCTTTCGCAAAATGTTCTCTAATTGTATTTCGTGACACGTTTGATTGGAACAACTACCAAAAAAAATCAAATCGATCCACTTAACCGTTTCCGGAATATTTTATAATTAAAAAAAAATCATTCTTCTAAAACCATTGCGTTGACGGGGATGAAAGGCCATAGCCGGGTAAGTAGGGAAAAATTGCCCTCGCATTTTTTCCAGCGAAATTTGGAGTATCTTCTGAGGTATAAAAAAAAACAAATTTTCTGAAAATGTCATCCCTGTCAACGCAATGGTTTTAGAAAAATGATTTTTGTTTGAATATAAAAAAATTCCGGAAACGATTCAGCGGATCGATTTGATTTTTTTTTTTTTGGTATTTGTTCCAATCAAACGTGTTACGAAATAAAATTATAGAACATATTGCGAAAGATTAAGATTTGAAAAAAAAAATAATATTCCTTGATTTATTATTTTTTACTATAATCCACTTGGGGTACAATAACGACATTTTTTTCATATAATCTTTGGGCACCTTGTGAGATTATATAATTTTTTTCAAAATGATCGGTTTGGTACGCCACAGTGAAAAAAAAAGAAACACTATTGATATATTTTCGTTATATATCTATATAACTAAAATATATCAATAAAGTGTGTTTCTTTTTTTTTCACTGTGGCGTACCAAACCGATTATTTTGAAAAAATTATATAATCTCACAAGGTGCCCAAAGATTATATGAAAAAAATGTCGTTATTGTACCCCAAGTGGATTATAGTAAAAAATAATAAATCAAGGAATATTATTTTTTTTTTCAAAGCTTAATCTTTCGCAATATGTTCTATAATTTTATTTCGTAACACGTTTGATTGGAACAAATACCAAAAAAAAAAAATCAAATCGATCCGCTGAATCGTTTCCGGAATTTTTTTATATTCAAACAAAAATCATTTTTCTAAAACCATTGCGTTGACAGGGATGACATTTTCAGAAAATTTGTTTTTTTTTATACCTCAGAAGATACTCCAAATTTCGCTGGAAAAAATGCGAGGGCAATTTTTCCCTACTTACCCGGCTATGGCCTTTCATCCCCGTCAACGCAATGGTTTTAGAAGAATGATTTTTTTTTAATTATAAAATATTCCGGAAACGGTTAAGTGGATCGATTTGATTTTTTTTGGTAGTTGTTCCAATCAAACGTGTCACGAAATACAATTAGAGAACATTTTGCGAAAGATTAAGATTTGAAAAAAAAATAATGTTCCTTGTTTTATTATTTTTTACTATAATCCACTTGGGGTACAATAATGAAATTTTTTTCATATAATCTTTGGGCACCTTATTAGATTATATAATTTTTTTTAAAACGATCGGTTTGGTACGCCGCAGTGAAAAAAAAGAAACTATTGATATATTTTAGTTATATAGATATATAACTAAAATATATCAATAAAGTCTGATATGTGACTAAATGATCGGTTTGGTACGCCACAGTGAACAAAAAAGAAACACACTTTATTGATATATTTTAGTTATATAGATATATAACGGAAATATATCAATAAAGTGTGTTTCTTTTTTTTTCACTGTGACGTACCAAACCGATCATTTTGAAAAAATTATATAATCTAATAAGGTGCTCAAAAATTATATGAAAAAAATTTCGTTATTGCACCCCAAGTGGATTATAGTAAAAATAAAATAAAAGAAGGAACATTTTTTTAAACCTTAATCTTTCGCAAGATGTTCTATAATTTTATTTCGTAACACGTTTGATTGGAACAAGCACCAAAAAAAAATCAAATCGATCCACTGAACCGTTTCCGGAATTTTTTTATATTTAAAAAAAATTCATTTTTCTAAAACCATTGCGCTGACGGGGATGACATTTTCAGAAAATTCGTTTTTTTGACACCTCAGAATACACTCCAAATTTCGCTGGAAAAAATGCGAGGGCAATTTTTCCCTACTTACCCGGCTATTGAACAGTTATTAATGTAGGATGTGAATCGTAGCATAAAAAAATCCGAGACGGCTGTGCATTCTTTTAAAGAGTTAAATAAATAAAACCACAAGTATTGACAAAAATTCGACAATGATCCTTTTATTTATAAATCCGTTCCTTCGCTTCAGTATTTACTGTACTGATCCGAGCCAAGTTACTTCGTTACTTGGCAACATGAAAAATAAACTTTTTTCTTCATGATTCTGTCAACGAAGATGCTTTTTCGTTGTTTGCCTGAAACGGAAATTCATCTTACAATAATATTCGTCCTATAATACTTTAAAATAAAATTTATTTGAGGCATTTTCAAAGCTGTCTTACCTTAGGTTAAAAAATTAACATATATTGTTTTATACTGTTGAGTTTATGACTTTTAAAAAATAATGCCCATTTTTCGAGTGGCCAGGGTGGCCAGACGTGTTAAGGGCAAGGGCGGGGGGGGGGGGGGGTAAGGCTATTTCGCTACGAAAAAAAGCATATTTAGGATAATTTTTTTTTACGACACAGCTGATATGTATTTATTTGTGTAAGAAGTATATAATAAAAGGACATTTGAAGAATATTCTGTAAAATTGTCATTAACAATTACGCAGAAATGAGCCATTGAGAGCACATCTTTGCAGACACCTCCAAAAAATTGCAGTGAACTGCATAACTCATCATTGGATCATCCGAAAAAAAAACTTCAAGAAGATTGTATTAGTTAATAAGTTTCTTGAGGTAACGCTGACGAGTTTTTTTTCATCATTTTAATTCATTTTGCAATAATATAGGTTCCAATTTTTTAAATGAAAAATCGCTATTTTGTCTTCTAGGTGTGACTAAAAATTGAAAATAAAAAAAATAAAAATAAAAACGCGACAGCGTTACCTCAAGAAACTTATTAACTAATACAATCTTCTTGGATTTTTTTTCGGATTATCCAGTGGTGAGTTATGCAGTTCACCGCAATGTAACTTTTTTTTTGTGGCGTCTGAGAATATTTGCTGTCACTGGCTTATTTCTGCACAATTGTTAACGAAAATTTCACAGAATATTCTTCAAATGTCCTTTTATTTTATACTAATTATATAAATAAATATATATAAACAGTGTCGTCAACAAACAATATCGAAAATATGCTTTTTTGTAGCAAATTATCCTTACCCCCCACCCTTAATGATTCTGCGCTTTTCAACACAGCGTATTCATGTTATACGATGATTCAATTTTTTCATATATAGTAGACGATATGTCACACATTAATGAAAAATAAATATATCCGACATGCACTGTTCTGAGGCATTAAGTGTTTGAACAACATGGATAATAATAATGTGGACGTTTAAATCTGTAATGAAAGGAATCGTTTTATGATATTAATTTCTTGTAAATGCATATGATTTTTTCATCGATATTTTTGATGATTAAAAAGTTGATTATAAAATGTAGACTTTGCACAATGATTTTTAAGAATAAATCAAGAGCCACAAGAAATGAAATTCAGAACAAAATTAAACATCCTCTTGAAGATCATAATCCTGTATTCAACGGCAACGAAAATCTGTCCAACTGTACGAGGCCACCAGTTTTTCTTTCACACGATTATTATATGAGTTTTCAGTTCTCTTAGTATTGCTTATCGTTACTCTCAAGTACTCAAAAATGACGCTTTTTTCCGCGAATTATGGAAGAATTAAAATTTTAGGGGACTACATATATGTTCGTGGCATTATTAAGGAATAAAGCTATAGAAAAATGCCGCTCGTGAAATTTCCATTCAAAATCAGTCGATAAACGAGAGAACTGACAGAGCGGGTAGTCGGTACATGTGAAAACATTTTGCTTGTATATTTCTCGTTCCCGGGTATGGGTGATTCGGAAAAAGTACAGTCGCTAGGAAATGGAAGTTGAGCACGCAGCGCGTGGCGAGTTGAGACACGGTGCGAGTTGAAACGGTAGCAAAAAATGCCCGGCCCGAATCTGAAGAGTGGGGTTACGCGAGCGTCGGGGAAACGGCGGGCTGCTACGGTGTCCACTTGGGTCTGTGGCGAGTTGCCCGCTTTGGCAAGTTGAACAGACGGCGAGTTGAAGTGGCGACTTGACACAGAGGCGACTTGCACGGTGCAGAGTTGACACCCCGCCCACCGTAATAGTCGTACACACGTGAGAAAATAAAACCGACAAGAAGAAAATTAAACGAAAGAAAAGCTCGCATCGAGAAGTACAATGATCGTACTGAATTTCTTGTAAATATCTTTATTTTATTTTTCATTTATAATAAAAATCATTCGTCAACAACATAATTGTTCTTAGTCAATTATTTTTTTTTCTTTTTTTTTTCTTTTACTTATACCATTATGCGCTAGGTGAGGTCATGATTATGCACAAAGTTGGTCACGAAGGAGATTTTCGGGAGGACGGGGGGAGGAGGATGAGGAGAAGGACAATATAAGGAAAATTATGTCGCGTCAGGCGTTTCGTGTACGTATATGTGTGCGTGTCCTTTGTAAGTGTGTATGTGGGTGTACTTGTATATGTTTGTGTGTATATATATATATAATATATATGTATATATCGTATATATGTACAGTTATGAATTTGAGCTTGCTTGACTGCATTCAGTATTTTCTTTTTTTTTTTACTTTTTAGTGATAAAGGAAGGATGAATCAACCGTGCCATTTCCGGCATCGGACGCTTGTTCTCTTTTTCTCATTCTCACGAATAAAACATTCGCTGGAGAATATTTTCGTCACTGTAACAATTCCGGTACTCCCAATTTTTTCGTCTTCTCGTCCTTTCTCGCTCTCTCTCCCTCTCCCTCTCTGTCTCTTTGGGACGAACAACCGAGCACGCGCATCCCCGAACGAATTTTCATTTTTAAAATTATTTCATCATTGCCCTCTGAGTTGCTGGGAATTTTTCCGCCAATGGACAATAAGGAAAAGAAAAGACAAAAAAGTGAAGTAAAAGGGAGGAAAAAACGTAAAAGAACGATTCGCTACGAAATGAAAGGCCAGATTTTATACGAGTATTTACAGCATCACTTTGGCAGACATTACGGGTCGTCGTGGACCTCACAGAATTTACAGAACGTTCGGAGAAATAGAGAGAGAGACAGAGAGAGAAAGTGCACGAGAGACGAGTATGTGGCATTGAGATTCGTCGTTACTCGTTTTCATTTTTTTTTCTCTTATCGCGTCCACTGTATTCACTTCGGTCTGTGCCGATCTCGGCATATCACGCACGCACACGCACACATTTAGGAAGAACCCAACGATAACTCGCGTTATTGGGACGCAATCGAAAGAAATCAGCTGCCGAGAGACCGCCGAAATTTCAATAGAACCAAAGAGACGTCTCTCCCTTCGCGCTCGGGAGAAAAGTTCCTCGTACACGCACGCGTGGAACGACGAATTCCGCCAGGGGTCGCTCGAGGGAGCGCGCGACGAGAGACTGACGAGAGAGTTTATTAGTTGCGAGCGAACATGTTCGACCGTGCGCTCGCGAAATTAGCCAATTTTCTCGACAATTCACAAGAAAAAAAACGAAGAAAAACCACCAATTTCTCCGTGTCTAAAGTTCGCAAGCTTCGAGGAAGCTCCTCGTCAGTGAGAGTCACCTCGTCGCGCGACGACGATTCAGAATCTCAAGATTCGAGTCACGAGTTCGCGATTAAGTCGTTTCCCGTTCGATGTTTGCGCGACTCGACGACGTGAGCCCAGTCTCGGTTCTACTTGGGCATGAAGAATTGTTGATGAGCATGGGAGTTTGGTGGCGGATGTAGATTTCCGTGTGGGGGTCCGCTGCCCCTCGTGCCGGTGGCGTACAGTTGTTGTTGAAAGTTGTGAAACTGTTGAGCGTAATTGGGATCGGCGATGCTCGGTCCACCGCCGACGAAGGGGCTGTTTTTGAAGTTGTTGCCAGCGGCGGTTGGGCCGCCACCGCCGCCCATGGTCGGTGGCAGTGGTTGGGTCGCGTCGGGCGGTGGTCCGAGTCCCATGGGGCTGGATTTGCTCCCGGGTACGTACATGCCGGGGTTCGTTTGATTGTTGACCTGTTGTTGCACCATATCGGGTGGGAAGACTTTGTCAGGATCCATGGGGCTGCCGGGAAAGACGCCGCCCCCGACCATGTGTTGCATTCTCATCATGCTCGGGGCTTGTCGCATGTTGCCGCCGGGTCTCATCGACGGATGCATGCCGCTGTTCACCATTGATTGTTGCTGTTGTCCGTCCATCCTGGGCGAGCCGACCATATTGGGGAGACCGGCGGCGCCCATGTTCGCGGGCATTCCCGTGTGCGGCCCCATGTTATTGGGCACGCACCCGTTGGGAAAGTATTGCAGATTCACCGAGGGCGAGGACATCTTCGGGTCCATGTTCGACATGGGATTGGTGAAGCGTTGAAGGAAGTCGAGGCTCGGTGGTCCGCGCGGTGCGTGACCGACGTTCGGCCTTGCCGGTAAGTACTGTATCGTGTTGGGAGCGCTCGGTTTCACCTGTATATTGGCACCGTTGTAGGGATTCGGTCCTTGCACGTGTCCACCGATGAGTCTCGGTGGTGGACCGTGGGGATGATCGCTGCCGGGATAGCCCGATGGCGGGCCGTTGTGCGGCCCGGACATCATGCCGTGTCCCATCATCGCGTGAACTATTTTGTTGGGTCCTCCGGCGCCCACGGGACTACCCGTGTGCCCGGTCGTCGGACTGTAACTCGTCGGTGGACCACCCAGTCCCATACACATTCCGCTCATATCGCCCGATTCGTTACCACCGCCGCCACCACCACCGCCCATGTGACAACCACCGTTCATCTCCCCGCCGCTCGACATTTGCATCATGTGCATGCCGTGAGGATTGCCAAAGGGCATCATACCGCCGTTACCACCGCCCCCGTGCATCGGACCCCCGCCACCCTCGTTGCCCAGGGCGTTGCTAGCCGCTGTGTTGTTCGTCAACTGTTGCGACATCTGGGCCAGCGACGTTATCGGGTCAAAGTGGTTGGTCGGCATCGGGCCCATCGGACCTAGACGACCGCCGAGATTGTTCGGATTCAGGGGCACGTTGTCCGAGCCCTGATTCACGTTCGGCGGAGCTCTACTGCATGGAAAAGGAACTGGTTGACCACCCATCTGAGGGCCGACGTTGTTGCCGCCCGGATTGTTCGGGTTTAGAACTGGACCCTGTTGGTTCTGCGGATGTTGCTGCGCGTGTTGTTGCTGCTGTGGCTGTTGTTGTTGTTGTTGTTGTTGTTGCTGCTGCTGCTGCTGCTGTTGTTGCTGCTGTTGTTGCTGTTGCTGTTGTTGCTGCTGCTGCGGCTGCTGCTGCGGTTGTATATCCTTGCAAGAGGGTGGAGACGTTTCGGATTTCGTGTTCGGGGATGCCGGCACCGTCCTCGGTGGGCCCATACTGTCGCCACTCATATTCGCGTTCAATGGCGCCGCCGGGCTACTCTGCGCGCTCACCGAATTTTTGCCGCTGTTGTTGTTCGCGTTATTCGTTTTGGCCCCGTCCACCGGGGTCTGCGGCGTCACGCTGCCGCCCGGGGTGTGAGGAGTGTGAGGCGTGTGCGGACTGTGCATCGATCCACCGAAGCCACGATTCATGCTACTGTCCATCGACGGACTCGCCACGTCCGTACGACCCGGAAACTGACCGTTGTTCCCGTCCATGTTACCCGGCAATATACGACCCGTCATGTCCGGAGTGTTGCCCGCGTTGTTTCTGCGCAGTGGGTACAGTTAATGAGAGACGGACCTAATATATTCCTCGTTATTACTATTAACTTTTACACGTCGTTGAGGAAAACTCTTGCGGCGGAATCTCGATTTGCGTTTGCGGGAATTTCTTCGAGGACAATTGCCTGAATGACAAGTTCTCTGATACAATTTCCCGAAAGCAATTTTCCGGAAGAATTATTTCCCGAATGAACAAATTACCGAACACAGCTTATCGAACAGACATTTTCTCGTACAGTTTGCCGAATGAACAATTCCTCGAATACAATATCCCGAATGGACAAATGTTTTGTTTGGGTTAAGGCCTCAGGCCACAGTAACGGGTATAAAATCATGTGCGAATTTAACAATTTGTT
Organism: Ophion slaviceki; assembly: GCA_944452715.1. Classification (NCBI taxonomy): domain Eukaryota; kingdom Metazoa; phylum Arthropoda; class Insecta; order Hymenoptera; family Ichneumonidae; genus Ophion; species Ophion slaviceki. Next base: position 27,631,086 of record OX101787.1, read on the forward strand.
TCGTATGAAAAAGTGATTCGGTTATAAAATTAATTACACATCTACTTAGTATGAATATCAAGCTGTTAGAAGATATATATTTTTTTTCGATGTACAAAATGGCCGACTACTCGAAACTTCTCGAAACAGCTTTTTTTCAATTGGCGTGAGAAACAACTTCCACAATTTTCACTCGATTTACTTCAAATTTAAAAGTTCTGTTCCTAACTGCATTTCGCAGAGAAGTACGTACGGAATTTCTGATAAATCGAAAACTTTTCATTTTATGAGCAGTTATAACGAAATTTTTCACTGAAAATTGATTTCTGAAGTTCAAATACCTACAACTTTTGAATGAAACAATATTTTTTAAATTCCGCACGTACTTCTTTAGGTATTCTAATGTAGATTGACGAGAATTTTTGTTTTTTGTTCTAGGTAAAAAATTGTGCCAAAAAAAAGATAACAAAAGAAAATATTAGTAGTCGCCCATTTTGTACATCGAAAAAAAAAATTTCTAACAGTTTGATATTCATACTAAATAGATGTGTTTTAGAGTGAATCATTTTTCATACGAAAAAAATAGTTAAATTCGCACATGATTTTATACCCGTTAATGTGGCCTAAGGCCTTAAGGTAGTTCTATCATGACATTCACATCGAAAAATTGTTTTTCAGTTTTGCTCACATACAAAATCGTTTACGTTAATAAAGAAAAGTTGTTGCAAATTGACTAAAGAACAACATACTCCAAATTCAAGGTCATCCAAGGTAATATGTACTTGCTGTATAATTACAAAAATTGCGAAAGTTTTTTTCTTTAGGTTTTTGTGAAAAACTAAATATAGATTCTTTGATGTTGCATACGAATGTATGCAAAGTTTTAGAAGGCTTCACAGAGTAGAAGCCAAAATATGTATTGATGGGAATGCAACTTTTAACACGCGCTCTTATGAGAGACTACCGAAAATTGTGATTTTTACCATTAAATATCTGAACCTCTGCTCGGTAAAACCTTGCCAAATTTGTTACACACGTGCATATGACATCAAAGACGATTTATCCAAATTTTCAACAAAATCTTAAGAAAACGATATAACGATAGAACTACCTTAAATATAGATATGATATTTTTTCATCAAAATTTTTTTTATTTTAATTTTTTAAAAGAAAAAACAAACGAAACAGTAAAAAAATAAAAGCGGGAGTCAAAATCCACCACGTCCACGTCGTTGATTCTGGGTTATGCTAAGTGTGGGAACGTATATTTCTGGCGCCTGATAATGCCGAAATCAATAACAGGAGAATTAATGCAAGGAAAATTCGACTGGAGAAAATTGGTTTCCCGAAAAAATCGTCGAAAATATTTGTTCGGGAAATGTCCAAGGAATTGTTCGTTCGGGAAATTATTCATTTTGGAAATGGTTTATTCGGGCAATTGTTCTTTCGGGAAATTGTATTTGAGAAATTGTCTATTCGGGCAATTGTTATCGAAAAAAATGTATTTGGGAAATTGTTTTTCGTGAAACTTTCCGCAAAGCCTCAATTTGGGAGGGAGTTGCCAGAGTAAATGTGGAAGCAACGGAAGAAAACTGGCTCGGGCGCAGGAACGTCCAAGAGCCGTTTTCTCGAAGCTTTTTCCAGGCGGTTCGCACGATAAATTGAACAGTTCGTCATTTTTTGAGGCTCTGCACAAGCTTGAAATTGGAAAATACGATTTTTTTGCATAGAATCTTAACTTTAATTTTCAAGATTACGTCAAAATTTCAAAAATTGACGAAGTTATGACGATTTTTGTGAAGGTCCATCCCCGCCGCGCTGCGATCTACAGTTATTTCAAGATTCTCAGCTGAGGGGATGAAAGACTGACGTTGGTGCGTCATTAAAGGGACTGCGTAAGCTTGAAATTTTCGAAAGTAAGAAGTTTTTACTGCATAGTTTTAGAGCTTAGGACCTTAACTATAATGTGCATCGAAAATTTTGTAAAAATTGCAAAAGTTGACCGAGTTTTGGCGATTTTTTTTTACGGTCATCCCACTGCGCTATGGCGAGCCGCCCCGCTGCTTACTTTTCTTCTACTGCCTTTTTCTCGAACATTATGTTTTAAGAAACGTCGCAAGTCTTATCTCAAAACCTATTCATCCAATTCACTTGAAAATCAGACAGAGCATAGTTTATAGCATTTTTCATCGTACGACCGGAGGATATTTTCATGTGTTTATCCATTCGTAAATAACAGATGATTGAAGTTGTTTTCTTTTTCCCCAAGACCGAACTCTTTTTCTAGTTTATCATTTTCATATTTACGAAAATTTCAAGCAAGTATTCGGTGTTAAGGAAGTTTGATTATTATATAATAAATTCTCTACAGTCCGTCGAGCCAGTTACATTTCGAATATTTTTTATAAGCATTGAAAGCGCAAAATTTTACGCGGAAAAAAATGTTTTTACTTGAAATCGTGATAACTTGTTTTCGTATTCGAAATTGGAAACATTGAAACTGTATTTTTCTAAATTGGAGCACGTACACGAACATGAACACAGTGAAACCTCGGTTATACATTGTGCACTTATACGTTTTTATCATGTATACGTCAAATTTCTCTAGCCCCGGTAGATTCCGTTCATAAAGATGGCTATAAAGTTTCATTTCTACGTTTTTCACTTATACGTTTTTCGCGCTTATACGTTATTAATTTTATTCCCCTGCGTCGGTTTCGAGGTTCGTTTTTTCTCAGTTATACGTTAAGGGGAGGGTAGGGGTTTGCACTTTTGAGAAATCGATTTTTTTTCTTTTTTTATAGTTAAACATTTCAAGAATATAATTCCAAAATTTCAAGTCAATCGGAGCAAAACTCTCGAAGTTATTGACTATTTAGTCCCGCTCCTCTAACACTGTAGCTCCGACTTCTCTAAACTTCAAACGCGTTTTTCTCGAAACCACTTTTCCAAAGTCCGTGTTCACTGCCATTTGAAAACTACATGACCGATTTATTTCAAACTTGGTACACACTTTCTCCATATAAAATACCTCCCCCCAACGGTTAGTTTGAGATTTTTTTTTACATTGAGGGGGCTTTCCACCCCCAAAATGGCGGAATTTTTCGTGAAAAATAGCACTTTTCACTTTACATGACCACCAAAAATTTAGAAATGAAAAAAAAATGATCAAAGACCGTTGGGGGGAGGATTTGATGATACTTTGACTAAATTTTAATGGTACTTGATTTCAGATAATTTCTAGCTGAGATACAGTGAACACCGCAAATCGTGTTTTTCCAAAAGCGTTCTTGGAAAAGCTTTGTCACCGGCTTGTTTGTGGATATTTTCGCGTACAAATTTCACGGAATGTTCTTGAAATGACACTTAACAATGTACAAAAGGTTTCAATAAATTTACTCTATCCATATAGATGAAAAAATTCGCAAAAAAGTGTTTTTTTTTCACGCTGAAACCCCTACCCTCCCGTTAATCACACGTGATATTCTATCGCCGGATAAAATTTCACGTGACTGCGTTTTGATGTTTTGTTCGATGTTTTGATTTTCCGACCTCGACTATGTATGCATGTACTGTGATTACATATCTCTTATCAATACGAACCTGTCTGTTATTTACTAGTCTAAAACATCAAACCTTAGTGTTACAAACTTGCATTAAATAAAAGTTCAAAACGAACATTCGAAAACTTGAGACTTATCACTCAATTATTACCAATCAAATTTTCAATTGGAAAACCAAACATTAATATAATAGAGGTACTGCTATTGAAAAACATCGTGAATTATGCACCAATCGCCATTTTCAAATGTTAAAGAGTTTCAGATACATACTTTGTTTCACTTCTACGTTATTCTCACTTATACGTCATATTTGATGTATCCCTTGAACAACGTATAACTGAAGTTTCACTGTAATTTTATGTCGAAGGGAAAAAAATGAACGTGCCCTAGAATTCAATCTAAAAATTGGCCTTACTTTATAAAGCACGACCCAAAGATCTACGTTTATCGCTGATTCGACCAGTTTTTCGTTCTTGCCCTAAATGAGTAAACGGCACGAAGGAAAACAAGTAGAAATACTTACGTCGATGGAATGCCGTCTTTGAGACTAGTATTAGGCTGTTTCTGTATCGTTAACTCCTGTCCCTCGAAGGTATTGAGATATTGTATCTGCTGCGGACTCGGCACGGGCATAAGATTCGCCTCTTTCACCCCCGTAGGATTGACACCGCCATGCTGTTGTTTCTGTTGGGCTAGAGATTGCAGCGTTCGGCAAAACATACCGTCCACTGCGTTAAAACGTTAATTACACCGTTTCGTTGCGTGAAAAAAAAAAAGAAAAAAAAATCATTGTTGGCACGATAAAGCGAGATGGGTGTCCCTTGGGTTTCTTTCTCTACGAGATCCCGCGTATACTACGAAGGCTCAAAGAATTTTTGGTAATCGAAAAAATGCCTGGCAGTTCGTAGGAGTTGGGGACATCCATCCGGCTCGTTAGGGACCATTCCGTTGTAAAATTTCTTGAAAATTGTTTTTTTTTTGCATTTTCCAAAATATGGATTTTCATAACCCTACTTGAACCATGAAAATTATTCTATTTTTTGTAGATAAGTGACTTTTCCGAAAAAGGAGCCTAAAATTGTTTTTTCTTCTATTTTCTCATTTATTGGGTTATAAATGATGGTATTCAGTCGAGGAAACCTGAAATTCACCCCTCTATAAAAAGTTACGAGGTTTTGAAGTTCGCGAAAACACGTGATAAAATACGGCATTTTTTAACATTCCGACGCCTATATTGGGTTTGTTTGGGTTGAAATGTCGAAATGTTCAAAAACCCAAACCACCCCAATAAATGATATTTTATCGGAGAAATCGGATAATATTTTTCAGAAAAATCACTTTTCTAAAGAATTACCCCCAATTTGACCCTCAATTTTGAAATAGCCACCATTTTGTTAATTGTCATCAAAAAATAAATCCTCCTTACGCCTCTCCAGTTTTTCATACGGATTAACAATATTTTTGGTTCTTTTCTTTCAGACAATTTTTAGAAAAGTAGGCCTTACCAGCATCAGGTGCTTTTTTCAGGCATCATTTGGCAGTGGCCAAAAAAATTATACAAAAATAAAACTAAAACATCAAAAAATATTTTTGTGTACAACATAAGTCATTTGAATAAACAAAAAAAACCGGACTGATTATCGAATGAAAAAAAAAATCAACAATTTTCAAGCCAGTCATACTGGATGGTCCCTTAATGCCAAAAGTTTCCGTCTCCGCGTCTCTTAAGGGGAGATATATACCTAGATGGTCGAGGTCGAGGATTTAGAAGCTATGAACATTCCGTCGACCATAGAGACCTACACTATGGGCCTGGTATCGATGATTCCATGTAAGTTGACAAATTTCATGATTTATTCATTCCCAAATTTTCAAACGCGTTTTTCCCAAAACCACGTTTTCAAATCGGTACCCAAAATTTCTCGAAAACCAATGAACCGATTGCCTTGAGGTTTTTTGTGGTTATTCTATACACCATTATCTAGTACTTGTCATAGGATATTTTCTTTCCGTTACTTAGTTTTTGTTGTATAGGCAAAATAATAACTAATTTTTGGCCCAAAAACCACTATTTATCTTCAAACGTCCGCCATTTTGTCATAAATCGATATTTTCAAAATCGGCTATGATAAGTACTAGATTATAGTATCTAATTTAATAATCTTTTTGGTTTTTTTTTTCAGATGATTTTTGAAGAAACGCCCGTGGGTACCGTATACGCAGATATTTTTACGACGCTCCAAGGATCATACAATATCCTTGTATATTTTTCATATTTTTAAATAAAAAAATTAAACATATTTTTAAGTGTATATACTTTTAGATAATTAAAACCCCAATCCGAAATTTCAAATAGTTTTCCTTGAAAAAATTCACAAAAATGACCTTTTTTTCCGGCTCCTAGGTGTGTATCTCCCCTTAACGTCGACAACGGGCTGAAAAAAACGTTGCTCACCGTTCGGTGGCTGATTCGTTGGAAAATCGTGGGGATTCTCTTTCTGTGGTGTCGTGTTACTCGGACTGAGCGACGTTAGATGTGATTGTGATACGGGCGTACCGGGATTGCTGTGATTGAGTCGCTGTGTCGCGTTGCCCCCGGACGAGGAGGTGCCGACCGCTGGATTAGGCGAGTCCTGACTAGTGGGACTCTGACCCGGCATGTGACCACCGCCGCTTCTCTGTTGGCCGCTCAATTGAAATTGTCGATTACAGTCAGCGGGTGAGTTTAGGGCGGAGCTCGCCCGCGGCGACGGCAACGAGAGATTGCTCGTTGGATTGTTCGGGGACGATGGATTCGGGCTTTGTATCGCGATCGGTACGCTCGCCGATCTCGTTGTCTGGTGATACGGCGGTGGTGGGCCCTGACTCCTCGGCATACCTACCATACCGGAGCCTCGTAGCGGAACGGAGCCGGGACTACCGACGCCGACCTAATGAACAAAAACAAAACAACAATCTTACAGTACGTCAGTCGGATTTACTTAAAATATCACGTTGAAGTTTGCATCGTTCGAATGCAACGATTTAGAAACGTTTCTTCATCTTCATTGCTATTTGAAACTTTATCTTTGCAACTTGAGGTCGTAAGTCTATAATAAAAATAACATAAAACGTTCGAATAATTTTCTAGCCTACATCGGCCAAGAAGAAATTTTATCCACGAAAAATAATTAATTTTCGTTGGGTTCCAATTATGCAAATTTCAAAATCATCTTGAAATTCGCACAGTGCATATTTTATAACATTTTCTATCGTATGACCGAATTATTTTTTCATATATTTATCCCTTTGTTAATAACAAATGATTAACGTGGTTTTTTCCCCGAAACTCGAACTTTTTTTCCACACGTGGCATTTTCAAAATTTCAAAAAACTATCCGCTCATACGAAAGTTTTATAATACTAAAAGTACATTTTTTAATTTTTCATTTACGATGAGCCCAGTCGCCAGAAGCACCTGCACCGATTGCCCATGCAGCAACAGCACTTTCTTTAAATAACAATTGCTTCATTGTTTGTCAATATTGTTCAATAAAAAGAAACGCTCAAACTTGGCAAGACTGTGCATTATTATGTGTAAAATCCCGACCTCGTCATCCCAATACTCTCATCAGAAATGAATATTGAAAATCGAGTTGCTTTCTGAGTCCCAAGCTCATGCAGAGCCGCTGAAGATACATATGTCGAAGTTGAAACCCGTTTTTAGTTTAAACGCGTTTCACCTAGTAAAAACTGGTTCTGACTGAACGCCTTCGTTACAACTAGTTGTTCCTTGTGCAATCTACAATTTGGGTTTAGAAACACAAACAAACCCGAACCTCGACCTCATTCGGACACAGTTTTAACTGATTCATCTAGTTAGAACTAGTTATTCCTAGTTAAGACGAGTTTGTTTGGGTTACGACAGAATTAGGTTCTGCTTGTTAAGACGATTTTGTTTGGGTTACAACAAAACTAGTTTTTCTTAGTTAAGACGAGTTTTTTTGCCTAATGAAAAAACTATTTTTTTTTCTAGTAAAGACGAGTTTGTTTGGGTTTGATTGGATAACGACGGAACTGGATTTGCCTAGTTAAAACGAATTTAAAGACACGTTACCGTTCATGACGATGAAAAATTCAATTTTTTTACATAATCTGCATTCTTAAGGTGTTTAAAGCACGTGGGTTTGTTTGTTTGTTTGGGTTGTCAAAAACAAACATTAAATACGATTTTATATAACGTTAACCTTTAAATGCGTTTTTCCGAAAACGACATATTCCAGCGCGCGGGGCACTCTACAGCTTCAACATTAGATAGAAGTTTGCATCTTTGGAATGCAACGAAAATGATTTTTTTTCAATTACTCGAATTTATTTCCACGAATCTTCGTTACGAAAAATCCTCAATCGTTTTTCAAATCGCTCATTTAGATATCTAGAATTGCAATTCGCAAAGAAAGATTTTGTGAAATAATAAAAGTGAGGAAATAAAAATATCAAAACGAATTTTCGTTGCATTCCAACGATGCAAACTTCAAGAGCATGCTTCAAAGGATGAACCGATTCACCTGAATCTCTGCGCAATTGAAAGGAAATTCAATTTGCGAGGCCATCAGGGAGCGATTTTTGTCAAAAATTAAATTAGAAATATTTTTTGCGTCCGTTAAAGTAAAAAAAAACCGGGCACAAAAATTGGGGTTTTCTTCCTTCAAACGGCTGCCATTTTGTTAGCCAGGGTATTTTCAGAAAACAAAAAACGAGAAGGCCCCCTAAATTTAGTCTAGTTTGACATTTTTAACCAGTTTTTGTAGCTTTTTCTTTACGGGGGCTGGAGCTACCATTTTGGATGTTTTAAATAAATAAAATTGGATTTTGCTATCCATTGATAGAATAAAATACAGTAGAGCCTCGATTTTCCGAATTTTCGGTTATCCGAAGGTTCGATTATCCGAACTCAATGACAGCCTTTTTCTCAGTTAAGGGGGCATATACCTTTGTAAATTTTTTTTGCATTTTTTCCCTACGTCTGCCAGAAAAGAAGAAGCAAGAGAATGTTGAATTAGAAGGACAATTATATGGTCCAGGTATCGTTGATTAAAGGTAAACACGAAATTTCCATGATTTTACAATACTCAAAACTTTAAACGCGTGTTTCTCGAAACTATGTTTAAGACACAGGCGTATGCGTAGCGCCTCGAGTTTTGAATAGATTGATTTGAAATTTTAACTGTATCTTCTTGACAACATTTTCTAGTACAGTACGTAGAATTTTTTCGATACGTTGAAATTAAAAAATTTTATGATCGATATTCGAGCGATTTTTTTTTAATCAATATTTTGAAAAACCCCTGCGTACTGGACCAGTTTTTTATATCTACTTTCAAAATATTTTTCGTTTTTTGTTCCGGGCTTGAAAATTATGACGTGTGCGAATACGCCCGTAGAGGACTATGAAAAAAGGAGTTTTCTTTCATGGACTACTGCGCCGCCATTTTGTTTCAAAATAATTTTTAAAAAAATTCTTTTACTTTAACACTTGTACTAACATGTATAAAAAACCGAATTAAAAAAGATTGTTTTGTTTTTCTTGAATAAATTGTCAAAAACGACCCTTAATTTTGCCCTCACAAAGGTATATTCCCCCGTAAGGTATCGCCCTAAGGTACCCCCTTTTATTTCTCTAATAAAGCTGTTTCCTAACACTTCGAGATATTTTCAAAATACATTATTGCCTATATGTAACTTCATACATCAGATCGTATATACATTGTACGTATATACGAGAAACCGCCCTGGTATGATTTGAATCCCAACCAGAAAATAGTCCCACACAGCTGCTGTTCTTGAAACGAATTCGAGACTTAGCGGCCAAGAAACGGGCTACTACTATGAGACAGCCAAAAATGGATCATTTTAAGCTGCAATTGCAATTTAACTGCATATGTAGTGGTGGTATAGAAATTGAAACTTTATTCATTGTCAATTGCTATCAAATAAAGAGTTTAGGGTCGTTGGATCAATAAGGAGAATTTTCGATACTACTTATATTATGCGAGTTGATTTTCCCGGAAATCCAAGATATATTTTCGATTATCCGAACGATGTCCGGTCCCAATTAGTTCGGATAATCGAGGTTCTACTGTACGCTGGAATACATTTCGAAAAGTATTCAATTTATATTTTAAAAAAAATCCGAAGTTAATGGATTTTTCATGCCTCTAGACGGTAGCCTCCCGTTAAACTAACATTCAACTTTATTTATCGGTAAATTCCAGTTTTTACTAGAAAAACAAGTGAAGACGAAGGCGTTCGGTAAGAAGTACTTTTTACTAGGGAAAACGCGACTAGACGCAAACTGGGTTTTAACTGTATCTATATCCATTCAATTTCCGTTATTTATATTATCCCTTCAAAAAATTTATATTGTTCCTTATATAGTATCCCTTATATTATTATTATTATTATCCCTTGTTTATATTATTATCCCTTCAGAAAAAAAATTGCGTTTCGATTATGCGACTTCACTTCAGTTCCAATTCCGATTCGAATAATCGTGTTTTTCTACTGCAGATATTCTGGTATAGTTTAAGCCTTCGAGCACGTAACACAAAAAAAATTCAGAAACGTGCGCGGTGCTCGAATCCTCGTCCCGTGCAAAATAGGAGGTAATATCGAAGAAGAATAAAAACTAATAGAAAAGTACGAGAAAAATGACCTTGTTCTTGCTGTCGAGAAACTGATTCTGCAACTTGTGCCAATCCATGGATGTGGGACACTGACCGGGCCCGCTAACAGGCGGAGCGTTCGTCGGTTGTCCGGAAGACGGTGGGGTGCCCTGAGACGGATCCATCGGACCGCTCGAGTCGTCCTTGTGCTCGGGAAAAAAAATCATTTGCATTTTCCTAATGGTCGCGAGTTGGCTCTCGCGATGCTGTCTCTGCTGGGGCGTGAGATTCTCGTCGGGTACTTTGACGCCCTGTAGGGACGGCTGGAGTCCGCCAGGGCCGGGACTCGTCGTTCCCAGGAGATTTGGACTGTGGCCCATCACGGGATTCGCGGGTGTCTGTGTGTTTGCTGAAGAAAAAAAGGCTCCGTTTTACCGCTGCTATCTCGGCGAATACAGGGAGAATGTGGTGTCTGGACATTTTTTTTTGCTCAGTTCAGGTCTTAGGCCACAGTAAAGGGTATAAAATCATGTGCGAATTTAACCATTTTTTTCGCATGAAAAAGTGATTCACTCATAAAATTAATTACACATCTATTTAGTATGAATATCAAGATGTTAGAAAATGTATATATATTTTTTCTATGTACAAAATGGCCGACTACTAATATTTTCTTTTGTTAACTTTTTTTAGGCGCTCCGCGGCGTGACATTTGGCATCCACAATTTTTTACCTAGAACAAAAAACAAAAATTCTCGTTAATCTACATTAGAATACCAAGAGAAGTACGTACGGAATTTGAAAAATATTGTTTTATTCAAAAGTTGTAGGTATTTGAACTTGAGAAATGAATTTTCAGTGAAAAATTTCGTTATAACTGCTCGTAAACTGCTCATAAAATGAAGAGTTTTCGATTAACGGGAGATATACACCTAGATGGTCGACGTCGAGGATTTAGAAGCTATGAACATTCCGTCGACCGTAGAAGACCTACACTATGGGCCTGGTATCGATGATTCCATGCAAGTTGACAAATTTCATGATTTATTCATTCCCATATTTTCAAACGCGTTTTTCTCAAAACCACGTTTTTCAAATCGGTACCCAAAATTTCTCGAAAACCAATGAACCGATTGCCTTGAGGTTTTTTGTGGTTATTCTATACACCATTATCTAGTACTTGTCATAGGATTTTTTTCTTCCGTTACTTAGTTTTTGTTTTATAGGCAAAATAATAACTAATTGTTGGCCCAAAAATCACTATTTATGTTCAAACGTCCGCTATTTTGTCATAAATCGATATTTTCAAAATCGGCTATGACAAGTACTAGATTATAGTATCTAATTTAATAATCTTTTTGGTTTTTTTTTCAGATGATTTTTGAAGAAACGCCAGTGGGTACCGTATACGGAGATTTTTTTACGACGCTCCAAGGATCATACAATATCCTTGTATATTTTTGATATTTTTAAATAAAGAAAATTAAACATATTTTTGAATGTATATACTTTTAGATAATTTAAACTCCAATCCGAACTTTCAAATAGTTTTCCTTGAAAAAATTCACAAAAATGACCTTTTTCCGGCTCCTAGGTGTATATCTCCCCTTAATCAGAAATTCCGTACGTACTTCTCTGCGAAATGCAATTAGGAACATAACTTTTGAATTTGAAGTAAATCGAGTGAAAATTGTCGAAGTTATTTGTCACGCCAATTGGAAAAAAGCTGTTTCGAGAAGTTTCGAGTGGTCGGCCATTTTGTACATCGGAAAAAAAACATTCTAACAGCTTGATATTCATACTAAATAGATATGTCATTAATTTTATGAGTAGATCACTTTTTCATACGAAAGAAAATTGTTAAATTCGCACATGATTTTATACCCGCTGACAGAGTTAAATTATTAAGCTTTTATTAAGCTGACAGAGTTAAAGACGTTGTTTTCTCCCTTCGTCGCGGGTCTCGTGTGCTTTCGCATTCGGCTCACCAGAATTGCTCGGTGAATTCGGCACGAGGCAAGGCACGTCTATATTTGTATCGTCCAACGATGATTCGGGATTACCGAGTGAATTACCGCCGTTTATATTCCTTATGTTCGTTTGATCGTTCCAGAACGAGGGTGCGTTCGGATCGATGGTGGGCAAATCGGGCGGTTGTTCCGTTGGGAAACCGCTGTTCGCGCCACCGCCAACCTGGTGGCCCTTTTGCTTCATCATCGCTAGACTGTTGAGCCATTGAGCCGGATTGTGACGAAACTGGTTCACCTTGTTCGGATGTTTCTGGAAATTCAACAACGATCAACGATAAGACGAACGGTTGTATCGCGTACAAGTAATTTTAACGCGAATAACTTTGACGATGTATCGCGTGTGAACAATAGCTGCGAACATTGGGAGCTTGTAAAAAATAAATGTGTTTCTGTTTCGTAGCAAGCGATACGATGGGGTGTTTTTCAATTTATTCGGGGTTGTTCGGTTTCGTTTGGATCTGGTTGGTGTTTGTTTTTGTTTCTTTGAGATTTTTCGGTGTTGTTTGGATTTGTTGAACATTTTTTCGGCCTGTCGGGTATTATTTGCGCTGTTCGGTTTCGTTTAGGTCTGCCTGATGTTGTTTGGGGTCGTTTTGGTCTGGCCAATCTTGTTAGGCTTCATTGGAAGTTTTTGGACGTTTTTTGGGTCTACCTAGTATTGTTTGGTGTTTTTTTGGTTTCTTGGGAATAGCTCAGTGTTGCTTGAGTTTAGTTGAGATTGTTCGAGTTTGTTTCACGTTGTTTGGCTCTACGTGGGATTGTTTTCAATTCACACTGAATCCGTTTGGGTTTGTTTGACCTTGTATGACGTTATTCGAGTTTATCTGCTGTCGTTTGGTTTTGGTGAGCCTGTTCGCGTGTGTTTGGTCCTTTTTCGGCGCTATTGGCTTCTATTCGCGGTTCGTCGAATCTATTTGGGCTTGCCTACGTTATTCTTCTAATTGATCATAAACCCATTTACGTTCGCGTGCATTCGTTTGCCGTTAGCACCATTGCATTTTCATTCTTCCCGTACATTGTCCAAGAACTCTTTTTTTCATAAGTTTTTGCTTCCGTCGTACGTTATGTTTCGAAATGTAATTTTGTCTCCATTATTCGGAAACGTAGGCCTGAGAAACGGAGACTCGAATGTGCATCATCAAATTTGAACGACATGGTGGGATCATTCAAATGGGAAGTTGAAGAAAAATGTTGTTTCGAGTAACAGCGAGTTTGGCGAAAGGGTGCGCGGTTCGTGTTTTCGTAGTGCACGCAATACTCATCGTACATCGAGATACTTCTTGGTGGCTGGTTGAGCGCAGTGATAGGCGATTATAGACGGATATTGACCCTGCAGTACAGCGTCGGCTCCCTTGTTCGCAAGGGTCGTCGAGAAAACGAATATCTGACTCTGCTGTTGCATGTACTGGGCCTCGCCGCCTCCCGCTCCGCTTCCCATTTGTTTACCGAGCACGTTGCTCACCAGCGGCTGTATACCATCTGAGGAAAGAGAGCGAAAAAAAAAAAGAAACGGAAAACACACAACTGTTTTATACGACTCGGGGGGAAAAAAACCCGGCGTGATATCGGGCGCGCAGGCCGTGAAGTCTTATTTCCAAAATAATTTCGTGCGACGCACGAGGAGAATTCTACGTTACGATTGCGTACGCGGAGAAAAATTAATGCGCGAGCAATAACGAAATCGCGTTTGTGTCGTAACGGTTGGATATTTTCAACGATCGCGAACTCTGATAATCCATACAGCCAGGCAATATCTAGCGTTAATCGCATTGGCAATTTTTCTCCGCGTACACGACTACGTTACATCTACGTTACATATATAGCTGCGAAATGTTTACTTTTTTTTCTCGTTTCAAGTCTTTTTTTCATACCGGCTGGTAACTCGTCCGACTGATTGTTCAGCTCGTTCTCCTGCTTAACGTTATTCAATAAAGACTGATTGGGAGGTGGGCCGTTTTGGCTATCGCCCGGCATGTTAGCTTCTCCGTTGCTAGGATCCAGACCGGTATCCCTTGGACAATCGACGTTCTCCTCGCCGCTAGCATCCTCGCTCTTTAAACCGCCGCCGCCAGCACAGCCGCCGCCGCCTCCAACGCCGCCGCTCGTCTCCTCTTTTATCTTGACGCTCTCCGAGTCAGGCTCTTCCTTTATTACCACGCTTGTCATGCAGCTCGACTCGTTGCTCTTCTTCTCCGTTTTCATGTTAGCTGACTATCCCTCCGATACTTCGCATTCCCTCCCCGCCGACCGCGTCGCCACCTCCGCCGCCGTCCGCACGCTCGACCCCGGCGCCCAGCTTCCTTTCAGATTTTCTTCGCCGTCGCCGCCGACGGCTTCGTCTTCGCGGCCATCGAAACTCGCGGCGTACCTCGACGGGGCCCTCCTCCTCTGTCGCGACACCGTTAACGCCGAACCGAATGCGCCACTGCAAATTTTTATCGTACAATATAGCTTTTTTAAAGGCTTTTTTGGGTATCTTTATAATTCACTATAACTCCGCTACGCTTCGCATGGACACACAAACGCGCGGTACACGGAACTTTCACAATTTTTTTGCTGCGTTTTCTGTTTGTGAAATTATTACATATGCTTGTCTCAATTTTGCATAAACTTTTTTCACAAAAAAGAACGCTTTTGAGGACCCTTTGTTCTTAAGAAGAAAAACATCGTGATTTGCAGGATTCTTGAGCTACTTTTTTTTGGAAATTTCGTAATTCGGAGAATTCTTGAGCTATTTTTTTTAAATAAATTTTTCGTAATTTGGACGATTTTTGAGCTTTTTTAAAGAGAAATTTTGCAATTTGGAGGCTTCTTGAGCTTTTTCAAAGAAATTTCGTGATTTGAAGGATTCTCGAGCTTTTTCCCGAATAATACTTGAAACGTCGCCGTATTTTTTTGCGTCGATATGTGTCCATATATACATATGGTTGATCTCTCAAATATCAAAGGGTATATAGAAGCGAATGGACGATTTCGACGATTCTTACCCTGGACTTTTCTCACGTGTGCATATATATCTATATATATGTATATAAAGATATACGGACTGAAGTACGCGCGAGTTGTCAGATAGAGGTTAAAGAGTCCCCTCGATTTGGTTATGTGTACACATAGCCCGCACGAGCGTAAAAATGCGCGTACACAGCGAACCGAGACTTTGTTTTTTTTTTTTAATTTTTCGTTCCTCGTTTTTCCCGAATATTTCCGGGGGGCTCGCGCGTGTGTTTACACATAGAAGTTATCACTGGCCGGAATTATCTCGCTTCCGTTCACTCGGGGAAGAAAGAAAAAGCGTCGTTTTTTTGTTGCGGAGCTGCGAGGAAAAAAAAGAAGAAAAAGTCCTGCGGGATTTCGATGTTTTCGCCTGGTTTTTCGTAATGCTCGCAGCAAATGGTTGATTCGGGAGTACGCGAGCCACACAGATACGGATGAGACACGCACAGTGGGACGTAACGTATGTACAGGCTAGTCGAGGGGGGGGAGCGATGATACAGTTTTTACACACGCGGGCGCGTTAAAAGCGAATTATAGACACGGGGAATGACGATAAATGTGATAGAGCGCGCGCGAGGAGGCATGGCCGTAAATTTGTTTGTTATAACTCCGTCGTCGTCGTTGTCGCTCTCCTCCTCACCCCCCTCCACCTCTTTTGCGCGCTAGCACTGCTCCTAATGCACCCCCACTACTCGCTCGCTCGCTCCGTCTCTCAGACGCACCACAGGTTCGCGAGAGGAGCGAATGCGTGACTTTGAGCGGGTAAAATTCTCCAGGTGATCACCGGCCGATGCAGAGTCGTTCCACCACCTCCTCGCTCTCGTCACGTCGAGTCGCATTCGTGCGTTTTATCGCGCCGCGCGCGCGAACGCACGAAAAAGACGGAAAAAACGAGTAAGACCGACGCAGAGAGACGAATAAAAGAGAGAGACAAGTAAAACAACACGCACGCCACCTCGGGCGACAGAAACTTGTAGATAAAATTCACTTTTTCGCACCGGCGTTGGCTTTTTTTTTGTACTTCGCCAAAGACGCTCTTTTCGCACGATGAGAAAAAACGAGCACTTTCGTCGAGACCGGAGTGTGCGTGTGTACAGCACGAGTGTGCTGCGTGAGGGGGGGCGGGGGTTAAGAATTGTCGTGAAAATCCGAGTGTGAAAATATATACGTATGTATGTATATTTATGTGTGTATACGTGTATACAGAACGGCCCAAATGTCAGCCACAGCAACGTCGCCCGACTTCATAGTGTGGCTACTCTCCGCGATCTTTACGCGGAGCCACACACACGCACGCACTCGAAGAAACGAGAAATAAAAAAAAACACGAAAAAATATCCCCTAACCACACAACGCACGAAGCGCGCACACGGCAAGGATATCGAGAAAGAAAGAGACGAAAAATCGTTCCGCGCGTCACTATCCTCCTCTCTCTCTATACGTCTGTCTCTCTTTCTCTCGGTTTATGATATATAATTGCGGAGAGCACGTTTTCACGTATATACGTTCACGTTGCGCCCATAATCAGATAGTTCCAAATATTTCCGGCCATCGCTAATCCTCGGTCTTAACACTTTTCAACGCGTGTTAATAACTCATTGGTACAATATTTACACGTGAAAACAAATATCTCGCTGTCGCTATGTCGAGCATTGTTCTCTTTCTCTCTCTCTCTCTCGCACTCCTTCCAACTTTATTTGTCACTTCATGGTCGCGCTTTGATTATTTATTTCTTTTACGCACGGCTGCCAACTGCCAGTCGAAAGTTGAAGCGCCGCGGCGCTGGATATTGGTGCGGCAGAGGGGGAAGGGGCAACGGCGCGATAAGGGGAACGGGGCGGGATTGTAAGTTTAATGCGCTAAACGAGGACGGCCGCCATTGCTTTCCGCGAGACGAAGAGAGAGAGAGCGAGCTATGGTGACACAGCCGTACCTGACTATCTGCCCCGTGCCCTGCGCAGCAGTTTTCCCCACCTCCCACTCCTTAATCTCTTTTACCTCGTTCCTCGCTTTGTGTGTGTGCGCGCTGCGAGCGAGCTGCACTGCTCGCGGCTCTTGCAAGTTGCAGCAGCAGCAGCAGCAGCCGTAACCAGCAGCCAGCCTCACTATTTTGGTCTCTCTTTGGTTAAATTCCACCCTCTTTCCCTCACTCCTCGCCCACGGGCCCCCTCCCCCGCCCGTCTGCCGCGGCGACGTCGCCGTCTCCGTCGTATGCAATCCGGACGAGAAACACTCACGCTCTCTTAGATCGACCCACGATCGGAATATTAATATACATATATATATGCCTCATAGCGCAGTTGAAAACGCAAATGTAACTTACTGAACAAATAGAATTTTAAAAATTTACACTATATATACACACACACACACAAACACACATACATACCCACACGTTATATTAAAAGCGTCTTATGCTTCGATATACTTATTATACTTTGACCGATGATATCTCGCTTTCAATATCATCGGTCTATAATTCGCTTCATATATCTCATACGTTTGTCCACACACACACACACACACACACACACACACACACACACACACACACACACACACACACACACACACACACACACACGCACACACACACGCACACGCACACACGCACGCACGCACACGCACACACACACACACACACACACACACACACAGTGTGTGTAATTTTTTAAATCTCTATTTGTTCACTAAGTTACATTTGCGTTTTCAACTGCGCTGGTACGCATGGCCGAGGAGAAAATGATTTTTGAAGAATGGAAATTGCGTGTAAAATGAAAGATCGATGGAAAGGGTTATTTGTAAGAGAGCTTTACTGTTTTTGTTTTTTTTTTGTTTCCGGCGAAATCGAGGTTCGACATAGTAGATGGGCGTATATTATGGAGCGGGGAGGGGCACCCCCCGGGGGTGAAATGACGAGCGAACGTAAAAAGGTCGTGAATTGAGGGGTCTGCGTATGCTGGGAATTTCACAAATACGATTTTACCATAGTTTTATAGGCTGGGAATTTTAATTTGCGAAAGAGATTTTGTTAAGGCGGGACACTACTGTGACGGGTCCAAAAAAATCAATTTTTGGTTGCATTTTCTCAAAGTATACATATTGAAGATGTGGAAAAAAAATTCAAGTATGCTTAAAGTTTCAATCCCGTTTTTTCTCGAGACGACTTTTGTCGACCTGGCCGGAATAATTCTAGCTAATTGTACGATTTTAAATTGAAAAAGAGAAAACAAAATTTCCGTAATTGGAGTAGCTAACGTTGTGCGTAGGCGTTTTTTTTGCAATTTAGTATTTTTTAAGCCGCCGAATTTAAGCAAAAATGTCACCGAAATTATGCTTTTTGCAACACCCGCCATTTTGTGATTTTTTTCTCGAAATAACGGATACGTACGTCAAGAACTACATTTATATACATTATAAAACATTTTTATTTTTCAGACCAACCATTGTCGAGTTATTGATCCGGTCGTGGTTATTTGCGTATTTTTCAAATGAATTTTTTTGCGAAGTAAGTTCTATGTATGCTTAACGACGTGCCGTTTTTTCCCAATCCCAAATGAATAATCTACTAGACAAATGAAATTCGGAAAAAACTACCATTTTTCGGCCCGTCGCAGCTCTCCCTTAAGGTTTAAAAAATCTAGGGAGGCGTGACGATTTGTGTGAACGATTATTCCAACGAATTTCTTTGCCTTTTTCTCGAACACTATTTTTCACGAAACGGTGTGAGCCTTATCGCAAAGTTTACTTTAAATTCGGACCCAGCATAGTTTATAACTCTTTCCATCCATCTATCTGTATTAGAGTTGTTTTTTTTCGTCGAAAGACGAACTTTTTTTTTACTGTTTGACACTTTCGTAATTTTCAGAATGTCAAAAAACTTTTGTCATACGAAATTTTTTCATTGTTACACTAAACGTAGATACAGCTTATTTATCATTTGAAATGAGCTTAGTTGTCGGAAACACCTACACCAAATGGCCATGCAGCAACGGCGGCTCGTTCTTTTAGCAATAAAAAAAACTTCATCGCTTATCAATATTTTCCCGAAAAAAACTCAAAGTCGACGAGACTATGTATCAATCGCGACTTCCCCATCTCGATACTCTAATCGGAAAATATTGAAAACCGACTTCTTTTTCGGGCCCCAAGCAGTCTCGTTAAAAGTGCACCAAAGCAAAGAAAATGTATTTCCTAGTCGAACAATAACGAGGAGAGCTTTCTCAACGTTTCTCTCTGCACTTTTATCCGATGTATTAATAGCTTCGAGAATAACCTTATTCCATTTGTTTTCTCCCGCGCTCCCATTGATACGATGCATGAATTTTGGCGAGGCGATCATCTCTGGCACCGTTTCTAACCAAGCTGATACTTTTATCGCATCCCTCCCAAATGTTCTACCGCATCTGCGATCTACCATTTCTCAATTCCCGTCTTTTTTTTTCAATGTCAATATCTCCGCGTGATTTATTTCACCCATGACGTTGTCGAACGCGTTGTCACGAACGTGGGTTTTAATTGGCGATAATTAGTGCCTTGCACAAAGTGACGATTCTCGGATAGGAGGAGACACGTATATTTCGAGACGGCTGCGCGCGAGCGCGGAATGCTTGAAATATCGTGTATACGTTACGTCTCGTTATTGTGCAATATACCGCCGCGTTTCTTTAAGATAAAACAGCAAGGGCCACAAATACGTGTGTATTATTATTATTATTATTATTATTATTATTAATTTATTATATTAAAAAAAATTGTTTTATTTGATAATGTTAAATTTAAATATAATTGTTAAATTCGACAAAAAAGTACAATACTATTGCTAAGCATATCAATAATAATAATAATAATAATACTTGATACAATTTTGATACTTAAAAATAATTAATTTAATC
Organism: Ophion slaviceki; assembly: GCA_944452715.1. Taxonomy (NCBI): domain Eukaryota; kingdom Metazoa; phylum Arthropoda; class Insecta; order Hymenoptera; family Ichneumonidae; genus Ophion; species Ophion slaviceki. The sequence continues at coordinate 27,651,191 of OX101787.1, forward strand.
ATAATCAAATTAGTTAATAATGAAAATATTATTAAATAAAGACGTATTCATTTAATAGTTCATTCAAATTTATTTCATTGTTTATATGAATAATGTATTTTAACATTATTATTATTATTATTGATCTATTATAGCCTCATAATAAATCACTCTGCTATTCCGTTTCGCCATGCGAGCAAAATCATTTTTCCATTATCAGCCAGACTTGTTTGATTAATTCGCCGATATCTCCGCGCGTTTCCCTTCCTCGGCCAGTTCGCACACATATGTTACGAGGGGAAAATAGAGTAGGTTTATTTTTAGGATTCGGGAGACGGAGCGACCAATAGAGGGACAGGGGGGTCGGTACCAGAAATTTCTGGCGATGATTAGTGGCGTATTATATTCCTGTGATTTTTTTTCACGAATATCTGTATAGTTTGGTAAAAAGAAATGTGGAACGCCGAGGGTCGATGGCAGAGCAGCGGCCATTCTATACACATGTAACTTACAATTCTCGCGAATTCACGATATTATTGTTATTATGGGTACGCAGTGGCGCGTTGTGGTTCCGCCGTCGCCCGTGAGGCGCTGCACTCGCGTGCGGGCAACGCGATCGAGAGTTCGAGAGAGGTATAGGCACACATGCAATGTGTAGGCATCCAAGTTGGAGCATTCTTGTGTTGATTCGTTCTCTCGTCGAGAAAAGATGAATTTTGAGCATGAAACACGCGTTTTTTTGCAGCTGGAGTGAAGCGGAAGTCGCTTAGGGTCACCAACTCTTTAACTTGGATTTTTCCTTGTTGAACAGTCTTCGCGAGCATGAAAGAGCCATCAGATTTGACATTTCTTACGCGACATAACCTGAAAACAGTGAGACGGGGAGCAATTTGTAGATCTTTACGCACGAATAATAAACCGCAGCTGACAAATTTTTCCGTTTCGCGAATGAGAATTATAAGAGTCGCGAACGCGACAGGGATTCGTTGGACGCTCGAATCGCGCGGAACATAACCTCCAAGCGACAAAATCGTCACGAGACGCGTTCGAATCGCGCGGAGCATAACCTCTGATCGACGAATCGCGCGAAACATAACCTCCAATCGATAAAATCGTCATCTTCGAATGCCGCGAAACATAACCTCCAATCGACAGAACCGTCGCAAATATCGTTCGAATCACGCGAAACGTAACCTCCAATTCACAAAATCGACGCGTCCCGCGTTCGAATCGCGCGAAACATAACCTCAAAAGCGGAAATCGGCAGCCAGCGCTAAACGGGCGCAATCGCGGCGGATTCTTCCCTACGTTCGACACACATGAGAGGAAAGAGTAAAAAAAAATGTCGCAGCTAGAGCCCGATCCGCAATTTATTCAGGGCTTGCGACTGTTGCATTCGTCGAACAAAGATTCGGCGGATCAGTTGCGCAACCTCCTCGACGAGGCGATAAAGCAAAAGTACGGACTGACGAAAATGCTCTGCAACGTGCTGCACAAAAAGGTAAGAGAGCGGGAAATGAAGGTGGCGACTGCTTTCGCTTTGACACCCACGCGTTTTTTTGTCCTTTGCCGCAGTACACGATGGAAGAGCCTGTCCTGAGCGACCACAGTAGCAGCGGCGGCAGCAGCAAGAAAAGCAAGAGCTCGAGCTCGTCCAAACACTCGAGCAAGTCGAGCAAGAGCGGCTCGCCGGAAGACAGGGCGTCGCGCGACACGCCGCCCGACATTTTGCAGAGCGACGACAATTTGGCGCTGGAAATACTGGAGGACGATCTCACCTGTGTCATATGCAAGGGCATGGATGTGGGCGCGCGAAACAGGCTGGTAGAGTGCGTCGATTGTCACGCCCTCTATCATCAGGAGTGCCACGCGCCGCCCATACAAGACTCTCAGATAGACGTACCCCGGCTCGTCTGGTACTGCTCCAATTGCTTGAAATCTCATCAGGCAAGTCTATCTCCCTTACTCCGAAAGAACAAACAGCCCGCGTTATTTAACAATCTCGTTTTTGCAGCCCGCCACCAAGGAGAGAAACTCTCCGAAGACCGTAACGGAAGGAAAAACTAAAGAGACGAAAAAATCGGGCGCCAGTGAGTATCGAAGGACCAAAAAAATGAAATAAGTGTGAAACGAGTAGAATCCCCAGACGGTAATGAACCTAAGTTGTATTTTTTATTTGTAACTGTAGCGTTTCTTCTAGACACTAGGCTTCGCCACTTTGTGGCTTCTTTTCCAAGTTGAAAAAATACGATGGAAATATTTGGAAAACGACCTTTTCCGAAATGGGTTTATTTGTGTACGTTCTCGCGGCTTTTGTCGACCGGAAGTGGTGAAAACGATATTTCGGTTTTATTTGCATCGGAAAATTCCGATCTGTTAATTTTTTTTCCTAAACGTAAACGAAATTTTATTTCTCAACGATTGTCACTAAAAAATAGCGTAAATCATGGAAGCTCTAAAAATCCGAACAAGTTTTTATCGAACGATTGTAGGACGTTACAATTACACTAAATTTCTATAAATTTGGAAATAGCCGTTTTCTATATATTTACCAAGTTTGATTTGCGATAAGCGCGATCTTTCGAACGAATTTGCGTATCGGACGAAAATATTTTTATGAATCATTCACGTTTTCGTTTACTGTACTCGCTCCGCTATTCGGAATTCAACAATATGCTTCAAATTAAAAAAAAAATATCTTTCGTCTTTCCGTTTTTTCGTCAGTCGTGCATCTGTATTCCTCAAAGTCTTTTGCTTTCATTTTCGAATCCTCGTATTAAGCAGACAGGGTAGAACGATCTCCAAATTCGTCATATCGAAAAATGGGCTGCCTAGTTACTTTTTGTTCCAGAAAAAGCAACGGGGAAGCAAGTAAAAGAAACTAGGAAGTTCCCGTCATTTTTACTTATCTCCAAAAGTAACTAGGCAAGCGACGATGTCGGCTGACAAGTAACTAGGAACATCCTCCATCCCAAAAGTAACTAGGAACATCCCCCATCCCAAAAGTAACTAGGAATTTACATTCGGTTCTCGAAAATACGCAGAGAACTGCAATTTCATCGCCAAAACGGAACCAGGAAACTACATTCTGGTTCCCAAAAAGTAACTAGGAAATCTACACCCCCGGATATGAAAAAGTCACTAGCCAAACTAGATCTTTGGTTGTCTAAAAGTATTCAGGAAACTTCGTGTTTGGTTCCCAAGCAAGTAACTAGAAAACTGCACAATCTGCTCAAAAAAGTAACTAAGCAAAGTGCACATCCGGTCGCCAAAATTAACTAGAAAACGGAACCTCCGGTTCCCAAAGAGTAACCAGGAAACCACATCTCCAGGTCCCCTAAGAGTAACTAGGAAATCACATCTTCGGTCCTCCCAAATGTAACTAGACAACTACATCTAGTTACAAATAGTAACTAGGAAAGCTACACCTCCGGTTCCTCCAAGCGTAACAAACAAACTACATCTTCTGTTTCGAAAAAGTAACCAGGCACCAACATTTCCGGTTTCCCCCAAAAAGTAATTAGGAACCTACACTTCCGGTTCCCAAAAAGTAACCAGAAAACTTTGCGACCCCTCTTCCGCAAAAGTAACTAGGCAGTCAACTCGCCGGTGATGACGAATGAAAGAATCGTCGGTTGCCCTAGAAACGGACAAGCGAGAATTAATCAGTCGTAATTATAATCGTAATCGACGGCGCTCGATAACAATGGCTCAGCACGTATGCCCTTCGCATAATCGGCAGGTTCGAAACATTCGGAAAAATACAAGAATTCATCGAGTCAGTCGCAGAACGGTAGCGGCGGTACATCCGGTTGTTCGACGAACAATCTGCCGAAGCCGAATATCCACATAATCGCGGGTGATCGTAGACTGAAAGACGTGACGAAAAAGAGCAAACAGGAGAAGCAGCGCGGCAGTGGCAACAACAGCAGTACGAACAACACAAGCAGCAGTGGAAAGCACGCCTCGTCGTCGTCCTCCGGTAAAAATTCCCAGGACAAGTCACACAAAACCAAAGTCGTTGCGGACTGACGCATTTTTCTTGTGGGTGCGAGTTTTTTTTTGTGCGGTTCGTAATTGCCGCACGTAATCGAACTTTTCTACGAACATACAACGTACGCAAAGAGAATAACGACGTAGATCGAATAATTGTTTTTTTACCAAACTTTTTTCACCTATACCACATAGAATTGTATAATTTGTAGCGTATATATATATATTGATTTTTTTTCGCCTTTGTCTTATCGCGGCGAAACGTGTATCATATATGCGGCTATTTTTTTCTTTCTTTCATTTCGCGACGAGAGAAAGACGCAGCGTGTTATATTTTCGACGAATATTCTTTGTACCAAAGGATAATAAAGAACGCAAGGAGAGAAGAAGATAAGTGGAACAGACATAAAGTTGTTCGAAGGGGAGGATCGGTGAATCGCACGCGACGTATGCAAGTCAAATCAGTAACGAGCATTGTTTATGATACCAATATATTTTTGCGACTTTTTTTTTCCTTCAAATGTTTAGTTGCTTGTCCCCATACGTCCCGATGAAAATTTGGCAAGAGTAGTTTCGATTTCTTTCACGTGTGTTTGTGTTACTTGGGTATTCGTGTGTATGTGTGTATGTGTTACTTACGGACTAGCTCAGTGTTCGGGATTGGGAAAATGGAATTTCGGGAATTCTATTTACAATGGATTCGCGCGGTGACATTCGCATACGCACACGCGTACAAAAGATGTGTGTGTATATATATATATATATATATATACGGTTATGGATTTTTTTCTCGTATCCACATACACTAGAATGATCCATTGTCGAAATCTTTTCTCTCTCGTACATTTTCTGAATCGCTCACGCAATGACGCACGAAAAGAAATTGCCTCGTTGGAATATTTCTTTATTTTCTCGGAGAATGTTGCGCGGGATCGGCAGTAGTTGAAAAATCGGTAGAGGAAAAAAAAATGATCGAAAAAAAAACAGTCGAGCGATGAGGCTAAAGATTTTTTTTGCTTGAAGTCCATCGAAGATCGGTAAAAAATCGTTATGGAAAGGGCATGGAATTGCAGTAGCGAGGCACTCTCCGGAGTACGAAGAATTTTCTTCCTTGAAATTTAACGAAAATCAATTTTGAAAAAAAAACGCGAAGGAAAGAGCCTCGAATGCAATAGCCAAAATTCTATATAAGGCAAATTATTTTTCTTCCTGAAATTGATCCAAAATCGGTAAAAAAAAGATTGTTATGGAAACAGTTTTAAATTGCAATAGCAAAGAATTCTTCAGAGCCTGAAAGACTTTCCCGATTGAAATTTGTCGAAGATCGGTAAAAAATCGTTATGGAAAGAGCATGGAATTGCAATAGCGAAAAATTTCCTATAGCCTGAAAGATTTTCTGCTTCAAATCTATCGAAGATCGGTAAAAAAATCGTTATGGAAAGAGCCCCGAATTGCAATAGAGAGAAATTCTCCAAAACCCAACGAATTTCTTTTGGTTGAAATTTAACGAAGTTCGAAAAAAAATCGTTAAGGAAAGAGCCTCGAATTGCAATAGCGAAACATTCTCCAAAAGCCAACGAATTTTTTTGCTTGAAATTTATCGAGGATCGGTAAAAAAATCGGTAAGAAATTCTCCAAAGGCCAACGAATTTTTATCTTGGAATTATTCGAAGATCAATAAAAACAAAACGCTATGGAAATAGCCTTGAACGCAATAGCCAAAAATTCTCAAAAAAAAGATCCTGAAATTTATCGAAAAACGGTAAAAAAATCGTTATGGAAAGAGCCGCGAATTGCAATAGCAAAAAAGCCCCAGAGCCTGAAAGATTTCCCTGATCGAATTTCATCGAAGATCGGTAAAAAAAATCGTTATGGAAAAAGCCTTGTATACAATAACCAAAATTCTCCAAAAGCCAAACAAAATGATCCCGAAATTAATAAAAAATCGGTAAAAATAAAGTCGTTATGGAAACAGCCTGGAATTGCAATAGCAAGAAATACTCCAAAGGCCAACGAATTTCTCCGTTCGAAATTTATCGATGATCGGTAAAAAAAATCGTTATGGAATGAGCCTCGAATTGCAAGGGCGAGAAATACTTTGAACGCCAACGATTTTTTTTGCTTGAAATTTATCAAAGATCGGTAAAAAAATCGTTATGGAAAGAGCCTCGAATTGCAATGGCGACACATTCTCGAAGTTTTTTGCAGTTTTCGATGACCATTTTTTGTTCGGAAATTTTGAATGAGAAGTTTTTAATGGTAGCGCTCGAGTGTCGCTTGAGCCAAAAAAGGGAGACTTGAAAATGGACCAAGCTAATGTATAAGTATATGGACAACAATCCACAGCCGCTCACAGGCGATACTTTTGCTTTCTCTCGTATCCTTTTAAATCCCTCGTTTTTTTCAAGCCCTCGTTAAATATCGAATGGCGCCGATTTCGCATTATACGTCTGAAAGATTCTCGAGGGGCCTGTTCTCTTTAGGTCGCATATATATATTGCGCCATGTACAGGGTGTCCCAAAACCAAATGTCAATCATTTGGAAGCATGTTGGGGACTGATCGCCGAATAAAAAAGGTTATGCGGTGGTTTGCTCGTTGTGGCTTTGTTTTGGAGAAAACTACGAAAACAAATAAGGCAGCAGAACTTCCCTTTCTCACTGGCTCGATAGTGAGGTTAAAACGACGGATCTCCACGCAGCCAAAGAGCCAAAAGTAAACAGGAGGAAGCACACAATGCTAAGCGAATTAGCCGGAAGTCGTACAAAGTGTCGCCCCCACATAGCCGCGCACTGGCGCCCAATCCGAATGTTTTTCCGGCATCGCAGCATGACGGAGATACCGGAAATACCTCGTCATTTTTAGCTTCGTTATTCCACGAGCCTGGAACCACGATGTTTTGTTTGTTGCCTTTTTTTATAATTTATCAGCTTCACTTCCCTTATATCACGGAACGCGTTTGACTTTAAAGTATCTGCAGACTGCAACAAGCGCCTGTTAGGCGGCGCTCGTAAACATTCTAAAAAGTGCCGCCTCGAGAACCTGGCGCGACGCACTTCCGGTCGCGGTTTCGTCTAGCCCCCTTGCCGATAAATTCCCGCCTGTTTCGCTCAGCTCTTGGAATGAACCCTTTAGTGTTTTGTACAGAAAAATACCAAAATTGTCCCTGTAGGAAACACTGAAAGAACATGTTATCCATCTTGGGCAATTGCTCCGTCGTTTTTTGTGTTTATCTCGAAAACAAAGCCGAAACGAGTAAACCTCGACATGACTTTTTTTATTCGCTGGTCGATCCCCAACAGTTGAAACTTATCGACATTTTTTTTGGACACCCTGTATATGGACGCGAAAACGTTTATCTTTTTTCACTCGTACAAATTCGAAGTAAAGTAGTTCGTACCTTATACAATTTATGTCCCCATCGCTCTTCCACTCTCTCTCTCTCTCTCTCTCTCTCTCTCTCTCTCTCTCTCTCTCTCTCTCTCTCTCTCTCTCTCTCTCTCTCTCTCCCGTTAGTTTTTTTTGCGTATCCTACCGGTGTTGTGTACTTGTGTGTATGCTTACTTATGTATACGGACTGGCGGTTAACCACATGTTTATTCTTGTCCACGAGAGTCCCAAAATATTCGATTAAAATACAAATTCTTTACAAGTGCAATTGACGCGAGTTTGCCACGCTCCCTTCTCTCTAGCTTTCGTTTACGAGTTGGATGGAACACGGAGACACATACGGTCGATCAAATCCTCTTGTTTCTTTCTCACTCTCTCTCTCTCTGTTACTTCTCTTGAGAATGTGTAATTTAAAATTCTATACTGGACGCAAAAATCGAATAGTAATATATGACCGCCAAAAAACGCTGAATACTTCCGGAGATGACTTCCGTTTTTTGCACGCCATCTATATCGCCATACCTCTCTCTCTCTCTCTCTCTCTCTCTTTCTCAACAGGTAATACAGACTATAGTTACAAGGTTGAAAGGTTTTTTTTGTTTCTCCTGTTCCGTCTTTCTTACAAAATATTCGAATTCAGTTTTGAGGACTTTGCGAGAGCGCTAGAGTATAGAGGGTGGCCCGAAAAGTGACGTCTGAAAGGAAAATCTATAATGCGTTCAACGAGAGAACGACACAGCGCAGTGTCGCTTTTAGCGCCGCGGGAGGAGTAGTGGAAATTGCTGTGCAGTACCGTATTGGTACTGGTACGCATGAAGAGGGTAAAGACGGCGGCGCATTCGGCGGAATCTGACCGTACCAGACGAATTTAGGTTCGGAAGCCTGTCGTTCACTCGATTAAGGCCTTAGGCAACAGTAACGGGTATAAAATCACGTGCGAAATTAACAATTTTTTTTCTATGTAAAAGTGATTCGCTCATAAAATTAATTACACATCTATTTAGTATGAATATCAAGCTGTTAGAAAGTATATATATATTTTTTTTCGATGTACAAAATGGCCGACTACTCGAAACTTCTCGAAACAGCTTTTTTCCAATTGGCGTGACAAATATCTTCAACAATTTTCACTCGATTTACTTCAAATTTAAAAGTCATGTTCCTAATTGCATTTCGCAGAGAAGTACGTACGGAATTTCTGAATAATCGAAAACTTTTCATTTTATGAGCAGCTTATGAGCAGTTGTAACGAAATTTTTTACTGAAAATTCATTTCTTAAGTTCAGATACCTACAACTTTTGAATAAAATAATATTTTTTAAATTCCGTACGTACTTCTCTGGGTATTCTAATGTAGATTGACGAGAATTTTTGTTTTTTGTTCTAGGTAAAAAATTGTTGATGCTACATGTCACGCCGCGGAGCGCCTAAAAAAATATAACAAAGAAAATATTAGTAGTCGGCCATTTTGTACATCGAAAAAAATATATATATATTTTCCAACAGCTTCGTGTTCATACTAAATGGATGTGTAATTAATTTGATGAGCGGATCACTTTTTCATACGAAAAAAAATTGTTAAATTCGCACATGATTTTATACCCGTTACTGTGACCCCTTTGATACCCCTTTTAACTCGCGTTATCGCTGTGAAGTGCACTGATGGCGATAAAGAAATAACCAACTGAACACTGCCGTCGATGCCTTACATTTTGATGAAAAGTTTGAAAAATCGGTTCCAGATGAGCAGTCACTAAGGTTCAGATGGTAAAAAAAATACTCATACTAGCCTAAATGACTTCCAATTGATTCGAACAACTCCAAAGAAAAAAAGTACATACACTAAAGAGGAAAAATCTTGTTCTACAGGAAAATTCTAAAACAAAATGAAAACATGCTTTTTTGCTTGAAAAGTGAAAAAGATCGTAGAATATACATGAGAGTGTAATGGATAGGTATCGATACGAGGCATCTCGATTTACTCTTACGACGTCACTTTTCGGACCACCCTGTATATGCACGCACACGCGTTCTTTTCTTCTTCTTCGTTCTCTGTGTACGCCAATCTGTCGTGTTCATTGTACCCGAGACAATTCAATTTCCGGTTTGCGTCGTCAGATTGGAAGGCTTTTCAAGCAATTTCTCAATTACATTTCGTCAAGGTTCGTGTATACTTTGAAATTGGGCGACAAAAATTGCGGAAATACGAAACAACCCTCACGCAATTTTTTTTCCGTCGACCACTTGACGAACAAATAAACACAGGAGAAGAATCTCATGCAGGGATCAAAGTGTCACGTGTTGAACGACGAGACTTCCGGCGAAACGATATATGGGCGCCAACAATTGCTCGCCGATTTTTTTTGTTTGCTTTTAAATACAAATAATCTCCGATTTATGTGTAATTTTCGAAAAATATAAACTACTTTATATTTTTTCCCAGAAAATGCGTACCTAAAATGGTACGCATTTTGGGTTAATTCACGCATACACTCTACCGTGAAATTCTTCGCGATCACAGGACACAAAAGAAGATGACAACACACCAAACAAAATGTCTATCGTTCGCTTGTGTTTTATTTATTTTTGAATTATCGCCTCCCAAAATGAAATATGCATGCTCGAGTGAAAAATATTTATACAACCGAAGTTTTGGGAATTGAACGGACTGGAGCGGAGTTTGGGCTGTCGCGAGCTCAGCACGTGGGATATAACAAAAATATATCTATGTACCGGGTGTCTCACACAAAGTGGTACAAGCTCATATCTCGAAAAGTACCGATCAATGTGAAAAAAGTTTTAAATAAAAGTGGCTTCGTTTCGAAAGGGGATGGTCATGCCAATTTGACCTTGGCCATAATCTCCAAGGTCACGTGAAGGTCAACATCGAAATTTTGAAACAAAACCTTTATTTTTTATGCCGTATTATCGCAGCTCACAGAGAAACGCCGTAAGACTTTTTTTCTTCGAGTACTTTTTCCGTTGAGACTTGAAATTTGCCGCAGGTCTCGGCATTTCCTTACGCCTCTGTGAATTCGCATTTTCTCCCGTACGACCTTGCAACACTTCACCCGAGACACTCTGTATGTATGGCATTGGGAAACAGCAAAACCGTCGATTTTACATAGTGCAAAGAAAGAATTACGCCATTGCGGATTTATTGAATCGTTTAAAATATATAATAATATTACTAAGATTGCCACAAACTTACGGGGAAGGGGGGGGGGGGCAGGGGTTACGGGCGGGTTAGAGGTACACCGTGTCGTATATTTTACAATGAGGAAGACCGTACCGTTAACTCGTATCGCTCGTCTCGCCAAATTTTCGAATGTCGCGAGACGGGAAAGAAACATTAATTTTCCAATGGCGGAGGCCTCGCTCGTGTTCCGAGATGCGCGCGACTTTGATCATTATTATCCGGCAACTAATGTGGTCCAGTTCGCGATTCGAAAAAAAAAAAACGAGTGCCGATATTCTCTCTTTTTCTTGTAGATTCTCCAAATCAATTTGCATGATCATTTGAACCTCGTTCGGAACGTTCATTATTTTCTCGGTGAATATGGCGCAGGATTGGCAGTAATTGAAAAATCGGTAGGGGAGATAGAAATTAGCTTGATAGAACAGACCGGCAACGAGACTGAATAATTTTTTGCTTCAACTTTATCGAAGATCGGTAGAAAATCGTTATGGAAAGAGCCTCAAATTGCAATAGCAAAGGTACTGCAGAGGGCGAAGAATTTTTTTGCTTGAGATTTAACGGAAATCGGTAAAAAATCGGTATGAAAAGAGCCACGAATTGCAATAGCAAAGATCCTCCAGAGGGCAAAGAATTTTTTTTCTTGAAATTTATTTTAAAAATCGGTAAAAAAATCGTTATGGAAAGAGCCTCGCATTGGCGAAAATTCTTCAGAGGCCAAAGTATGGTTTTTCGCGAAATTTATCAAAATTGCAATAGTAAACATTCTCCAGCGGCCAAAGTACTGTTTTTCGCGAAATTTATCAAAGATCGGTAAAAAAATCGTTATGGAAAGAGCCTCGAATTACCACAGCGAAGATACTGCAGAGGGCAAAGAATTTTTTTGCTTGAAATTTATCAAAGATCGGTAAAAAATCGTTGAGAAAAGAGCCTCGAATTGCGAAAAATTCTACAAAAGTGCGTCGTGTCGTAATTAATTATAATACAAGGTCGCACCGGCGAATATATATATATATATATATATATATATATATATATATATATATATATATATATATATATATAAGCATCATATGGCACAGCAACTACCACTTTAGTGGGTTGCTCCAAAGTGTTCTTCAAGTACGATGACCTTGAGCTTGACCCTTCATATGTGTATATCCTGCGAAATACCACCGCTGAATGCGCTCGCATGAAAAAAAGAAGCCTTCCCCAACCTGCGTCAAGCCCAAAGACATCGGATTTGCGGACCACTTCCGGAACAGCTTTATCCTGTTGCGTTCAACTAATATCCGCGCGCAGACGACACAAATTCCAGCACCGCGTTTATGGGCTCACGACTCGATCGCGAATAATGGCAAACAGTCGCACGGCTTCCGGTACGAGGGCCCAGCGTTTCTATCCATTGGAAAAAAAACACAAAACAAAAATGCGCTTACAAGGAATCGAAAAAAGTAAAAAAGAAAAACCAACAGAACGTAACCGCGCAGATTGACGTACACTTGTCGTAATAACTAGCTATTCTTCTTCATTCGTAGTATAAATAAATACAATACATATATAGAGATACATAGGGTCTTGTGTTCCTGTCTGTGTGTGTAAGTGTTTATGACGTACGCCTATAGAGGAGCCGGGTACCGGAATCTGACGTTTAGGGCGTGTGCATTTTATCGACAATTTGCCATTCAGTTTTAAGTACAATTGTAATGAGCACGTTCCCAGCGTCCCTGGACCATTTTTCTCTTTTTTCTCTTCGAAGATAATATATCAATCCGCTCTCGTCTCTCTTCTTCCATAATAATAATAATAATTATTATAATAATAATTATAATAATAATAATCGTAATAAGAATACAGTTTGGACGATAATTGCAAATCTAGCTGCTCATTGGATCTTTCTTAACAAATCCGTTCTTTAAAATTAATAATTGCATTCGGATGAGCGCGCAGCCTTGGCAGTGCTTATTTCGACAGTGATGGGAGAGAGAGGGAGAGAGAAAGAGATTCCTTCGTATTTTACTTTTACATACATACATACATACATACATATACATATACATATACATACATGCATATATATATATATATATATATATATATATATATATATATATATATATATATATATATATATATATATGTATGTATGTATGTATGTATGTATGTATGTATGTATGTATATGTATATGTATTTATTCGTACTGTTTGTTCTAGGCTTTGATATCATAGAATAAAAAAAATAATATATATATTCGTATCGTATATATATTATCATGTAAAAAAAGGAATATTCGATAATCGTAATGCAGGAGTAAAAAAAATCGAACTTAAAGTTTTACCAGTCTCTCGAGTATTTCGTAGTCTTGGAAAGTAAATTGTTGAGTTTTAGTTTCTTTCTTTTGTTTTTTTTTTGCATTCATAGTAACAATGCTGAGTATTCTACCTCTTGTTTTTTTGTTCTTTTGTTTCATTGCAACGTCGAAAATTCGACGTCGTTAATCGTCGGTAAAAAAAAAACGTATATATAACGAAACTTCGTCATTCGTCGAACGAATGCGAGAGCTTTTGTGAGGCACGTTACGCTTTCGGAGAGATCGACGCAATGAAGAATAAAAGGGCGTATGAAAGAGAGAAAAAAAAGGAAATACATGAAAATAAATGCCCCTTCGAGTCGGGCGAATCGTCGCGACTGTGTCGTAGTTTCTACGCGAGGGGTTGAATTTTCTCGGTGCGCGTTAATCGTTACGTGACATAGAAAACAACGAGGAGGAAAATAAAGTTGATTTTGCGCTGTGAAACCCCAGGCCTTCATCCTATCGAGATTCGTTTTACAATTTCATTGTAGATATTACGGATTGAAAAAAAATAATATAGCTCGACGCTAGTAACGAGATATGACGAGATAACATTTAAATTACGCTCTCGACGTGACAATTTGCATGGACGATGTTGCAACGGTAATCGCATATCTTGCTCGTAAAAAAAAAGTAATATTAAACGAAAAGGAGAATCATTAATCGTACGAAGTCTACGAATCGAGTAAACCAACGGAAAGTTTCGTATTTACAAGCTTGTACGTTTGTTAGTGTGGGTGTGTGTGGGCGTGTATTCGCATCGAAGAACGTCATCCAAGAATTATTCGATTTTTTTCTTCAATTTTTCGTCGATTTTTGAAATATCTGGTCGAATTCTATTTTTCGTGGATTTTCGAAACATTTTTATTGCTTCAATTTTTCGTATATTTACGAACCATTTTTGTTGCTTCAATTTTTTTTTTGTATATTTTCGAAACATTTTTGTGGCTTCAATTTTTCGTACATTTACGAACCATTTTTGTTGCTTCAATTTTTCATATATCTTCGAAACGTTATCTTCCCCCTTTTTCTTCCTTCGCATGAGCTTGGATTCGTTTGAGAAGTTCCAATCGGATCGGTCCTTCGATGCGAATATACTTGTCGCGTGTCTAAATATATTGTACATATAAAAAAGAGCGTTACAAACGAATAAGATTTTTTTTGTGTTACGTATCGCGCGTACGTATATCTAGGCCTAGAATAATTCTCTCGTAATTCTCGCAACTGACCTTTAACGTTTACATCTCATTTCTTTTTGTAGCCCGTCGCCCCCCACCCCCTTCTCTTCCCAAGCGTTCATATTATAATTTAATTTTTTCCACCTCGATCCTCGCCCCCTTCTACGCCCGTTTCTCTTCCGCTCACTCTCGTACGAAGTGACGGTTACTTCGGTACTCGAAAAATTTTATTTATACATATATCACTCCCTCTCTAACTAGCTCACTACAATCCATGGAAGGTGTTTCCGCGAGATTCTCGACGCACGTGTGCTCGTGTGTATGTGAGCGCGCAGAGACGCGCGCTTGGACGCACATACACACGTGCGCAAACACTTATCGATGCCTTATATATATATTTATATATATTTATATATGTACAGGATGGCCCATTCGTAGCGTCACGAGGCAGCGTCCCAGGTGCGAAAAAAAGCGAAAAAAACAAAGTCGTTCGGTTCTGACGAGAGCCTAAGACTCGAGCGTTTTTTCGACATTTTTTCTCACCGCGTACTCATCACCGGGACGTCGGTTCGTGGCTCTTCGAATGGGCCAGCCTGGCTACGTATATATCGTTGAGTCTGTGTTTGTGTTTGCGTATATATAATATATAATATATATATATAACATATTAATAATATCGTAATGAAGATAGTAGGCATAGCCACACGTGCTCGGATCACAGACTACTCGCTGCTCGTACGCTCTCGCCGTACGAACAGTCCGTCGGACACTATATGGCTTTTCTTTTTCACTTACTCTTTTACGCTTTTTATTTCGCAATGTTTCTTTGTTCTCTTTACCTTTGTATCTTCCTGAACTTTCATCTCTCGTTTGTGTGTGTGTGTGTGGGTGTGTGTATTTTTTTGTTAACGCTATAACGCTATGCCACGCGCAAACACGCTCCGTAAGACTAAATAGTCTCTCCGACGAACTCACAGTCGCTGAGATCACGAGAATGGGAGTGTATCCTCTCGTTCTCTTACTCCTTTGATATCGAGCACAAGCGTGTGAACGCGAGCCACGGTCGATGCACAGTTCGCGAACGGATCTTTCCTATCGCTTGTCACTTTCTATCTCGCTCGCACGCAGCTTGTCGCTTCGTCGTTCGCAAATCACACTCTCTCGTCGCCTTTTGTCGATAATCGTGGTACGCCGGTTGCAAAGGACAACAAAAGAACGGGGGAAAGAGGAATAATCGAGAACCAAAAGAGGCGTGGATCGGTCGGTAAGGTAGAAACGATTCGTCGGAAGATCGACGAGCTCGAGTGAGTCTTTTGAGATTCGGCGAGGAATCGTCACGTCTTTCTTCATCTCGGCGATTTTTCGTTTCTCTCTCGCTCTCTTTAGCTAACTATCTCGTTGATCCATCGCGAAAGCACTTTGGCCGAACGCATCGTAACGAAAAATCCCGATCTCGTCTACCGTTCGTTTCGAGGTATTTTTTGTTCCCCCCACCCCCTTCCTCCCTCCCTCTTGCGTATATATCGATTTGTACATGCGAGAGAAAAAACAGAGTGGAAAACAATGGAGAAAAAAAAAAGAAGGAAAACCGTTTATCTGATGCGCGGAGTCGAGGCACTAGTCAGTGTTTTTCTTTTCTTCTTCTTATTCCTCTTCTGCTTTTCTTCTCCTTCCTCGTGGGTCGTTTGTTCATTTTTGTTCCGATATTATCGACGGGGGTTATTCGTTCTTTCGTACCGGTAGGTTTTGTCAGCAGGCACTTGTCTCCTCACCCTCGAGCGTGCACGCGACGTTTTCGAGTCTGTGCGCCAGATGCAACTTCCGACAGCCCGCGTCCGACTCCAAGGCCTCTAGGATCTAAACGCGCGGGATGAGAAGGCACGATCAGTCAAAACGCTTTTATTTTGTATTATTTGTGTTTTTTTTTTTTGGAACGCTGTTTTATGGGCGAGCCGCATCGCAAAATCTTTTTGGCCGATTCACTTCGAATTCGGACGACGCGTAGCTTTTAACGTTTTCTATCGTAGGGCAGATTTTTTTTATGTTCGCGCATTTTTTCGTAACAAATGTGTGAGGTTGTTTTTTGATTGCGTCGAAAATCGAACGTTTTTTTCTACTACTTGACATTTTTGTAATTTTCAAAATTTAAGGGTCCATTGAAAATTTCAAAAAATCGAAAGCAAGCAAGACTTGAAGAAATCGACGATGATGAGCAATGGGAAGGGATTTTGTACGGTGTGGGAATTGCCGATTGAGTTTAGGTAAGAGTTTTTCATAGTATAAACTTCGAACGCGTTTTTCTCGAAACGTTTTCAAAATCTAGCTCCATCGTATCTCTAAAACTAATAAACCGATTCTCTCGAAATTTGAACCACATATTGTAAACATGATTCGCAACAAGATGCCCCTCGATGGTTTAAAAATTTTGATTTTTACTCTTTTTTTTGCGAAAAACTGCGGAAAAAAACGTTTTTTATACTTTTTTCGTTTTTCATCTGCCATTTTTTTATTTTTTGATAAAACTTCATATCCGAGGGTCATTTTGTAGCTGGTGTCATACTGAGTCTAATGGACTTTGATGTTTTTGTCTCAGACAAGCCGTTGCCGAGTTGTGATGGAGCTACCTAGCCCACCTATTTTTGAGACGTTACGTTAAACTATAGTTTTTGTACTTAAAAATGAATAAAAATGAATTAAATATTTTTAAAATGTTTTTCAAGACTTTATTTATCAAGCCCACCAACTTTTATATTCATATCTTTTATAAAATCCTCAAAAAAATCGCGATAATGGCCTTTTTTCGTGGCTCCAAAGAGGACTGGCCCCTTAAATATAGTATCTGGTCGTACGGAGGTTAATTATTGTACTGAAAGTACGTCTTTTGATTTTTTGATTTGAGATGAGCCTGGTTGCCAGAAGCACCTACGCCAATTGGCCATGCAGCAACGGCGACACTTTCTTTAAGGGGCAAAATACCTTTAGGCGAGGAAAAAACTTGCTGATTTTCGTTATTTGTTTTGAAAAGAAAAGATTTTTTCACCATTTTTGAGACTTAGGGGATATTTATACATCATTTAAGCCAATAGAAAAAAAAGATAACTCTTTTTTACACGTATATGAGGCATTAAGGAGGAAGATACCTTTAGGCGAGAAAAAAAATGCCGTTTTTGATGATTTTTTTCATAGGAAGAAATTCTTCACTATTTTTTAGTAAAATTTAAAAGAAGCGGCACATTATCTATAAAAATAATCCTGAAAACGTTTCTTGTAATGTAATTGCTTTGAGGAGAAGTATCTCCTGAATCGTGAAAAATCAGGGCGGAGTATTTCCTGAATTAAAAAAAATCATGAAAATCAGTCATTTTTGTTTAAAAGAAAAAAATTCTTCACCTTTTTTGAGACTTAGGGTATGTTTTATTACTACTTTTGGCTATTACATGGTATTTTTTTCTTTTATTAATCTTTACCAATGGTGGAGGTATGGCACGGTCTTCTAAACTGCATTTTCAAAACTGGCGCGACGTATGGTTAAATGACTAATCGGCCGATTCTGATGAATTTTGGTATGAATCTTTCTAATTATATTGTCTAAAACATTTTTGAAAATGAAAAACAGAACTTTTTGTTTTAATTCCAAAATGCAGCCACTTTTTCGCAAAATTCAATAATTTTGTTTTAAAGCGTACCATTTTATCGATTTTCAACATTTCTCACTTTTTCTTGGTTCACGTTCTGCGTATGAGTGTTAATGTAAGAAAAATTGTCTTTGGTTTCTTCACGATTAATCCCGCCGACGCTACATGTCACGCCGCCTGACAACATTCGACGCATCCCGTTTAGAAGACCGTGCCATACCTCCGCCATTTTTAAAGATTAATTAAAAAATCTATGTGCCAAAAGTAGTAATAAAACATACCCTAAGTCTCAAAATTGGTAAAGAAATCTTTTCTTTTTGAAAAAATCATGAAAACCCGGATTTTTCGTCATCTAAAGGTGTCTCTCCCCTAAAGGCCTTACATACATATGAAGAAAAAAAATATCGTTTTTTTCTTTCGGTTTAAATTCTGTTTAAACATTCGAAAAACAATATGGTCCGAAGAAAAATGGTTTTAAACGCGTTTCTCTTGAAATCATGTTTTCAAAATCGGCCGGACTCGTAGCTCCTACAATTTCCAACCGATTGACTTGGAATTTCAACTGTCGCTGCTTAGATAGATTTTCCAGCGTAGTACACACGACTTTTACGATCAATTAACGATTACGATTATTGTAAACAAATCAAGGCCGTTTTTAGTCGAAGAAGCGACTTTTTTTTCAAAATGGTGCCAAATTGGCAAGAAAATCAATATTTTGTAATAATCGTCTGTACTTCTCTAGCAAAACTCAGGTAGATTAGGAAAACAAAATATTCTTGCTTCTAGG
This sequence comes from Ophion slaviceki, assembly GCA_944452715.1. Lineage (NCBI taxonomy): Eukaryota > Metazoa > Arthropoda > Insecta > Hymenoptera > Ichneumonidae > Ophion > Ophion slaviceki. Next base: position 27,669,702 of record OX101787.1, read on the forward strand.
TGCTCGTGTGCTCCACCGAGTCCGGGCATAGAGAGCCTAAAAAGGCGTTCTCTTCCTACCAGCCACGGGCCGCCATTTTGTATCTTTTCGGAAAAAAAAATCGTTCTAACAAGGAACATCCCTCAGGTGACACCCTTCGATTTTGTTGAAATTTGGATATGTTATAAAGCAGTGAAAAGTAAGCGATACGTATTTTTTTTATCGGCGGAAAAACGGTTTTAAGGGGTGAAACTACCCCTTAATACAGGGGTGGTTCACCCCTTAATTTTTTTTGTTGCAATGTCACTATAGTTGATTTTTCATTGCTTCGGAATAGAAGAATTTTCGTTTTTGTTTCATTAAAATCGGTGGACTCCTTGTGCGTGAAACTGCTATATTACCCGTATGCTTTTTTCGAGGGGCGGTTTCACCCCTTAAAACCGTTTTTCCGCCGATAAAAAAATACGTATCGCTTACTCTTCGGTGCTTTATAACATGTCCGAATTTCAACAAAATCGAAGGGTGTCACCTCAGGGATGTTGCTTGTAAGTGTACCTACAGGTATGCAAAGTAAACCCGTCAAACCTCATTTTGATTGCTTCATTAGTACTTAAAAAAAGCCCAAAAAGCTTTGTTTTCCGACAATCCAAAGGTATATGGGCCTGAAATAATAATAAGCTCATTCTTTATCAGTATTTTTCAATTGAAAAATGTCTGTTGCTGTCAAGACTATGTATAAATTGTCCATAAAATCCTGACCTCGTCGTCCCAATACTCTCGCCAAAAAGAGGCATTAAAAATCGCCCTGTCATTGGTCCCCAAGCTTACGCAGACTCGTCAATTGAGTTCGCTGACCCGTGAGTTCAGTTGATTTGCGAACTCGTATATTTCACGCGACGTTAAGGTATGCCTTTCGCGGAGGGCCGTATTTTGTGGGGGCATGAGCAGGGCCATCTGAATCGTCGGTAAATTACAATTGCGCTTAATAAAAATATAAGTTGTAATGGATTATTATACACAACGATAAACTAGAATAAAAAATTTCGCGCAAATTTAGTAGATTGAGACATTTTTACGTTTATTTGAAACGTCACGGCTACGAAAATTCTTCTGCTAGTGAGATTTTTCCAAGTTTTAACATTAACATTTAATCCCCACTTGCGATTTTGAAAAAATCGATTTTTTTTACTTGCATTTTTTTGAAGTGCAATTTGAAGTGCAGTTTTTTGTTTGATGCCCGGAATAGATGACTCTATGTAAGTTTACAAAAAAAAATATTTTCTTCGTGTAAACTGAAATTGAAACTTTAAATGCGTTTTTCTCAAAATGGCATTTCTGAAGTCGGTGACCAAGATTACTCGAACACTAATGAACCGATCTTCTTGAAATTTTGCAGGCTTATTTAATACATAAAAATGTAGTCTTTGATCGTTCGATTTTTTTTTTCGAAAAAAAATGGCCGTTTTATAGCCAAAAAACTGCCGTTTGTTTTTCGTTAAAATCGAACCATTAACTTTGACCGTCCGCCATTTTGTGAAAAATGAACATTTTTTAAAATCCTTTGATTAAAGACTAGTTTATACTTATATTTGACTAAATCCATCCGCATTTTTTTTTCAGATGATCCACTTCGCCGCAATGTTGGTCACCGCAAACCGTGTATATAAAAACATTATTTCATTGACGGCCATTTGCCACTAAACAATGTAATATTCTTCAATAAAAAATATACTGAAAGTTCTTCAAGATGTGTTCTTTAAGATGGTATATTGATCGATTAAAAAAGTTTTGTCGTTTTCTTTAAAAAAATTAATGAAAAAGGTCTTTTTTTGCGCTACAAGTGAGGGTAACGCCTTAATATTTTCTTTAAGGATTCGGTGACCCTCTGTTCTTATCGTCGTTACGGAAGCGTCGTATAAATGAGACGAATTTTAGGGCCGTAATTTTTCGTTAAAGGTTCGATAACTTGTTTTACTTCATTACCGACGAAAATCAGTCAAGTGTAAAGTGATTGGGTTCGTGAAAGGAATACCTTAAATAAGAAAAGTCGAGAATACGCGACAAACTCACTTGTTCATAATACTTGCTGACGTATATGTATAGCTCTTTGAGAGCGGCGATAACGTCGAATTCGTTGGCGTGTGACGCGCTAAGCTGTTGCATAGCGCTCGACATTTCCTGATCGGTGATCTGTGGTAATCTCTGCACGTCGGTATAAAAGCGTCCAACTTTTTCCCGATAATGGGGTATGTCCTTGGCGAATAGTAATTTATTGGACGGGGAATCCTTGCCGAGTCTGTGCTCGGTCGTGGAGCAAGCGTCCATGAAGGTTTGCGCGATCACCGATAGACTCGAGTCGACGGTCGTCGATTTGTTTATATCGAACATGAAGTCCGGATTCTTGATGAAATTAACCCAAAATCTGAGTGGCAAACTGTTGGATTTCCACGCGTGAGCGACCTCGGGATCAACGATGCAGTGTCGTTTGGCGGCTTCGTCGAGGAGATCGAAGAGCCACTTGACGGCGCTCGGCAGGGCCTCGTTGGCGGTGAGTATAGTATTGAGAAAATCGTCGACGAACTTTTGTACGGTGCCCTTGGTCGAGAGTAGCCTGGTTAAAAAAATTTCCGGTATCGCCTTGTGGGTCCTCTCGGGATGATTTTTGCCGCCGGAGAAGCCAATGCCAGGTGGAAAGTGTCCCTCGTCGATTGGCCTGATCAAGTGCCATATTCGTTGATTCGTAACGGACGTCTCGATGTCGCCGTTTACGGTTATTATCGTTGGCGAGTGTTGGGCGTCGAAGTAAATGCCGCCGGGTGGATACATGATGGGGCTGATGAGGCCGTGGCTCGGTGTCGCCGGTAGATGTCCCGACGAGCAATTGTTCGCGTGACGATGAAGATTGTGCTGATGATGCTGCTGGGACGAGTGATGATGATGATGATGATGATGATGGGAGGTGGGTTTGCAGTTGTGACAGGGTGGCTTGCAATTCACCGTAAACCCGTCGTTTTGCCTCGGTATGAGTGACATTACGGCCGATTCCTTGACACCGTAATGCGCGAGGGTATTGATCTTCTTCCAGTCGCCGCTGCACTTTGTCGTGAGATCCTCGTCCTGGAGGGTCAAGTGGCCGCCCCTGCCGTGTCTCCATTCGAGATCGACCTCGTGTATGGAGGGCCTCAGGGAGAACGGTGTGTTCTTGTAGAGGGCGTCCAGTATCTTCGACTTGACCTGGCTTATCGTGTCGCAATCCAGTACCTTGCACTGTATCTTCTCGTCGAGATCGTCCTGCACAACGTGAAGGGTCACGAGGCTGTGATCTATTTGTTCTCGGAGCAATCTCTCCTCGGAGAGGGAGTATCTCGCGTCGTGGGTCACCACGTCAACGGGGCCTTTCTCGATCTGATGCTTGATCGCTTTGAAGAGAAGAAATAGCGAGGATCCCGCGTAATCCTTCAAATAATTGTACATGCACAGTGCCATCCAATTGGTGAGCATTTTCTCGACGACGGATTCGGTGCGTCGTAGCATGAGTTGGGGATGTTTCGTATCGACGGATTTATCGATGAGTCGTAGTAGAAGATTCATCAGTATGTCGGTGGCGTACTCCATTTTGCCCATGAGGACTACCATGAGCAGCGAGGCCACGTTAACCTTGTCGCGTATGTTGAAGTCCTTCTGGGCCTCGAGGGTCTCGATGAAGGTCAGCACGAAGCACTTGTTGTTCACCAATTGCTCGAACTGTATCATCGCCGCGTCGTAATTCGTCCTGGCTATCGTACCCCGAGATCGCGGATCGTTGAGTATCGGATGATCAATGACGCCCGGAAAGAATACCTTCATTATGTAATTCTTGTGATCGAGGGTTGGTATACCGGAGGACTCGAGATCCGCCGTCAAATCGGTCATGTCCGTTTGCAATTCGGCGAACGCTTGTTTGCACTCCATACGCACGTTGCTCTCGAGTGTGTCCATTTGTATCTGTATTCTCTTGTACTCGCGTTCGGCCTGAGTGCTCTTGCGACGATAAACGACGAGTACGAGAACGAAGAGGAATACGAGGCTGAAAGTGCCGGCGGCGATGCCGGCGATAGCCTCCGGTGGTATGGGATAGGCCTTGATGACTTCGTAGTGCAAATAGCCAATGGGAAAGCGAAGATTACGACCGACTCGTACGACAACGAGGGGCAAGCCGCTAGGTGTTTTCGCCCCGGTCTCGTCGGTCCCGGGGGGTTGCGAGTCCGGCGGCGTGCAAACCAATTGCGTGTGGGCCAACGAGGTCACGTTGCACGTTAACGTACCCACGGTAACGTTCACGTCGGACTCGTCCGCCGCGTAGATCAAATTTTCACCCTCGATCACCAGCGTGTCGCCCTTGTAGAGCTTGACGTTACGGGGAAACGCGAAGAACTTTGGATCCTCGACGTAGAGCAAACGATTGCGCAAGTTTTGAAAATGCTTCTCGAGGTCCCTAACGCTCTCGACGTTGTCCATGGCGAAGGCGATTTTCAGCAGCAACTGGGAGTCTTTGAGATTACGATGAGACTGCACGCTCGAGCGTTTCTTCGTGGAGCGTCTGGCGCGTCGAGAATTTGGAAATCTACCGAGCACCGAGGGACTCGGGCATTCCATTTGGGTTGGATTGAGGACCGTGCAAACGGTACGATTCACCGGGAGAATCTCGTTGTCGAAGAATACCTCCATCTCGGGCTTTTGTATGGTGTCGAGATTCGTCCCGTGGACGGTTATCATACGTCCACCGGATGCGAAACTGCGCAACGGCTTGATCTCCATAATCGTTGGGTCTTGGGTATAATTGAAGGGATTGTTGGTGAGTATGCGCTCGGCACCGTCAATCGTCAGCTTTAAAACTTCTATGCGCCTCGTACGCCCGGATTGCCGGGTTACGCACGTCAAACGTGACGAGCTCGCTTGACTGACGTTCACCTGACACGGTAGATCGTCCAGATAAGCCTCGATTCTACTCCCGATGTTCAAGTACATGCCCGTTATGGCGAGCTGAGTGCCACCGCTCTGGGGACCCACCGACGGATAAACACCGGTCAATTGAATGTCCTTGTAATTGAAGAGAACAGCGGACTCGGTGTAGCCGGCTACGTTACCGACCACCACCGAGGCTGTGTCGCTCGCGTTACGACGACCCGTGCGGCAAACAATACGCACGGACACCTCGTAGTCGACGAGGTTGCAGGGCGTATCGCCGATGCGTATTTTGCCCTCGACGTCGCTCTCGCGGAGGCCGAGATTGCTGCCCTCGATCGTGACGAGGGTGCCACCCTCGATCGGACCGCTCAGCGGCTTGATGATGTCTATGCGCGGCTTCGGACACTCGGCGAACGGCGCGTGAAGACACGAGTCCTTGTATGTGCACGAACTACCACACCACGAGCACTCGTAACGCGCGTCACGCGTCATGCACAGCGAACAATCGGCGTGTTCACGATGAGAGCCCAAAACTTCACACTTGTAAAGCACTATGGTCGTTTTGTCGACGTGATGATTTTTGTTCCATACGACGGTAACCGAGGCCTCGTACTCGCCGCTCAGTGCCTCGTAAGAATACGTCGTCTTGTCGCATACGATCAACGAACTGTCGACCCTTGCGAGAACCTTCAAATTCGCACCCTCGATCGTCACGATGCACTGAAAGCCCGTGTGGCCGACTTGCGGATGAGGCAAGTTCTCCACCTCGAGGACTATCTCCTTCGGCACGTTGTTCGGCAACATCAGCGGCTCTTTGCGAGCCGTGAAACGAGGACAGTACTGGGCACCGTGCGCCGCCAGGGTCGGCTGATTTTGCTGCTGAAACGGGGAAGCATAGGTGTAGAAAAACAATTTAACCACGCGAGGCTTTCGATGGATTGGGGCGTTGAAATTGTCGCTGTTTTCCAACAGATGGCGTTACCAGAAATGCGTGCGCGGAGTTTGAGATTAAACACTACTAGTCAAGGTAATCCTATCGCCAGGCTTTGATCCATAGGATTTTCATAATGTTTTTATGAGCTTCGATAAATATATTAATAATCGTCTGTGTGAAATTTAAGGGTCGGTTATCGATCTAATTACCGAGAAAAATAAAATTGCGTGTTTTTGTGAAGGAATTCCGAAACAACATACAAAAACCCAATTTCCGGTCGCTACAAAAGTGTATATAATAGTGGGAATCCGTTAGATTCTTGAAAATAATCAAATTTACATTCTTAACACTTGTAGTAATCAAATGCTCTTAGAAAAAATTACGCTTATTGACCTAATTTTTTATGTAATATCAAGTTTAATTTCAACTTCCGGTATTGGATTTATTACCACTTGCTACGATGAAGAGACGTGACAGCAAGGCAACAGCTGACTGTGGTCCTGACCTCATCTCACTTATTCGAATTTCCACACATTTTTCATTTTTAACCGACATATTTCGCCGACACAAATTTTCCACGCTTTTTACCAGTCGTGGCCCGAATACAATGCTTTATATTTCCCGCACCTGACATTGTTTCGACAGATCGACGTTGAAAAGCACGGAGTTGAGTAAAAAGAGACGGAGATAGAACCAATGTTGTTAAATATCAAACCTAGAAATACTGCGCGAATCGATGGAATAACTATTTGTTCATTTTTCTAATTAAATGTGAACATTCATTAAACAGTTTACACATGGGAAATTTTAATTATTACAAATTATTATTTTTTTTGCATATGTTAAAAATATAAATTGTACAAGTCTGAAGGATGATCAGTGGTATGACTAGTGTGAAGCGATAGGATTACAGTCGAACCTCGATATAGCGAATCTCTAGGGAAGTTCGTTATATCGAGTTTTCGTTACATCGAGATCATGTTGTTTGAAATGTTCTTAAAAAAAATTAGTGGTATAATATAGGGATATTTTTTAAAGAAAGAAAGGTTCAAATTAGTGGCATTTTTACAAGCAATTAGCAATTAGGGCACAATGTATACTATTATGTTGTTTTATAAAGGGTTCGGGTGTCTGTCGAAAGGGAATGGACAAATCTTCGTTATATCGAGGTTCGACTGTACCTTAAGTAAGATGAACTTTTATTTACTATACGACAACTATCACAACTATAATATAATTTTATTGAATCTGTTATATTGCACATCTCTAGTTTAAGCCGAAAATACCGTCCTAAGAACATGAATGTCTGAGGCTAAATGGCGCTGCCGTAGCCTTCCTCTTTTCTCAATGAAAAAAAAATTGTTTGAGATGTATTGAAAGAGTTAACTGAAGTAAACGAAAATCCTCTGTACTATATCAAATCCCTTTTATACTCTACGAAGTACAAAATTATATTATCTATAGCCAAGTTCATTACCTCTATTCAAATCTTTATTTGAAAGGCTTAAGAAAAAGAGGGAAACCAGTCATCTTGTATATAGAAGAGACCTCGATTTCATATCATTAGTGATTACATGGACCACTCGATACCACACAAAACACTACTCGTTAAATAAGATGGATTGCTATTTACTATAAGACAATTTTCACAACTTCAATATAATTTTGTTGAATATGTCATAATCCACAACTCTAGTTCAAGTAAAAAATACCGCCGTAAAGATCTGAATCTTTTCGTCTGAGGCTAGATGGCGCTACCGTAGAATTCCTCTTTACTCAATTTAAAAAAAAATAGTTTAAGATGGTACCGCATCTATACAGAAGTACCATAAGCAAGCTTGAAATTCTATGTAAGAAAAATACTAAGAATGTATAAATAAGGTAGTTTTCGCAATAAGCAATCGATTAATGTTGGTTTTAATTTAAAAAAACACAATATAAATTTTATAAATTATTTTTGTTAATACGTTTTATCTGTTCAACGAATGTGCGAAACGACAGCCACCATAATGGATTCCGTCGTGACGTTATTGACATAGTAAACAAAGAGAGCGGTAGACGTATTACTCTCTACGTGTGAAAGAAAGCGTCAACAACTATACATTCTCGTTTGTCATAGTTAATTGCAAATTTTCAAATAGTTATCTGTACTTCACAACAGTACAGATGAGCTTTTTCCAACAATGGCTTTGGACCTCTTGTCGCAAGTTTTACCAAGTCTTCCTCGTATTTATATCACTTGGCATTTTAATCCACAACTTTTTCCGGTGTTTTTACACTAGTATTCTTACATTTAGGAACAACACACCAATGATAGACATTGTAGCACATTTTTAATTAAAAGGCTATACCAGTGACATTTTCAAAAAATCAATTTTTTTGTGCTTTTTTCGACAGTTTATCCTTCCAAGGATATGAAGTGTGATTTTTCAAATTTGCTGACATTGCAACTCAAAGAGCAATTATCCGATTGAATTGAAATTTGAACTGAGTACTCTTGAATAGATTTACTCTACAATGACGTACGATATTTTTTGTTGTAGTCCCTCCTTTCGTAGTAGGATCATTTCTACCGTTAAGGGGCTATACCAGTGTGACACATTGAAACAATAGATTTTTTGGCCTTTTTCGACAGTTTATACTTTCAAGAATATCCTGTAAAAATTTCAAGGCCATATCTCTAATCATTTTATGTTGCAAAAATCGATAGTTAAATCTTTAAACGCGTTTTTCTCGAAATGAGATTTTTCAAATTTGCTGACATTGTTACTCAAAAAGCAATTATCCGATTGACTTGAAATTTGAACTGAGTACTCTTGAATATATTTACTCTACAATGACGTAGGATATTTTTGATTGGATGAAAATTGACGATTTGGCATTGAAAAAATCGACCATTTTATAGACAAGAAAACAGACTTTTTCTTCATAACTACGCCATTTTGTTAGATTTTGATATTTTTCGGAAATCCTACGTCATTGCACAGGAAATACCTTCCAGTTTAACGACATTTTTTCCTTTTTCGGTTTCAGCTACTCAATCGGCCGGAATCATGTCAGCAGAGGAGGAACTTTTATTTTGGCGCCTCCGAAGGCAGCGCATAAGTCGCTTGGATCTCAATATTTTTCTATGAAAAGTTATGTAATATAGGTCAAATATAGCCAAATATATTATTAATTTTCCGAAACATTTAATTGAGTACTTTTCTTCCAAAAAAATTCCCGAAAATCATCCAAATTGTCGGCGTTCACACTGGTATAGCCCCTTAAACAAATTTACGTATTCTCAATTAGCGCAGCGTCGATGTTTACTATGCAAGTGACGGTCACGAACCGAAACAGCATGGCGGCTAGCGTTTTCGTCAGTTTTCGCGCGGAAATTTGAAGTGTAACATTTAAATGCATTTTTATGGCACTTGTCGATTTCATTAAATGGAAATGGAAATTCGAGTTTATTACCACCAATGGATCAAATTGGACTTTTCAAAAATGGGTGTAATCCCCTATTGAACCCCTATTGTTGCGTTGATCACACAACAGTTTCGAAACGTTTGAAAGCATTACGAATGATTTTTTAAAATGAGCATTTACGAAAAAAACAGCGAGAACTTATTCAACATTCCAATAACTTCAAAGGACTTTTTACTCACGCTCTCGCCCGATATTATGTTTCCCTGGCAGCTGCTCGTGTTGTGGGTACACTTGTTGTCGTATACGCACCAATTGCACGACCACTGGGCCTTGACGCATTCGGTGCACACGGTGTGCCTCGAACAATCGAAGTACGCAAAGTTGCGCGAAACGAAGTCCTTGTTGGTCTCGCTCGAGCGCACGGAGAGGGGCACGAGGATGTGATCGGACTTCTCGGGGATGCTGGGCCTGCCGATAACCGGTGGCGCGGGACACGACAAACCGAAGCCGGTCATCAGCGCGTCGATAGGCTCGGCCTTGCCGAACACGCATTTGTAATTAGCACCGGACGGCAATTCCGGCAGTGTTCTTATCGTCAGCTGTACCGTTGTCATTTGCTCTATCGGCAAACGGTCCGGCAACACTTGCTCGAAGTCTATGCACTGCTGACCAGTGCCAAGCGACAACCATCGCGGACTGCTGCGACTCGCTTTCTGACAATCGCCCCTCACCGTGCATCTGTTTTTACAATTCAACGGAACAACGTTAGTTCGTTATTATGCGGAAATAGAGGCAATAAATGGCTAATGACGTCAAGGTAGTACGAGCGGGTGCTTGATCATTGGAACGCTGCTTCATCATCACTCTTAATGGGCCTGTATAAGCCTGAAATCTCGAAAATACAATTTTTTTTTCATAGTTTGATAGCCTGAGGTGTCTTAAGGACTTAAGGTGGGGGGGGGGGGGGGTAAGTTATCTAATTTTTTTTGCCTTTAAAATTTTTTTTAAAAGCATGCATCTATAATATCTCAAGAATATTGTGTCAAAATTTCAAGTCGACCGGAGCAAAATTGACGAAGTTATGAGTATTTGAGCGTGCGTTGCTCCAGGTCGGGTTAATGTAGCTTTTATAGAGCAGAGGAGCAAGCGGCGCACGAGAGTAAAGAAAGAAGAGTTTTGCGTAGACAAATGCACAAAAATGCTCTAGATCATGTTGATGGAAGCTTTTTGCTCTACGGACCTGGCGTCGACGACTCTGTGTGAGTATAAGAAAATTATCGAGTTTCATTTTGAATTTTCCAGTGTGCAAAACTTTAAAGCGTTTTTCTGAAACTTGTCATATTCGAAGTCCGTGTATGCCACAACTCAAAATCTACTGGACCAATCGTTTTGACATCTTGCACATTACTTCTTCACATAATTTACCAGGTATTGTCGAGAGCTTTTTTTTTTTTTTTTTTTTTTTAATAATGATTAATTTTTGAACACATTAGCGGATTTTTTAAAGCAAAAATTGGTTTTTTGGCTCCAAGTGTTACGAAAAATTGAAAAATCGAAGAAAAAAATCCTCTCGTGGTTACCTCGAGAAAAGTCCCCTTTGACAAATGCACTTTAATTTTTTTGTTTCAGATGATTCTGTTGCGAGTTACGAGGTACACCGCGAAACAACTTTTTTTCGAGGCGCCTCCGGAGATTCACTGTCACTCGCCCAATTTTCAATATTTTGCAATGAAAATTTGGGAAAGTATTGTTCAAATGTTGCATTATTATATGGAAATTGACTGAATAAACTAACACTATCTGTATCGCCAAAAAAATCTTAAAAACATGTCTTTTTTTCACCGAATTAACCTTACCACGGCTCTTAAGGCCTTAGGCCACAGTCACGAGTATAAAATCATGTGCGAATTTAACAATTTTTTTCGTATGAAGAAGTGATTCGCTCATAAAATTAATCACACATCTATTTAGCATGAATATCAAGCTGTTAGAATTTTTTTTTCGATGTACAAAATGGCCGACTACTCGAAACTTCTCGAAACAGCTTTTTTCCAATTGGCGTGACAAATAACTTAAACAATTTTCACTCGATTTACTTCAAATTAAAAAATTATGTTCCTAATTGCATTACGCAGAGAAGTACGTACGGAATTTCCGATTAATCGAAAACTTTTCATTTTATGAGCAGTTTATGAGCATTTATAACGAAATTTTTCATTGAAAGTTCATTTCTTAAGTTCAAATACCTGCAACTTTTGAATAAAACAATATTTTGTAAATTCCGTACGTACTTCTCTAGGTATTCTAATGTAGATTGATGAGAATTTTTGTTTTTTGTTGTAGGTAAAAATTGTAGATGCTAAACGTCACGCCGCGGAGCGCCTAAACAAAAGATAAAAGAAAACATTAGTAGTCGGCCATTTTGTACATCGAAAAAAAAAGATATATTTTTTCTAACAGCTTGATATTCATACTAAATAGATGTGTGATTCATTTTATGAGTGAATCACTTTTTTATGCGAAAAAAATTGTTAAATTCGCACATGACTTTATACCCGTTACTGTGGCCTAAGGCCTTAACTTCTATTTGCAACAAAGAATTTGTAAAAATTCAACAAATTGACCGTGTTAGGACGATTTTTCGGAAAAATTTGATCCCCCAATGCGCTACAGCGAGCCGCCCCACTGCGATTTATCCTTTTTATTTTACTTTTTTTCTCGAACATAGTGTTATGAAATAGTGTGAGCCGTATCTCGAAAATCTATTCGTCCGATTCACTTCGAATTTTGACAGCGCATAGTTTATAACATTCGGGCATCTATCGTATGCCGGGATGATATTTTCATACATTTATCCCTTTGTCAATAACTAATCAATTAATTGTTATGTTAACTATTGTTATTAACGATTAATATTAATTGGTGAATATTAATTAATGAATATTCGCTATCAGTATTATTATTAGTTTTTAATAATATTATTGCTTATTAATATTATTATTACTCATTGATATCAATTGTTAATGTGATTATTTCTGAACATTAATAACATTATTATTATGATTAATTATTGCGTTAATCAGTTAAATAATCAAAGATGTTTTTTTGTCTCAAAATCGAAGTTTTTTTTTAACCGTTCGCCATTTACGTAATTTTCAAAATTTCGAAAAAAACTGTCCGGCCATACGAAAGTTTTATTATTACACTGATAAATTAGTAGCGAGAGTCGCTTCACGCTAGCTACTGCGCAAGTACTGCCTTGACGGGAAACAATATCGTGATTTCACCTCTTCTCCAGCGAGCACCAACCACAGTAAGGATCCTTGGCGTCGAGACACGAGCTGCAACTCGTGTAACCGCTGCAATGTTCGACCTTGACTTTGGATATTTTGGCGGTGGAGAGAACGTAGATGTGTTTGCCATCGGGCGCTATGGTCATGTCGGGCAACAATGTTTGTCCGCTGTCGACGACGATGCTCTCGTAGACCGATGATTCCGTGCCCGAGAGCAATACCTTCTTCAACTGACCGTCGTTGGTGCCGAGAAACGCCACCGTGTGGCTCTCCGTGTTCGCGACCGCTACCGACGTCACGAAAGCCTCGGGAAAGTGCAGTATCGCTTGTCCGATGATCGGCGATACTCCCGATATCTTGAGGCCAACTTCGCAGAAGTTTAAGATGTTGCCGGTATTCTGTGAAACGTGAAAGAAGTATTTTCATGACCGTTTGAGAAATTGCGAACGTATCTCACATTGTCCCGAGTAATGGAAATCATCCCTTGGACCATTTGCTGAGAAGAAATTCTTATAGTCAATTCCCAAAAATGAAGATTAGAAAAAAAAAGCACAACGCGGTTTTCGGTTGCGGTCTTTGAGAGCTCCGCATACGCTTGAATTTAAAAAAAGGGATTTTTTACATACTTTTTTTATGTGACCGAAGTGTTCATAGTTGGAATGCAATGAAAATGATTTTGGTAATTCTTTGGATAAGTGACTTTTCCGAAATATGAGTTTGTTTGGGTTAAGGTAACCCAAACAAACCCGAACATACCCAAACAAACACACGAGCGACGTATGTTTTCATTTTGGTGTATTATATTTGCTCTATACATTGTATAGACTGTGTAGGTCATGCGTACGTGTTCAGTGTATGATAAAATCGGAATTAAAAAACGACATATTTATACAAAGTGCTTTCAACGGGGGAATTTCTCTTCAGCGTTGTCTGGAAAGAAGATTCCTTTTATAAATCCCACCCTCCACTCCCAATATAGGCGTCGAAATTATCAAAAATGCCCTATTTTATCACGTGTTTCCGCGAACTTCAAAACCCCAAAACTTTGGGGGGGGGGGTGAATTTCAGCTTCCCCCTACTGAATATCATAGTTTATAAATGAGAAAATAGCAAAAAAAAATAATTTTAGGCTCATTTTTCGGAAAAGTCACTTATCTAAGGAACTGCCATAATTTATTTGAATTGCCCAAATTTCTTTTCGCATACCTTAGCTACGAAAAACCCTCGATAATTTTCGAAATTGCTTATTTTGTAATCCACGATCTAAATCTGGAAAACAATTTTTCGTCGAATGGTGGTAATGAGAAAATAAAAATAAAAAGGAGAATTTCCGTTGTATTTGAACTATTCAAACTTCAACACCATCGTTTTCCTATTCACTTCCAATTCGTACAGACCAAAGTTTGTAACATTCTCTCGTATAACCGGATAATCTTTTTCATATGGTTTATCCATTTGTTAATTATAAATCTAAACTGTTTTTGTATCGTTAAAAATCAAACTTTTTCTACAGTTTGCTATTTTCTTAGCTTTCAAAATTTCAAAAAAGCATCTGTTCGTACGAAAGTATTATTACTGTACTAAAAGTACATTCAGAAGATTTTACTTTCAGACGAGCCAAGTTTCCACAAGAACCTACACCGATTGGCCACGCAGCAACGGCCGCACTGTCTTTAACCCTTTGAAGCATACATTTTTCAAGAGGGTCTCGTTTGCACAATGTTTATCTCTACAACGCTGCAAGTCCGTTTTTCAACTTTACAATGACTTATCTCTCATCTGTAAAAACCGGAAATCCACCAACTGTACAAGAGTCTTCAGTTTGCAATATTGAACTTCTACAACGAGCTAGCCTTATGATTATCTCTACAACGTATTTATTCGGATTTGTATCAACTACACAATGAGGGATTTGCAATATACAGTAAGGGGCCAGTCCACTTTGAAAATTTAAAAAAATCGAAAGCACGCGAGACTTGAAGAAATCGACGATGATGAGCAATCAGAAGGGATTTTGTACGGTGCAGGAATTGCCGATTGAGTTTAGGTAAGAGTTTTTCATCGTATGAACTTCAAACGCGTTTTTCTCGAAACAACGTTTTCAAAATCTAGCTCCATCGTATCTCTAAAACTAATAAACCGATTCTCTTGAAATTTGAACCACATATTGTAAACATGATTCGCAACACGATCACCCTCGATGGTTTTAAAATTTTGATTTTTACTCTTTTTTTTTGCGAAAAACTGCGAAAAAGACACGATTTTTTTAACTTTTTTCGTTTTTCATCTGCCATTTTTTTATTTTTTGATAAAACTTTATATCCGAGGGTCATTTTGTAGCGGGTATCATACTGAATCTAATGGACTTTGATTTTTTTGTTTCAGACAAGCCGTTGCCGAGTTGTGATGGAGCTACCTAGCCCACCTATTTTTGAGGCGTTACGCTAAACTATAGTTTTCGTACTTAAAAATGAATAAAAATGAATTAACATTTTTTTAAAATGTATTTCAAGACAATATTCTTTTATATATTTTAACAACTTTTATACTCATGTCTTTTATAGAATCCTCAAAAAAAATCGCGAAAATAGCCTTTTTTCGTGGCTGCAAAGTGGACCCCTCAATTCTATAATGTATGAACTCTACAAGAACTTTGAGTACTCAACGTTCAACTGGGCAATATTCTTGTTCGTTCTACGAATCGTTCTACAACAGCTGGTATATTAGGTGAAAAATAAAAATTAAATAGGTATGTTCTAGTAGTTATTTAAGTCCTAGGAATCTTGAAACGCATTTACAACCGCCATATTTAATCAAAAAACACTTTTGAATGGTCAAAATCTGAATTGAATTAGGTGTAACACCAGTGTCACACTATGCCGCACAGGGTTAAATAATAACTTCAATGTATGTCAATATGTTTCAATTACAAAATCAGTCATCCCGATACTCCCATAAGAGAAAAAAAACATTGAAAATCGACCTTTCCGAGAAACGATTCGTCCCGGCAATTCGAAAAGTATACGATCGCCGCAAGTGTATTTTCCGTGGGCGAAAGTTCGGCAAAGAAAAGTTGCAGAGAAAGAAAAAAGGGTTACGCTCACCCCAGCGGTGGGACATCCGCCGTCCTGTATAGGGCCGCTGATGTAGCCCATGTTGCGATACTTGATACTGCCGTTGAAGCACATGTGTATATTCTCGTTGAACTTGGTCTCGATCTCCTGGAGGCTGTAGACGCACAGGGCGGAGCGTGATTTTGGCTCGTTGGTCATGCCTTTGCTCGGCGAGAATACCGAGACGAAGATCGGGTCGCCGATCGCGATTCCCAATTGGGTCGCAAGGTCGCTACCAGCCGCTGCGACTTTGGCATCCTGAACCAGATTGTACGTCTCCTGGGTGCCGTTTCCCAAATCCACGTTGCACTGGAGCGTGACTTCGGTGTAACTGTCGTAATTCGGATCGCTTATGCAGCTACGCGCAAGCCTCGATATGTAGCCCCACTCCTCTTGTTCCGGTAGATAAGACTTTTTTTGCACGAGCACGAAGTACGCGTAGTCACTCGCGTTGAAGCCGTAAACGTATTTGACGAGAAAATGATCGCGATACTTGACGTCGATGTGAACGATCGATTGTTTGTTGAAGTCGTACTCGGCGAACTTGAGGGTGTGCAAGTCGCGGCTTGAGATCGCCGGTACGTCGTGACGATATTCCCCGTTGTTCGTGAAGGTCGTACCCACGTAGAGTATGTCCGTTTTCTCCCATGGATTGTAGCGCTCGGGACCTATGAAAGCGTAGGTGGAGGAGTTCTCGTCGTTCGCCGCGACGCCGTGAGGTGAGAATTCCGGCTTTATCGATATATTCGACATCTTGTATTTCTCGCAAGCGCCCTGTAGCAAAGAGCCGCAAGCTATCAACGTTTGCGACGCGAGATCGGCTATCAGCAGCTTGTTCACGTTGTTCGTCAGCGAGGTCGTCGTGTCTCGAGACGGACATCCGTTCGCGTGACACAGAGGACTGTCCAGTCTCGGACCTGCAACAAGTTTTTTCCCCTCGTTATTCTCCTTCGCATTTTTATTCTCTATACACCCTGATGTTCTAGCACAGAGAAAGCTTTTCGTCAGGCTCTTCTTGTCGACGTTATTAATGGCGTTGTGAAATAACATTTGACGTAACATTTAGACTCACCGGTGGAGACGTGTTCGCGGAGATTGAGATTAGAGTCGAGCTGCAACAGCCGGTTGACAGCTCCGGCGTAAAGATTGCCCGAGGTAAGTTTGCCGGAGGTTGGATCGACGGTGAGATGATTGAAGCGCAGCGGCCCCTCCCTCGTCTTGTTGGCCTCCGAAGCAACGAACGCTCGTCCGGAACCGGAATCACTGGGGAACTGGGCGACTACGTGGGGCGACTCGGTCGTCTCCATCGTTGCGTCGGGACGTGGCGATATCTCGGCGCAACTGAGCGCGACGAGATTGCCAAAGAAGACTAGCGGTAGAAAGAGCGACGCTCGCAGTCGCGTAGAGGAGAGCCGCGGCGGCGGCGGGACCCGCGGCAAGGCGGGGAAGGCTCTCGGTCCCAGGAGTCTCATTGCGTTAACGGCGCTCCGAACTCATACAGGACGATAGGGGGGACTCGGGGTGGTAGGTCTCAGGGACGAAGGGGATTTCGGTGCGTTCGGAGCTCCGCGGGGGACGGGGAGGGAAACTAAGCGACTCGGCGCTCGACGCGGTGCCAGCTTCGTTTCGCTCTCGTCTGTCGGCAGCTACCAGCCTCTCCCGCTACCTGGCACCGGCCGCGTTTCCATCGAAGACTCCTGTAACGTCGATTGTTATTTTCAATGTCTGCGTAACATCGTGCCTTCTTGGACAATGCAAATTATTGCGACCATTTTGGATACACTGAGATTATGGGGGCGCGAGGAATTTTAAACTATGGAGGACTCTGTACGGGTCTCTTTTAACGCGACTTTTTAACCTCGAAGAACATTTTACGGATCTGTTTTGTAGAACTTTTTAAGCTGTAGCAATACTTCGAAGGTCTCTGTATGGGTCCTTTCTACAGGACATTCACATTGACTTTGAAGACTGTGTTACGGAACTTTTTAACTTCGAAGGACTCTCTATAGACCTTTTTTTACAACAACACTGAAGTCCGCATCGTTGGAATGCAACGAAAATCCGTTTTGGTCGAATCGACGGAATCTTTGGACAGATTCGGACGACAAAAAGCACGCGAATGTTTTTGAGGATCCTTATTGGGAATCAATAACCCAAAATTGGATTTCGATGAAAATAACGACATAAAGAAACATGTTAAATGAATTTCGTTGCATTCCAGCGTTGCACACTTTGTCACTTTTGACAGAACTTTTTAACTTGGAAGGACTCTCTACAGGCAGTTTTTATGTTGGATGATGTCCTCAAATTCGAGCCACGAACTACACGAAGCCAGACAAATTGTCTTCCAGGCATCCGACGAAAAAGCTACTGAGTTTTACTTTTTGTTCGATCACTTTTTAAGTTCGGTACAATTTTTATTAGAAATAGATGCAACTGAAGAAACGGAGAGCATAAAAAATAACCCCACTCGCAAAAACTCTGGGAAACTTTACAGAAAATTTATCCGCTGTGCAAGTGAAATTCTCAAAACCCCCTCAAAACTCAAAGTAGACAATCATTCATTTTCTCAAAACTCCTAAAGCTTTCTCAAAATTCTCAATACTGCCTCAAACTTCTAACAACAACCTAAAACACTTTGCAAAAAGTACTCGTATAATTTTTCAAAAAAATTACACAAATGTTCTCAGAACTACAAAAGCTTTTTTCAAAACTATCAAAGCTTTTCTCAAAATTCCCAAAACACTTCTCAAAATTCCCAAAACTCCCACAACACTTCTCCAAATTTCCAAAACACTTTTCAAAATTCCCAAAACTTTTTTTCAAAATTACCAAAGCTTTTCTCGAACTTCCAAAAAAAACTTCTCAAAATTCCCAAAACCTTTAAATGTTCAAAACCAAAATGCTCAAACCTCAAGATCCAAATATTCATCTCCAAGACCGCACAATCCTAGAAAATATTCCGAACGTAACAACTCAATGTCCTCTCAAATACCAAATACTCATCCCTCCTAAAACGAAGAAAAAAAACCCACGACAATGAAAAAAACTGTGTCCACAACCGGCGATAAGCTCGCCCTGAACGTACGTTTTTTTTCTCCCAATTTCAAAAGATTGACCGAGCCGCGTTTTCGCTCCGTCAAGTCGAAACTCGCGCGGAAGTTGCAAAATTTCGACATACAAACGAAAAACAAGACTGAGAGAGAAAGAGAGAGAGGGAGGGAGAGAGAGAGAGAGAGAGAGAGAGAGAGAGAGAGAGAGAGAGAGAGAGAGAGAGAGAGAGAATGCGAGGGAATGCCCTTTGGTATATCGCGGCCGATATTGTTCCCAAGTAGTCGAATTTTTTTTCCAAACACCCACACAGACACCCATATAGACTATTTATATTTGTAATAATTACGACGGAAGCGATGCCAGATGGGGCTCAACCAATTGTCACAAGGGCAGAGCTCTCAGGCGCGTGTACACACAGCCGCCCTTCTGCTTACTACGGCGAGTAACACACACGCGCATCTGTGCATATACATCATAAATATATAGCTATATATATATATATATATATATATATATCCACTTGACAGCTAAGGCCACTGTCTTCCCGTTGCACAAAGGCAAATCCACATAGTTCCATCCAACGCGCGCACCGCACACACACAAAACTTTTTCTCCCTCTAGCTCTCTCTCTCTCCCTCCCTCTTTCTCGTCTTCCCGAGCACCGCGTAGGATATCTCACGGAGGCCCTTTTCACCGTGAAATTCTCGCCTCACTGTGTACCGCTCGACTCCCTCGTAAATCGGTCACCCTATCTACATATCTATATACGCATAAAGATGCACGCACTAGTCATCAAACGTCAAAATTCCCGAGTCAACGACACGAGCGAAAAAAGCTCCTCACTTGACTATCGAGACAAAAAAAAAGAAATGGGTAAAAAAACAGGTCCTTGCGATGAAAGGACCTGACTCTTCGTGTACACACACGCACACACCGTATATCACGCCTCGCGATACATTACGCGATCTTGCGGCGAGCTCCGTCGTTATTTACGTATGTGTGCGTATATACATATTTCTAAAAAAAAAAAACAATTTTTCTCCTCTCCTTTGTCGCGCAAAGATTAATCGTCGGAGTATATGCATACAAGCGCTCGTGCGCGCCCACGCACAAAAAATGGAATCATCGGTGACTCGTGTTTGCCGTTGGGTTATTTACTTTTTTTTTCTGTTAATGGTCCAATGTAAGATATATGTACCTCTATCGGGAAGGAGTCAAGTCGTATAGAAGGGCATTCGTGGCCGGGTATCGTCGGAATGCTCGTGAAGCCCGTACAGCCCCGCGCTGTTCTACGGAACATCGCGAACGTTCACCATGTTTCAGTCTCTTGAAGGGTCTGGCGGTGCCTGTGTATATGTATATACATACGGTATGTATGTGTGTATATATTTGTAGATATAAAGCTCGTAAAATTAATCCTTCGTTTGGGAACGCACACACGCGGAACTGTTCACAAAATTGGGAGAGCAGGAGAAATAAAAGCTCCAAGCCTCTGCGCGTGTATACAGACGTATACGTATATATATATATATATATATATATTTTCTCGCGCACGTACACTTTGTCGTCGACTTCACGGATACACTTCCTTCGGGAATGTATCTTTTTTTATTCGACCGCCGCGATTAGTTCGTCCGACTGGCGGCTGACTTTTTTCCTCGGCTCCTGCGACACACGCGGGCACGCAGGACACACGGGCACAGCGCACGAGGGGCGAGGGAGGATGGGGGCGACCGCCACTATATCGTCGATTCGCAATGTAACACTGGTACACGGGGAATTTTGGTGTCGAGCGCCATTAAAATATCGACGAACGACAGCGAAGACGAGGGTGCTCGTCGCTCAAACCCTAAGTGCATTGGTTTGGCGTTTGAGGAACGAGAGGGAGAGAGAGGAGCTATGGCGTGCGCGCCTCTCCTGTGCTACGTATACCATCTTTTTTCCACGATTCGCCTTCTCTCACTCGCTCCCTCCATGCGCGGGTATGCCCAGTCGGTCTCTGTCTTTGTCGACGAGGATGCTCGCGTACGCGGCTGCTCGTACAGTGGCGCCTCCGTTAAGTGAAGGGCCAACCGAGCGCATCGCAGCGACTCTGGCGGCGGAAATTACAAACGAACGTAACCGCCCGAGAAGAGCGCGATCCTGGCAGTCAAGTGTTTCGTGAGCCTTTTTTTGGCAATATCGTTTGTGGGCACTCTGGAGCGCTTGAAATGATGTGACAGCGTGAAATGATGTGATCACGTTAGATAAGAGTGTGAGAGAGATGGCTGTATTTTTTCGGCAGAGATCTTTCGGAAATGAATAATATTTGGGGCGAATGAAAATTGTCAAGCTCTGCGTTGGTGAATTCGACAGGGTTTGATGCTTCGTTTTTTCCCTCCGAATATTTTAGTATTTTTGAGACAAGTTTTTTCCAAAATTTATGAGGTTATGCTAACCTGGTAGATGCCCTTCAACTAGCTGTGAGAGAGCTCTCAAAGTTTGTGAGGTTATGTTGACCTTGTGCATACTCTTTGGGTAATTGGAATGGCGAAGGGACGAAGTCGTTGGTTAATAATGATTAATAAGCATCCTTCAAATGTTCAGACACTTCCTATTTCAATGGCGAAAAAATCCCCATGTAATAGAGTGCACTTTTACATGCGCGAATGAAATCGCTTCGTTCCATGTTTCACAATCTAAAATATTGAAACGTGAACATAACCTGTAATATTAACACGGGAACATAACCGATAATTTTGAGACATGGATATAAGCTATAATATTGGGACTGCGACATAACCTGTAATATTAACACGTGAAGATAACCTATATTGAGGCGCGAACGTAACCTACAATATTGAGAAATGAACATAGCCTATAATATTGAGTCGTGGAAATAACCTTTAATGCGGATAGGTGAACATAACCTGTAAAATTGAGACGTGCACATAACCTACAAAATTGATACGTGGACATAGCCTATAATATTAAAACGTGAACATAACCTATAATATTAAGACTTCAATTCAAATAGGAACGTAACCTTTAAGATTAACACCCGTATTCATAGATGTACATTGAGGAATCCTTATTCTTTGTTCTTTGTTCAGAACAAAAAACAAAGAGGCCTTATTTCTTAAGAATCGCATTTAAACGGCAAATAAGCTTAGTTTATTGAGTTTGTCCTGTCCTGCATTTGTCTCAGTTCCGCGCAAATGGCAACGAGGAACACCAGGGGTGGGGAGAGCAGCAAGGCTGACGCCTGTACCATTACAGGTAGAGCCAAAGTGCAACATTAACCGAGAATCCACTGTATTGCATTTCAGATGTCTATCTCACTTCTCCCCGTATTAGAGCAATGGTCGGAATAGCGTGCTCGCTTCTTCCCACGCTCGTGCCTCGGCGTTCTTCGTTCATCTTCGGCCATCTGTAGATTACGTGCGGTTAGTCGTATAAAGGCCGCAGCGTCGCAGTTGTACAGCTCTGGTACGCCCTCCCAGTATTGAGCCGCTTCTTCTTATATGTGTGCGCGTGTACGTATGCGCAGAGGTATGTGGCGTATAGATGTGGCTCTCCGGAGGGCGCATAGTACTTGTCGCGTCGCTATTACAGAGTGCCTTCGTACGTTGCCTTGTTGGTCGGCGCCCTTCAGCGCTCTCGCGCGGCAGAAATCGGTTTTTCCTTACAGTGGGACACTCGCTCAGTCGGTAAAAGAGACCGGTGATCAACTACATTTAAAGGTCTATATGTATTGCATATGAAACCGCCCATTTTTAAGCGAAGAAAAGATAGTGGTTCGGTAGGACATCGATGAACTAGTTTATTCAAAGTATTGCCTATCGGAAGAGCACTTGGCCCATCTTTCGGCCAACGATCGGATTCCACGCAGGAAGAATTCGGGTCCTTCAGAGGCAATCCAGTCATCTAGCAATTTTTGTTGCCCCTTCGTACGGGGTGAAGTGCTGAGCCCAGGTGGCTGGCACGTCCTATCCCTTACCGTACATAAAAATGATACGCTTTTTGACCGCTTTATTTAGTTCTACCTCTCCCCGTGGCGCTAGTAGGTCACTGACAATATTCTTATTGCGCAGGCGCGAGGCCCGCACGGCGTACTTAAGTGCATGTACAAGGTCAACATAACCTCACAATTTTCTCATAGATGGTATTTTTTTGGGAAAAACAAAGCATTAGACTCTGGAGAAGTTCCTGACGCAGAGCTTGATGATTTCCTTTTGACCTAAATATTATTCATCTCTGAGGAATCTCGGTTCGAAAATTTCAGCTGTCCCGTTTAGTTTAGAGTTTAAGCCGCGGTGCGAAATTGATGAAATTACCGAAATTACTTATACTCGTGTGCTAATGCCGCGTGTTATGCACGGTTGTACCTCAGGGTACCCGCGTAATCCTGAAAAGGTGCATTTTTCACCGTACTAGTCGATCCTTGCATTCGAAGCTATGGAAAGTCTTCGAATTATACGTGTGCGTGTGTGTATATATGCATAGTCCCTGCGCGCGCATCAGGATTGTTGGAGAACAACTAGCGCAACGAGTGGCAGAGTAGGACACTGCAAACAGAGGATATTTTGCGTAGCAAAAGTTCTGAAGGATGCCAGCCCCCTGGGTGAGCCGTAAGCACTGACGGCAGCGACCGGAACAAATGGTAATCGGAGGGAGCGATGTCTGGGAAATATGACGGGTGGAGTTGAATATCCCAGTTCTTAACCGGTTGAGCAACATGCGACCTGGCATTATCGCGCTGCGAAAGCAACTTGTCACGGCGATTCTCTCATTTCGACCTCTTCTTGTGCAGAGCTCGCTTCAAACGCGTCAGGGGATCGATTCTGTAACTGAAGTGAGACTACTCACTTTTCACATTTTCATGTCACGTGAATATGCTCAAGCGATTCTGTAGTGTCGCAGTGAAAATTCGAAATCACTAGACATGAAGTCACAGGAGAAATTGCTTTCGTAGACTGTGCTTGCTGAAAAACGACTCCCCAGCCGAAATAAAATATAAACGTCAACGAGATTTAAAAAACGGCGACATTTGTTTTTTATCTGTTCAATTTTTGTGTGGTGAAAATGAATGTGACAGAGAAAGAAAAACAAATAATGATACATTTTATGTGCACCCACCCGGACTTTGGTCGAGGAAGATTGCGGTATAACCGAGAAAATTAAAAAAATGTTTAGTAAGTGATTTTATGGGTTATGTTTTGTTTTCTAAATATAAAATCTATCATTTATTTCTTTCAATTGTGAAATAATAAATGATTCGACGTCTTATTATAGGACGAATTATGGAAAGAACTTACCCTGCAAATCAATTCTGCGGGTAACGGTCCTCAAAAGTTGCCGAAAGAATGGGCCAAAGTAAGCATATGGTATAGTATAGTATGTTAAGTGATATTTTTTAATACTATACTATTTATACTATAGGATCTGACATGCCTCCAAGTGCTTTTCGCGAAACTATTATTATTTCATCGTGTAATAAAGCATTTAGAGGGCGTACACAAATTATGTAACGCAAAATATCCCAATTTTGTACCCCCCCTCTCCCCACGTAACGGGATCGTAACGCTTGGCCAGAACCCTTTTCTCCCTTTTTCCGTTACGTAGCGGGTGCTTTGTCGTCAATAATTGCGATTTTTTCATAGACATAACTAATTATGAAAGGATCGGGTTTATACTCATTTTATGAAGTATATGTTCATTTCGTTTTATACCAATTTTTATGACAACATCTTGAAAATTAACCGAGACATATGCCTTGATTTGACGACGAAAAAAAAAATTCTCTTCATTGTCCCATCGATATCTTTATAAAAGGTTATATGTAAATTAAAAGTCAATAATTTATCGATATCTATACAAATGTAGCTATCGTCATGCGTAGCCGTTTTTTCATTTTGGTTTTTTTTTACAAAATGCCGACAGTCTCGACATTTTTTTTCTATTCTCAAGGCCCTTTTTCTGTATTCAAGCGGTCTTAAAAAATAGTAATTATCAAATGTTAAAAACGCGGATACGTACAACCTTGGTCACTGCGATTACAATGATGTTTTTAAAAAAATTGAAAATCGGTTGATAAGTTTTTAAGTATTCGCTCGGACATGGTCGATGAAACTAGTTTTCAGAAAAACGCGTTCAAAGTTTTCGTTCCGTGTTCCTTGATATAAAGTTACGATTTTTTCTAGAATATTGATACTTACATTGAAGTATCTAGTCGCGGGCGAAATGACGGTTTTTCATTTTCATGATAGTTCACAAAATAATAAGAGCCTGTACTTTATCTATTGTAAATGATGCCACACCTGTAGGGACTGAGGGCACTAACCGGTCGCGCTACCTGTTCTCACTAAAGTGACTATAACCCCGTCAATTTACGGACTTGTGAATAAAAATGTTGCCAACATATTTTTCAATACATGTACTTTCAAGAATTATAAAAAAAAATCCTTCAAATTTTGCTTAGGGGTGCGGGAAAGCTACTGTGCAAGTTCTTGCACAGTGACCCCTTAACTGACATTACGTATAAAAAGCTGTGAGCTGTCCACGGTAAAATTGCACGCAAGGTTTAAATAAAAAACTTGAACATGCAGAAATTTTGCTATTTCTGGCAGTTTTAAAATCGTGACGTACGCAAACCTTGACAAAGGTCAACATAACCTCATAAATTTTCCAACTCAATTTTCTCATAGATCGTTGAATTTTTAAGGAAAAACAAAGCATTAGGCTCTGGAAAATTCCCTGACGCAGAGCTTGATTTCCTTTTGCCGTAAATATTATTCATCTCTGACAAGGGGACAGTACGGCAGTCGGATTTTTGTAATTTTTCGTACTCATGGTACGCGAAGTTCAGAGCTCGAATATTAATATCCCAAAGCAGTTCGACGCCATATTCAGAAATTTTCGAGAAAATTGACTTTGAAGTTTTCGAGCGCACTCTTATCCCACAAAGATGCAACGATATTTGAACCGGGCTCGTGGCGTACCCGGTAGCGCTCGAGTCTAGTAATCGCGGGGTCGCTGGTTCGAGTCTCACTCCGATTTTTTTTTTTTTTTTTTTCATTTTTTTAAATGAAAAAACGCAAGTCATATTTTTAATTATCTCTTGATTATAAACATACATTTTCAAGTATCAATATTTATAACCAACAACATTTTTAGGATGAAAATGAAAAACGTCGGGTAAGGAATTGAATACGTTATTATTCGGTCTGTATTCGTTTGTTTTATACATCGGGTGTAATGTTACACGAGCCAGAGTGATAACCATCGTAAAAACAAGGAAAACAGTAATTTTCACGGCATCTCGCACACCGTACAGAAATCGTTTGTGCACAAGCAGCTGTGCCCGCTTCGCAGGTAGTTGATCAGGACAAAGGCAAACGATGTACGCAGAACTGTTATTCACAATATCGACGGTTGCCAAAGCAAGCGTTATATTCACATATTTCAACATTTATTCTTCTATTTATATTCCTATTAATCTACAAGGGAGTTTATGTAAATATTATTACTGGATATTTTTACGTCGCCTATTCGCAATTTCAAGCAAGAGATAATCAAAAATAAGACTTGCATTTATCATTGACAATTATAATTACATATATGTGAATTAGCATAGATTTTATGATTTTTATCCCGGGATTATTTATTTATTTTTTTTATAAATAATCACCTATTGTTATATATAAATAATATATGATCATATATGAGAAAATATATAATTATGTATAACTATAATGAATTTTGTACATAAATAACTATATATGGATTTTGTCCATATATAAACATATATAGATATATTATATTAATTATATATAATAATATGTGATTATATACAACAAAAATTTATTGGGATATTTAAATGACGGAGGTATGCGAACTAAAAAAAAAATGAAAAAAAAAAAAAAAAAAAAATTCGAAGTGAGACTCGAACCAGCGACCCCGCGATTACTAGACTCGAGCGCTACCGGGTACGCCACGAGCCCGGTTCGAATATTGTTGCATCTTTGTGGGATAAGAGTGCGCTTGAAAACTTCAAAGTCAATTTTCTCGAAAATTTCTGAATATGGCGTCGAACTGCTTTGGGATATTAATATTCGAGCTCTGAACTTCACGTACCATGAGTACGAAAAATGACAAAAATCCGACTGCCGTACTGTCCCCTTGTGAGAAATCTCCGTTCGAAAATTTCAGCTATCTCTCTCGCGCTCATATGTCACGTGGTACATCTTCTACTTCGCCTTAACACGCTGTAGAGTTTTTAGATATTCGTGAGAATATAACTCTCAACACTCTAAAACAGTATTTTACTTCACCTCTGAAACTTACAAACTGTCTCCAACAAGCGTCACGACCACGGTCTTACATACAGGTCTGACAACGGCGGTAGTGGGGGTAGGCACCCTTGGCGGTTCTGTTTTTTATTCCGATTTTTGCCGCTTGGTGTGTGACGGCAAGGGGAAGTAGTGGTGCGACGAAGAGAGAAATAGCTCTTCTGTCCTTTTCCCTCCTGAACGCAACGCATGCGCCGTTTGCCCTAACTTAATTTACCGTACTGCCGTGTAAACTGCATAATATACGAAACCAATAAAAAAAAATGGGTTGATTAAAAAAAAGATGACTACTTTCATCTTAAAAAAAACTGAAAACTTTTTGAATACATTAATTCATACCAGCACATATTACGACCATTTACATCCTTTTTTCTCCAATGTCTCACTCACAATTCTCCATCGTTCTTCGAAATGTTTTTCGCCCACGTACTGAGACTCTGTCAGTCCCGGAATAGCATCAAGCCATTTTTTGGATCGTTCGACGTTTCTGGGCACGTGAAACACGGAGCATTTCTGCTTACAATTTTTGTACCCCGTTTTACAATTGCGAACCGCGCAACCCTTAGCCATTTCGCATTTTTTCGCCAACACTACCAAAAAAAATTCACACTTATGCGTAAAAACACGATAAAAAATGTATCACGGTAAATCGCGTAGAACCTTCTGGTATATGGTCGCAAATAAAGGTTATTTCGACAATCGCGCCACAAAAACATACGTAAACACGTTGGGCCCATTCGCCAGTAAGAGGTAAGGGGGAAACTACTTCCCCTTGCTAGTAGCGACGCGTAGCGGCGCCTAGTAAATCGAAAAGTGAAGCCGATAAGCGTGCCTAACCCCCACCACGAAAATTTAGCTTCGTTGCAAGACTGTGGTCACGACGCAGTCTATTATTTCTTTCTCGGATCTCACCCATCCGTCAATAAATTTCTTGTCAAACGAACTCCCGTGAGATGGCTCACATTTTCACTATGATGAAAGTTACGGAATCGAGAAAGCTGTTCACATCTAGTTCTTTCACGACGTTTTCGTTACAGAATCGACCCCCCAGTTGCAGCCGATAACGATCCCCAGTGACGGGTTCCGACGTTTCCCGCAGCTCGCCATACACGACACCCGTCTATTGGCTGGTTTTCCGCGCTGCTTGTCCATAGAGAAATCACAACTTTGGAAGCGGCAAAGCACGTTGTACTCGATGGAGCATATTCGGCATACACTTACTCCAGCAAACGATGCGTATCCGCCGCCGTTATATTTGCCATTGTAAGCCAAATTAGAATAGACGATTTTAACGCATCACACAAATGTCACACATGGCGTTTTAGCGGGACTCTATGGACCTATTTGTATTGCCAACTTATAATTCGAGAAAATAGTCTACCTAACGCCATCTACTGCCACCGGACGGTTTCATTTCCAACTACCCAACATATATATGTGACGAAAAAATCTGTCTAGATTAAGGCGAAGCAAATCTACCACGTGACATGAGTGCGAGAGAGATAGCTGAAATTTTGGAACAGATTTTTCAGAGATTAATCATGTTTAGGGCAACAGGAAATCATCAAGCTCTGCGTCAGGATATTCTCCAGAGCCGAATGCTTTGTTTTTCCTAAAAATTTTTACCATCATGAGAAAATTGGGTTGGAAAATTTGTGAGGTTATGTTGACCTTGTACATGCCCTTAAGGCGAAGTAGATCTACCACGTGACATATCAGTGCGAGATAGCTGACATTTTTCAAAGATGAATCATATTTAGGGCAAAAGGAAAAGAAATCAAGCTCTGCGTCAGGATATTCTCCAGAGCCGAATGCTTTGTTTTTCCTAAAAAATTTAACAATCTATGAGAAAATTGGGTTGAAAAATTGGTGAGGTTATGTTGAACTTGTACATGCCCTTAAATGTAATATGCAAAAACGTGTCCTCGTTGAAAATTCGTGACCGAGCTTCACATCGCCTTAGTAGTTACCCCAAAGTGAAAATCAGAGTCCCATGCATTCGCCCTCTCAGAACGAAACAACTTTTGTTTGAAACATTTTTTATTCCAGCACGTACGTGTTGAGATTCCAGCTTCTATCGATACTTTATGCACGTGGATATGAAACGAGTGTTGGACCGCTCTATTTATTGATTGAACACGAATTAACTAGTCTTGTCACAATTTATTGTAAATATTATGTTATTTACATATATACCTAAGCTTTTGGATAGTATCGTGTATAACATCGTCCGTTGTTGGAGAGGGCGCGTGAATTCGATTTCGTTTTTCTTTTGGCTGATTTATTTCTTGTTCTCTCTCTCTCTCTCTATACGTTCTTCTCTATTACGTTCAGGTTTTTCTCTTTTCTTCAAGTATAACAAACATAGTAAATAACTAATGTAGCGTTACGTTCCTTTTCTTTCGCTCCTGTCTCTCTCTCTCGTCTACTCTTGTCTACTTTGTTTTTCGTAACGAAAATTCGATCAACGGGCGAGTACAATTTTCAATCATAATTTTAAAGGCGTCACTGCCTCACTGGGAGTCCCTCGAGGGAAAAAAATGGTCAAGTCAAAGCGCCTGCGTGGACTTTTTTTTCCGCCTCTCGTACGGAAGGAAATGTTTCCATGGGGTTGTTCGAAGAGCCGCGTGGAATTGACGCGAATCACGACGTAAAATGCAAATTACCGAGAAACCGAAACATACTCAAAAATACAAAGTATGCTTTCTCTCGATTTCTCACACACATGCGCGCGCGCGCGCTTTTTCATCCCTCGCGTTACTTTCGTTGGTACAATTTTGATCTGCACGACAGCCGCGACAAGTTCTCCGTGTGCGAGCCAGAGAGGAAACTGAGTTTTTCGTTTCCGAGAAGAAAAAAAAGAAAGCGCGAACAGCGTCCGATCGTGGCTTTTCGAGTTTTTTTTGTTGTTTTTTAAAAAATATTTATATAAAAAAGAAAGAAACAAAAGAGAAAAAAACTTAGCCTACTTAACTAGGAAAATCAAGGACGTCGGATTGTCTGTCTCACTTGGAACAACTAAATGTAGTTAAACACGGGCTTCCGGGTTTGGGTGCCGCGACACGAGCGGGGAGAGAGCGACAGGCGGAGAAAGAAACCATTCGCAAAGAAAAGCCGTATAAAAATGATACATCGAAGTGAGGGGCAATTCCGAGGGATTTTGTTCTTTTTTCGTGAACATACACGCGTCTACCGGAAGTCTATCGTGCACACACACACACACACACACACGCGCGCGCGCGTCCGTTACGTAACGGGTAAAAGTTCATCAGCCTTTCCCTGCTTAGGCCTTCTACATTTTGCGTTAAACAAAAAAGAAAACAACGGAAGAACGGAAGGCCCCGGGAGCTGTAGCGGAAACAAAATGATTTGCGAAATATTGTAAAATTTGGTTTTATTTCTCGTTTTTTTAGCCAACAGTCACTCGCGTTGTCGCATTTCCCATTTCGTTTTTGTCCAATTGCTTATTTCTTGATCGACCATGGTCGAAGGAAAAAAAGGTCCTCAAGTGTGGTGTCTCGTAAGGGAGAGAATATCTTCGAAAATATCGTTTTCGACGATTTTATACGGCATGCATTTTGATAAAGGACTTTATTTTCGATTTTTCGATCAACCACGCTCTCTCTCTCTCTCTCTCTCTCCCGCTTTCGTCTTTCGGTACAACAATCTTCGAATCGCGTCGACATTGGGTCGAGAGAGAAAAATTCTTCGCGTCGACCCGGGGCCCAAGTACGGTGAGAAAAAAGCACCGAAAAAAAAGAACATCCGGTGTATCTTGATTTTCGCGGGTACTTTTCAAGTTTTCAACTTCCGCTGTGTGTTTTTTTAAATCTCTATCTCTCTCTCTCTCTCCCTCTCTGCCTTGATCGGGCTTCTTCGAGGGCTTTGGCTCGTCCTCGTGGTTTTTCGAATTCGCTTTTTCTCTTCTCGTTTGTTCAGTAATAGGGTTATGTCAATTCTGCAAGGGCGTACTGTATTATGCAATAATAATCTGATTATTATCGATGCTTCGAGCCTGTCGACGAATATAGATCTCGTTTACTTCTTTTTTTCACTCTCTTGTCGTAGCGGTAGTAGTAGTAGTGGTAGTAGCAGTAGTAGTAAAGTAGTAGAGTAGTACAAGTAATAATAGCTGGTATGTGGTACAACAGATGATGGCATGGCTGGTGATGGTGGGACTTTTTTGTTTTTCTTTTCTTCCTTCCTCTTCTTTCTCGTCTGCATTGCTTTCGTGTATCGTTGACACACGGAGTGGACGAGACACGCGATTTCTAACCGAGTGACGGGAAATCGTGCTCGTCGTCGACCTTCGGGGCGTTCTGACGTCCACGTGGCGACCTTTGTTCGGCTTGGGGTACCGGCTTCGTGGTGTCCTTTACATGAAAATGAGAAAGGCACGGTAAGCGAGGAACGCGAATGCCGAATGGAAATTACAGTGACGCGAAGCATTTCCGAGTCTTTTCCGTTTGCTCGGTCGATTTAGTAGCAATCGACCCAATTGCTTCTACAACTTTGATTTTTCGCATAACCTTAAGGGGTGGGGCCACAGTAGAATTTTCAAAAAATCGATTCTTTCAATAAGTTCAATAAGTTACATTTGCGTTTTCAACTGCGTTGTTAGACATATATATATATACACTTAACAACGCATATATATATATATATATATATATATATATATATATATATATATATATATATATATATATGCGTCGTTATATAAACTTATTCAAAACATTGATGTTTTAAATAAGTTTAAGAAGTCACACACACACACACACACACACACACACACACACACACACACACACACACACACGCACGCACGCACGCACGCACGCACGCACGCACGCACGCACACACACACACACACACACACACACACACACACACACACACACACACACACACACACACACTAAGGAGTAAGGCCACAGTAGAATTTTCAAAAAATCGATTTTTTTCTCGCTAAAACGGTGCTTTATCATCATAAGAACAAGTTGCTATTCGATTTATAGCAAGAACATTTTTTTTCACCGACTTTGAGCGTATAACGTAGGCCCATCTCTGGCACGGCCATAGAGTACCCAAAACTTTAATGCGTTTTTCTCGAAACTGCTTTTTTCCAATTGGCGTGACAAATAACTTCAACAATTTTCACTCGATTTACTTCAAATTCAAAAGTTATGTTCCTAATTGCATTTCGCAGAGAACTACGTACGGAATGTCTGATTAATCGAAAACTTTTCATTTTACGAGCAGTTTACTACGAAATTTTTTACTGAAAATTCATTCGAATACCTACAACTTTTGAATAAAACAATATTTTTTAAATTCCGTACGTACTTCACTAGGTATTCAAATGTAGATTGACGAGAATTTTTGTTTTTTGTTCTAGGTAAAAAATTGTCGATGCTAAAGGTCACGCCGCGGAGCGCCTAAAAAAACGATAACAAAATAAAATATTAGTAGTCGGCCATTTTGTGCATCGAAAAAAAAAAAATATATATTTTTTAACAGCTTGATATTTATACTAAATGGATGTGTAATTAATTTTATGAGTGAATCACTTTTTCATACGAAAAAAATGGTTAAAGTCGCACGTGACTTTATACCCGTTACTGTGGCCTGACCCCTTACCGCGGACGTTCTTTTATTTGCAAAATAGCGAAAATAGGCAGAGTTGCCCAATGTGGGAGTCATGAAAGCAAACAAATTGAAAGTAACTATGGTTGGTACGAGGAACGAATGTGGCTGAACGAGTGAATGGAAAGGGCTTATCACTCACGGGCAATCCTCCCGAGCGCGGCTCGCCGGCAGCGGGCTCGCGCGGTGTGCCGCGATTTCCACCGAAGCCACGCTGGTTCGGGCGATCTCCGCGACCACCGCGACCTCCGCGTCCTCCCCGTCCCCCGCTGCCGCGTCGCGAGTCACTGAACTGTATGTCGATATCCAACACGTGTTTTTGTCTTCCAACGCGCTGAGGATACTCGGCCACGACGTCGTACTCCTCCTCGTCCTCCTCCTCCTCCTCGGCGCCCTCCTTCTTCTTCTCGAGGGCGTACATCTTCTTCCAGCGGGTGAGATCCTCGCCCTCGCCGGCCTTGCGCAAATTGTATTGCGGCTTGACGCGAGTACTCCGCAGTGCTTTCCACTCGTCGAGGGTGAGAACCTGGGCCTCCTCCTCGGCGGGCTTCTCCTCGGCGGACGTGTCCGCCGACGCCTCGGCCTCCTTGCCCTCGGCGGGCGCCGGGGGCGCTTCACCCTCGGGCTTATCGTTGCCCCACTCTTGAGTCTCGGGATTCAGACTATCCCTGCAAGCGCAAAACTTTCCCGTCAGACCCGCGCATCTTTTCACCAGTGGAGAGAAAAAGATACTGTCGCGGTACAACATTTTCGAGCCAAAG
Organism: Ophion slaviceki; assembly: GCA_944452715.1. Taxonomy (NCBI): domain Eukaryota; kingdom Metazoa; phylum Arthropoda; class Insecta; order Hymenoptera; family Ichneumonidae; genus Ophion; species Ophion slaviceki. The sequence continues at coordinate 27,703,170 of OX101787.1, forward strand.
GTAAGCCTGGACTTTGGATCGTTGCGTGGCTGATTATCGAAACAATTCGACTGGGCAGGTCGAAAAATTGCGTTTTCCAAAAAACATATTCAGAAGACAGTATCAACTCTTAGCTATATTCCGTGGAAGTTTCATTGGAATATTCCTGAAACTGAATGGGCTACAGCTTCTAACAGTCGGCCGGGCGAGCGGTAGCAGCACCATATTTCGAACTTTAAGGGATCACAGTGTACAATTTTGAAAAAATGGATTTTTTTTGCATTATCCGATAGTGTAGACGGTTATAAACATGCTGTTAAATTTTTTGGGGCGAATTTGAATTATTCCGGTTGCTACAGCCTGTCTTCGAAAAAGGGATTCCACCAGCTGCGTGGGACCTGGCGCGGACGGACGTGATTTTTTTCGAAATGTCGTTTTTCAAAACGACGTACACTCTCAAAGGAAGAGTTTTCAAGCTATCCGTCTCAAATTTTCACACAACATTCTTCACGCCGTTCTTTATCTTGCTATGGAAGCTCTTTTTTAAATCTTCATATTTTTTTTACGAAAAACTGTCAAAACGGCGGCTAAATTCGATACTTTTTTCTTTCAAACTGCCGCCATTTTGTCAATTTTGATTTAAAAAAAACTTTCATGGCAAGATACGGGCACACATACTGATATTATTAATCAGTATGAAAGCCGCTATCTTGCGATGGAGGTTTTTTTGCAAAATTTACTAAATTTACAAATTTACTAAATTTACAAATTTACATAATTTACAAATTTACAAAATTTACAAAATTTACAACATTACAAAATTTTGTTTCAGATAATATTTACGGCCACAACCGTGTACACCGTGAGGATTCCTTTTTTCGAAGACATTTTAAACCATTTAAAAAATGTAAAAAAAAAAACTAAAAAGACCCGTTGCACTGTGACGATCCCTTAAACGCGTTTTTCTCGAATCACTGGTTTCAAGACAGTGGACATGATATCTCAAGAACCCCGCGATGGATTGTTTTCAAATTCACAGGAAATATGATGAAAAATATTTAAAGGTCGTTGACGATCCCACTCTGAAAATTGATCTTCATTTTTTAATAGTTACGTAAATATAACGACTTTTTTCATAGATTGTGTATGCTCGAGTTTCAATTGGTCGCCACGTTGTTGAAAAAAATGATTTAAAAAATCGACGATCGTCAACGACTCGTATTTATTGTTGACTTGAACAACCCGTTTGGTTTTCCGATTTCATATGGGCCGTTCAAGCTGGAGTGTGTATACCGCCAAACGTCGCGAAAAAAAATTCCATCGCCGGCCGCCATGTTTTTGTCGTTTTTTGGTGTTCTTTGTGTTAAAAAAATGCATTCCTTTTTCACAAATCGTTGCCCAGAATTTTTTTTCTCGTAATTTGGGTATTCTTATGGTCTCTGGATGTTGCCCCTTAAAAGCACGTGTAACTTCGTTTGTTCGAACTAAAGTAATCAAGGGACTTACTCAATTTCATCGTTATGCGTTCCCCAGTTGTGGCTTCCAGCGCCATCCTTCTTATCGACTGGTTTCACACCACTGTAACCATGCCTGCTATCATTAATACATCGTACATAAGATGCGTCGAGCAAATATATACACCACATATATGCGTTTTAAACATAGACTACAAGCGACCAACATGGGACATTTTTCTTTTTCGAAGTTTTCTCGCCAGGCGTGGTGGAGGCGTAAAAAAAAGGTCGGAGAAACAAGGTCGCTCAAATGTCCGATCAGAGCACGTATATTCGTACACACGTACGACATTTTTTTGTCTGCACGGAATCGGCTACTCTTGTTCTACCATTTTTTTCTAGGCTTTTGCGACACGCGCGGAAGATAAGCGAAAAATGTTCGACGAAATTCTAAAGATTTAAAGCGGGAAAGCGATAAAAAGAATTAGTCACTCGTTGCTTCCTCGTATTTGTTGTTCCTCTTTAAGGCGGGATATACATTTAGACAGAAACAAATTAAGCGATATTGAGGGATTTTTTAAACTAAGAAATAATTATTCTACAATTATCAAATGTTAGGTATACTTCAATAGTATATTTAACTATACAAAACAATTTTTTTAAATTAATTCATCATCAAAATGACAGAGCTGTGGCAGTGTTACAGCAAGGCCGCCGCGAGAGTTACGAATCGGCGTGCAGTCTAACTTCCCGTAGACTTTGATTTGCAAAATAGTTCAAACATTTTTTCAGTTAGAACATGTATAGTTTCTATATGACGGTAATTAAAATGAAGAAAATGCAAATTTAAGAACATGACACGCATTTACAAAAAAAATCAACATTTCACGCAACATTTCTGTAAAATGTGGATTAAAAAAGTTATAAATGTATATCCTGCCTTAAGTTTGTACGGAAATATAGTATAGAGAATAGTGGAATGCAACGAAAATTCTTAATTTTTTTTTTTTTTTCGTTATTTTTATTATCTAAAATCTTTTTTGGCAGATTTGGGTTGTAGTTTTCTAACAAGGATCCCCAAAAATGTTTCAATAACTGTCATAGCCCAAATGTGAAGAAAAAAAACAAGATTTTTTAAAAAATATTTTTTTCCATTGCAACGGCGCGAACTTCAATACCATGGAGAATATTCGCACGCCGAGCAACGAAATTCAAGTTCTTGACACACAGAATTTTCGAAGTTTCAGATATCTGTCATTTTTTGCAATGAAGTAACATGATTAAATTATAGTAAGAAGTACAAATTTATCTCAAGTTTAAAAAAAAAGTTCCAGTGTACAAATTTCTACTCCCCTGACATCTGGAGTCTCCATCGACATTCGCAAAATTCAATACGATACAAGAATTAATCACTCGTTGCTTTATCGTATTTGTATTTTCCTTCAACTGTGTAGGGAAATATAGTGCAGAGAATAGTGTCGAAGTTTGCATCGTTCGAATACAACGAAAATTCTTCTTGATTTTTGTCGTTTCTTTATTTTTATTATTTTCCACAAACATTTTCGTACGCTTTGGTTGTCGTTTTCTAACAAGGATCCTTAAAAATGTTTCTGAGACTTTCGTAGTCCAAAGGGGCAAAAAAAATTCAGAATATGAAAAAATATTTTATTGCGTTCCAATCGCAACGAAGCGAACTTCAAAACCGTAAAGCTGCCATAGTCAGTGTGCTCTGTGGAGCCCTGGGGTCCCGAGGCCTCTCAAGGGCTCCGCCGAACGAAAAAAAAACATCTTCATACCTCCCAATAAATGGAAACAATTTCATCAATTTAGAGTGGAATTAATACATTGTTATGTAAAGTACCTATTTTTGTTTGATTTTCATAAAAAAATTAACATAACACCAGATGTTGCTTATTTTAGGGTACTGTAAAATATTTAGTCTTTCATGAGGGTTCGGACGTTAAAAAAGTTTGAGAAGTGCTGCCGTAGAGTATATTTGTATTAAATTTTGCGAATGTGGATGGAAACTAGATTTTAGGGGAGTAGAAAGTTTCACGCTGCATTTCGTTTGTAATTTCACATAAATTTATGCTTTTTACTATAGAAGAGCAACGAAGTTCGAGAAACTCGAACTTCGTTGCTCAGCGTAGGAGACCGTCCAGTCATGGCTCAAAGGATTCAGAACCGCGAGGAAGCATCGCGAGCCCGTTTGCGGCATTTTTCACATTCGGCACACCCACATATACATGCAATTTGGCAAAATCCTTACCTCGGTTGCCCGCTTGCACAAACACATACAGAAGAATATAGGTAAATATTATAGTCGCTCATTGACACGTTAAATATCGACGGACGTTTCAGCTTCGCCGATGTCAAATTTGAAAACAAAAAGAGAAAAATCGACGCCGCGTCTTCATAAATCTCGATAGACGGTAGTAAAAATTTTGCCACGTGTTTTTTTATCGACCAGCAACATTACTCGTATAAAATAGCAATACACATACGTCTTATCGGAGCCGGACTGGCGATCGAATTCGCGTTTGCCGCGATTGTCGAATCCGCCACGGCCGCCGCGCGATCCACCGCGTCCTCGTCCACCGCCGACCCCGCGGATGCCGCCGCGTCCCCGGCGCTCGCCAAACTCGCCGCGCGGAGTGTCACCGGATCCGCGGAATTCGCCGGAACCGCGAAACTCGCCGGAACCGCGAAATTCGCCGGAACCGCGAAATTCGCGATTGTCACGGCCCTCTCTGTCGCACACAAATTCACCAATTCTAGAATTCTACTGTCGCGACTGATTTCAGGCTGATCAACAGGCGAAAAGAGTCAGCGGGACGGTGGTAAAATATTGCTCGAGGACGTGGAAAGCCGAGACACTTACCCCGGCGGCCCTCGCCTCAGTTCTCCCCCCTGGTTGCGTGGCGGCCTATCGCCGTCTTCTCGATTGCGTCGATTGTTGCGCTCCTCCCTCGACTCGCCCGAGAATTTGACGTTGCGATCGCCACCCGCCGATGGCCTCTGCTGAGGAGGCTTCTTCTCGCCTGCGGCAAACCAGAATACTTCTCTATCCCTCGTCTCGCAATCTTGCATGCTTAGCCGACAAATAATCGACGTCGAGGGGTAGACTCGAATATTAAATTAAGCCGACGTGGGTTGATGATGAGGATTGAGTAACGACGATCTCGTCTGATACTCAGAGGGGTGACGGAGTCTCTGTACGTATAGATTTACTTGGTGCCCAATACTTGGATTGGTGACCAAATATGTGTACATATAAATATGCATGTAAATAAATGGTAAAAAATTGCAAAAATTCAATGCACTTGAACTTCAATGAAAAACATTGATTGTGCGACGAAAAAATTTCGACAAAAATCGAAATAAATTTGTTCAACTGTTTCCGATAAAAAGAAAAACATTTCGAATATTCTCTAGTCTAAAAAAAAGGCTTCGTGACCATAGTAGGCTACTTCGTGTGCAGCAAGAAAATAAAACTCCCCTGGTGAGGGGGAAGGAAGTGGAGGGGAGGGATTGGAGTAGTAAGTCCGTATATTTTTGTCACTCCACACTCACACACACACGGCAGCCGACATGTTGGTGACCACAAAAGCACATGGCAACCATGTGCTCATTTCCCGTTTCGATCGTACATTTCGAGTAATCGAAATTCCAACAAAAAAAATGCCCAAAATGTTCGATCTCCAAAAAAATCGACTTTTTTTTAGAAATGCCATTTTGCGAGAAGAAAAAAGTGGCTGAAAATAGAAGAGGGAAGGGGGCGTTTCAAAATAACTTTTTTTTACGAATAGAAGGATAAATAATGTTTCGCGCGTCAACGTCGCGACGCGGCCAAGGTGAGAACGATCTTTCTTTTTTTACCGCGTTCTTGCCATTCCGCCTCGGGATTTTTCACCGGCTTATCGTGGCCCGAGAAAATGGTAAAAATTTGAACGCAAAAGAGCGAGAATCGCCGATGGGGAAAAAAATTAATCGTTCGAGATATCGTTAACGAGGAGCCGGCACGTACGGGATACGAACGAGGAAAAAAGAAATGAAAATTATCGAGCGCGACACGAGGTCGGCTGACTGGGCGGCCATAATAGCAGCGAATGTGCACGTTTGAAGCGCCTCGCGGCACCGAAGCAAAAAAAATGCGCGTAGAAAAAAGCACGCGAGATTGAAGAAACGATGAAATGTTTAAGAGGATTTTTCATGAGGTACTAACCTTGGTCCTTTTTTGGCTCCTGCACCTTGGCCGGTTGTTGCTGGACATCTTTGATAACGCGGCTCTTTTGTGCCTTAACGCCGGTAGATTTTTGTCCCTCCGGTTGCTTGCTCTTGTTCTCCTTTTCCGACAATTTCTCCTTCTTCTTAGCCTCCTTCTCTTGTTCCCGCACTTTAAGCACTTCTAGGGGATCCTCGTCCTCGTCCAGGGCCAACAAAAATTTGTTCGTTACCGTGATGCTGTAGGAGTTCTCCATTGCTTCTATTATCCTCTTGTCGTCGAGGATTATGCGAAAATTTCACGGCTACTTTTGAGCCCTTGTGTAACAGAGACATCCAATATTTCCAATATGGCCGAAGGTGCGTGTGTTTCCCGTACGAAGGAAGTTGTAGTTTCGCACCACGAGGTTCTTGTGCGCCTTAAACCGCGGCCCGTAAGTGGGGAAGGGGCAAAAGCGAGAGAGAGAGAGGCGCGATTCCTCGCGGACGGGGATCGCGCGCGGTCTTGGACCCAGGCGCGCTTCAAACGATTCGTCCTATCGAGACGCAAAAATTTACCGACCTGCGGACTCATGTTAATGCTACTGTTGATCCTGGTGGACTCGAAAAATCCGAATTTTAATTTTCATGCGGTATTGTTGACTAATCAATGCCGCTTTTTGCCGATTTTTCGAGTTTCATGCAGGACGGGAGCCTCGCGGCTATGTTAGCGATGGGCGAGTTCGCACCGCGAGCCGGGGTCTACGACTCCGCGACAAAGGGACAAAAAAAATATCGGTACACGCGAATCTTGGCGCGTTTAACGGCGATTTTTCGGACACGGGTCTGCTCGCGAATGCTTTTGGGGCTTTCGAAGCTTTTTTCTTTTTGGGCGAGCTTTTTTACACGGAATATTGCGGTCGATCCGTTTTCGCGGGAATTCAGGGCCGCGTGGTAGCTCGCGCGACTTTTTCGCTCGTGATCGACCAATGGACGCGCGAGATTTGCGGCACGCAATGAAAACGCTTGGGCGGGAAAATTTGAAGTGTAAGCGCGAGAACGGCAAAACTGTATGTCCTTTAAAAATGGATTTCTCATTCTGTCGAATTATTTACAGGATGAGAAATCCATTTTTAAAGGACACGAACGCGAAAATATATTTTTATTTTTGGGAAATTTACATAGTTTCGGAGTAAACGCAGTGCGATTTTTACCGACTGAGGGTCGTCCACCTCGGTGTAAGGGCATGCAGGAGGTCGACATAACCTCACAAACTTTCGAAACAAGTGTTCTCATAGATGGTTTTTTTAAAAGAAAAACAAAGCATCAGGCTCTGAAGAATGTCCTGGCGGAGTCCTGGAACTTTACGACTTTCTTTTGCCCTGAATATTATTAATCTCTGAGAAATGTCTGTTCGAAAATTTCAGCCATCTTGCTGGCGGTCATATGTCAAGTGACATATCTACTTCGCTTTCAGCTTACTATACAATCGATATTTCGGTCAATCTCGGCACATCGAAGTAGATTATCCCAATTTTCTTTCAGCTTATTTTTTGGCAGCCTCAAACTTTTTTATCAGCCTTCGGTACAAATGCCATGCCGATGCGAATGGCCAAAAACATTGTACGGAAATCTTTTAGACCTGGAACAAAAGCGGACTATTTTGTGGAGAAAACATACTGGACAAAAAACTACGGAAGGAGAAGAAAATAAACTAATCGACTGGGAAGAATTGAGAAACAAACTTGAATGTGGAATCTTATTTGAGAGGTGACGCATTGGGTTATGTTACAAGAGTGACGTTCGAACTTGGCGGGCGGCTTTTTTGTAAATACCGGAATTAAGAAGCGACGCCATCTTTCTGTGGCGATGTCTGACTGGAACGCTTGTAAAAATCTCGACAAAATCGATTTTTCTACGTTGGCTTATTTTCATGATGATTATTTATAGAGTTTGCGCCAAATGGGAAGAATTCGAACTGTAGAGAGATTCTGTAACTCGGTAGTGATAGTTTTCGTTTTCGTTCGCTAGCGGAAGCCAATCACATGCACGATCACAGAAGAAAGTGAGCCTCTCATTGGTTGTTGCTAGCTAACGATGACGAAAACTGTAGCTACCGAGTTACAGAATCTCGCTACAGGTCTGAGCTACGAAACTATGGAGGTTAGGGGACGGGAGAGTCGAAAATCCACACCGGAGGCGGTAGAAAAGGCTGCCGCGAAAATGTTGAAAATTCAGGTAGAAAATGTCGCCACTCGGATTGCTGGGATGTGTAGCCAGTAGAGCGATTCTGTAACTCATTATAACTCGTTAGCACGGTCTTACATACAGGTCTGACAACGGCGGTAGTGGGGGTAGACACCCTTAGCGGTTCTGTTTTTTATTCCGATTTCTGCCGCTTGGTGCGTGACAGCAAGGGGAAGTAGTAGTGCGACGAAGAGAGAAATAGCTCTTCTGTCCTTTTTCTCCTGAACGCAACGCATGCGCCGTTTTCCCTAACTTAATTTACCGTACTGTCGTGTAAACTGCATAATATACGAAACCAATAAAAAATAATGTGTTGATTACAAAAACGATAACTACTTTAATCTAAAGAAAACTGAAAACTTTTTGAATACATTAATTCATACCAGCACATATTACGACCATTTACATCCTTTTTTCTCCAATGTCTCACTCACAATTCTCCATCGTTCTTCGAAATGTTTTTCGCCCACGTACTGAGACTCTGTCAGTCCCGGAATAGCATCAAGCCATTTTTTGGATCGTTCGACGTTTCTGGGCACGTGAAACACGGAGCATTTCTGCTTACAATTTTTGTACCCCGTTTTACAATTGCGAACCGCGCAACCCTTAGCCATTTCGCATTTTTTCGCCAACACTACCAAAAAAAATTCACACTTATGCGTAAAAACACGATAAAAAATGTATCACGGTAAATCGCGTAGAACCTTCTGGTATATGGTCGTAAATAAAGGTTATTTCGACAATCGCGCCACGAAAACATACGTAAACACGTTGGGCCCATTCGCCAGTAAGAGGTAAGGGGGAAACTACTTTCCCTTGCTAGTAGCGACGCGTAGCGGCGCCTAGTGAATCAAAAAAGTGAAGCCGATAAGCGTGCCTACCCCCACCACGAAAATTTAGCTTCGTTGCAAGACCTGTATGTAAGACCGTGCTCGGTAGTGACAGTTTTCGTTATTGTTGGCTAGCGACAGCCAATAAGAGGCCTGCTTCCTTCTGTGATCGTGCATGTGATTGGCTGTTACCATTCATCGATAACAAGTTACAGAATCGAGCTACAGAGCACTCAGTGAAAGTGGCCGCAATACGACAATTCATCCTAAAAAAGACAAAATATCAAGAGAAGCGATAAAAGAACGCATTCATCTATGAAAATAATCCCGAAAACGTTTTTTGTAACGTAATCAACATTATATATACCTAGCTCATGGCCACAAATGAAGGTTTTTTCGTTATCTTTTTCCAGGAAAACGCAAATTTCCAGGAAAAATCGATATTTTCAAAAATGTCAACTCGGCAGTAGGCCTATTCTGTGACTCGGTAACGATAACTTTCGTAATGGTTAGCCAGCGACAGCCAATAAGAGGCTCCCTTTCTTCTGTAATCGTGCAGGCGATTGGCTGTCGCTAGCTAACAATAGCGAAAACTGTCGCTACCGAGTTACAGAATAGGCCCAAAGCGGCTACTTACATTGTCGATAAATAGTAACAGCGAATCGCATGGCCGATCACAGCAGAAAAGGAGCCTCTCATTGGCTGTCCTTAGCTGGTAACGGAAAACTGTCCTTACGAGTTACAGGGTCGCGCTACAGCGCCACTGTTTTTTCCATCTTTGCGGACGCTTTTGCGTATGGAGCAAGGAGACTAGAGTTAAGACGGAATGACACCTCATCGCGGTCGGTATGGTAGAGCAATTGTAGATACCCAAAAATCTCTGAAACGGCTCTTCAGATCCCGTCGAAACTTTGCCAAACGACGTCAAATAGATAGACGAACAGCTGTCTGCCCCTCAAATTCAGAAAATTTGAGGGGCAGACAGCTGTTCGTCTATCTATTTGACGTCGTTTGGCAAAGTTTCGACGGGATCTGAAGAGCCGTTTCAGAGATTTTTGGGTATCTACAATTGCTCTACCATACCGACCCCGATGAGGTGTCATTCCGTCTTAAGGAGTCCAAACTCCCTATCCTAAGCCTGTATGTACGAAGTTCTTTGAAGCGGTCGCATAGGTGTCGTGCTCAGTTCCGGCGCAGGCGTCGCTAGTGTTCTTGGGAAACGATAATATATAGTAATACAAAACTGCTTAAGACGGAATGACACCTCATCGCGGTCGGTATGGTAGAACAATTATAGATTCCCAAAAATCTCTGAAACGGCTCTTCAGATCCCGTCGAAACTTTGCCAAACGACGTCAAATAGATAGACGAATAGCTTCCAGCCCCTCAAATTCAGAAAATTTGAGGGGCTGGAAGCTATTCGTCTATCTATTTGACGTCGTTTGGCAAAGTTTCGACGGGATCTGAAGAGCCGTTTCAGAGATTTTTGGGAATCTATAATTGTTCTACTATCTCTGAAACGGCTCTTCAGATCCCGTCGAAACTTTGCCAAACGACGTCAAATAGATAGACGAATAGCTTCCAGCCCCTCAAATTTTCTGAATTTGAGGGGCTGGAAGCTATTCGTCTATCTATTTGACGTCGTTTGGCAAAGTTTCGACGGGATCTGAAGAGCCGTTTCAGAGATTTTTGGGAATCTATAATTGTTCTACCATACCGACCGCGATGAGGTGTCATTCCGTCTTAAGGTCCGAGCTCCGCCACAACGACCAATCACAAAACTGGGGTGATCGTGTTTCTCTCTCGTACTCACTTGGAACAGTCCAGGTGCGTTCTCTCTCGCACACCCGAACGATAATACACGCAAGTACGGGTTCCTTCCATTATAATATATTATAATATTGTGCACATATATATAATAAATAAAATATAAATAATATTAATAAAGCACATATTAATGAAACAACTCGTGTTGTTTTATTCACATGGCTTATTACATAATAAGCACGTCAGATATAATAATTATGTAAGTACAACACGAGTTATTTTATTATGGAAACTTATGATTTGCCTGTTATGTTAAAAAATATAGCTAATTATAATGAAACGCGAATAAAGCGATAAACCAACCGTAATGTATCTCGTAATGTATTTATCATTCGGATGCGCGTTACGCTGTTTTTCTGTACAATAATAATAATAATAATGATAATAATGGAGGTTTTATTATTTATTATATAATTATATATTATTTATTATATATTATATATATTTTATTTATTATTTATTATATAATAATAAATAATAACAATAACATGTACATGCAAGAAACCGGGCGAATGCAGGAATGTTGGCTCTACATGCCGGGGTTGTCTTTTCAACACGTGCTTATTATGAAGACTCGTGATTTGCTAGTTACGTTTAGAAATGAAGCGAAATATGAATTAAATTAAGCGATGAACCCACTGAACAAGCCGTCAAGCCTAATTGAACCCCAAGCGCGGCAATCACTTAAATATGAGAAGATTATATTTGTTGCCAAATGATTGTGTGGCGAAGTTGGTAGAACGCTAGATTACTGTATTAAAGGTCCTGAGTTCGGGCTTCGGTAGTTTTAATTTTTTTTCTTTTGCATTCGTCTAGGTATCTGGTTGTACGAGCGAATTGAAGCAGTTTCAAGCAATCAAAGAAGTCGTCAAATCTCAAAAGAACTCGAATAAAAATAACACGGAAGAATGTATTTTTTAATTTACCACATCAATAGTTGAAATATGTTTTATAATTCCTACCCAGAGTGTTTACTTTTTCCCTTTACCTCATTGACTCGCGAGGAGTCATCTCCATTATTGTACAAATAGTTCGATAGCTGCTGTGCTGGTGTACACGACAGATATATTGGTGTTTGACAGGCGCAAACAATTTTGCCGCCATAACACGGTCAGTTTCACCTTATGCAGTTTTGTATTACCATATATTATCGGTTCCCAAGAACACTAGCGACGCTTGCGGCGGAACGGAGCGCTACACCTCTGCGACCGATTGAAAGAACTGTTTGAGAAGGGAGTGTCGACTCCTTTTCTCTAGCCTCCCTGATCCCAGCGCTGGATTCGTCGCGCGCGTTCCGAAAAACTCCGCCGGTCGGTAGGGTCGTCCGGCGTTCACGGTTGGCAGCGCGCTCGCCCCTCGGATTGCCACTGATTGCCACCCTCAGGCAGTCTTCTTCCGAATGTGCGATGCGCTGTACTTTGTAACGCTTGGAGGTTAATTTTTCGGCTCTATCGCGCATCCTACGCATTCCTCTCATTAGTGTGCATAGACGACGAGCGTTCCGTATTCACGGACGCCTCTTCGCATCCGTTCTCTGCTCAACGTCTCATCGTCGGATCACAAGTCGAACACATCGGTCGCCCGATGGATCGCGCAGGTACGAGCCCCTTATTTATCCTCCGCGAAAAACGCGTCGGTCGATCGAGCGAAGGACGACGCGGGCAAAAAAAAATATATCTGTCCATTAAAATTGCGACGTGTGTTTTCCTCCCTCAGACGAGAGAAGCGACTCCGAGGACGAGCTCGAGAGTGCGCGAAACAGCCGTCGATCGGGGACGCGCTCGCCGAGAGCCTCGAGGTCGCGGTCCAGAGGCTCTGCCGCATCGGCTAGCGGCAACTCGTCTCCGAGAAGCCGATCAGGGTCGCGACACTCGCGGAGCCCATCGCCCGCCCGGTAAAATGAATACATAACCTTAAAATCCTTCCGAGTGTTCCCACAACCCTAACAATGAACCTTGCAAACAAAAAAACAAACAAAAAACGCGCTGACCTTGGAAGTCCGTGGGCAGTAGGGTGGCACAAATTTGAGGTCTATTTTTTTTTCTTTTTCCCACCATCCAATTATCTTTAACCCTTTCACACCTGACGGGACATATGCTGTCCCAGTCTGGAACATTTTTGAAATTATGGCTGGGACAACATATGTCCCAGTTACTGAAAAACATATACATTTCAGTGGTGAGAAATTCGCACCCTTATTAAGCAAGTTTCAGACAGAAAAGTTATTTCATCGCAATGATCACTTGGAGGAGAAATAACTGGTCCCGGTAATGAAGCACACTCAACTGATTTTTTTGCCGTATTGGAAGGGTTAACGGGAGGGTAGGCAGGGTGTCTACTGACCTGAAAAGTCATGAAAAATCTTAAATGTTATGAAATTACACTCCACCCTGAAAAAGTCATGAAATGTCATGAAAATTACCAGTCTACCTGAATTATTATACCCTACCAAATTATCGTTAAGTCTATATTCAATATGAACTAACTTTGTGGTACTTGTCGATGGAGAAGCGAATATCGAATCGATAGAAAATAAAATAGAAGAAAGTAAAAGAAAATGATGCGTTATCTCAACATATATTAGTTTTTCTTTGTTATTCGTGTAAAGCGACTAGATAATATTACTCAAAGTTCCTAAATGTATGTACTATTTTTCGAGATGTTCCCAAAGTATATTTTTTTACAGCAATCTTGAAATTATGTTTGTCTCACATTTTTTACTACATATGGAATTGTACAGTTTGGTGACTTCGTTTATCCCGTATACTTTTTATTGGCATACAACACACATCTGTTTGAAAGAGCAAAATAAAAATATAAAAATGTAGAAAATCGGTCGCACTGTAGAATCATTAAGTATACTTCTATGCCAGAAAGTCATAGTAAGAGTCATGAAAAAATATCCATTCCTTGCCTTAAAAATCCTTAAATGTCATGCAATTTGAGTTCTGGTCAAAATTAGACACCCTGGTAGGGGTTTCAGCGTGAAAAAAAAACACTTTTGTGCTAATTTTTTTCATCTATATCGATAGAGTAAATTTATTGAAACCTTTTGTACATTGTTAAGTGTCATTTCAAGAACATTCCGCGAAAATATCCACAAACAAGCCGGTGACAAAGCTTTTCCAAGAACACCTTTGGAAAAACACGATTTGCAGTGTTCACTGTACCTCAGCTAGAAATTATCTGAAATCAAGTACCATTCAAATTTAGTCACAGTATCATCAAATCCTCCCCCCAATGGTCTTTGATAATTTTTTTTTTTTTTTTCATTTCTAAATTTTTGTTGGTCATGTAAAGTGAAAAAATCTCAAACTAACCGTTGGGGGGAAGTATTTTATACGTAGAAAGTGTGTACCAAGTTTGAAATAAATCGGTCATGTAGTTTTCATATGGCAGTGAACACGGACTTTGAAAAAGTGGTTTCGAGAAAAACGCGTTTGAAGTTTAGAGAAGTCGGAGCTACAGTGTTAGAGGAGCGGGACTAAATAGTCAACAACTTCGAGAGTTTTGCTCTGATCGACTTGAAATTTTGGGATTATATTCTTGAAATGTTTAACTATAAGAAAAGACAACAAAAAAATCGATTTTTGAAAAGTGCAAACCCCTACGCTCCCCTCAAAGAAAAAAAAATTGTCACCGAAGCTGCGAGCGGGTAAAAAAAAATTGGAGATCGCTCAAGCCTTCCAAAAATTCTGATTTTCATTAAAAAATCGATTTTTTTTCGTTCACTTCTCATCCTAAAATTTTACGCTTTTTAATTTTTTCATTAACCTCGCGAAAGCTCTATCTGGCCAATGAATATTTAGTGGTCGCTCAAGGTTTTTGAAATTAACAATTTCCGCCAAAAAATAAATCGTGCATGCACTATAATTCCTTGTAGCATAAAAACAAAATAAACAGCGAAGTGTGACATTTTCATAACAATTGATTATAATTATTTGTAAGAAACACAGATTAGACGATATGTGTTATTATGTATTATTATGTATTATTATATTATGGCGTCGCTCGTTGCAGAGTACAGCTACGATTGGTCCACAGTTTGAGTAACGAGACCAACTATGCGACGCATTACGATGCACGAAAAACAGCTGCCATTTCAGTTTTACGAATAAAACGACCGATAATTTTGTTTACGGATGAGAGTTTTAAAGAATTATTTTATGAGAACAAAGATTATATTTCTTGGCTTTAGAAGTGTGAGGCAAGTTTAAAAAATCTGTCTCTAAAAAAAAACCATTAATTGTTTTGAAAATTTTACAAAGCGTCAAATTTATGAGTGAGAAGGGTAAAAAAAATTAGCGAAAATTGGAAATTTCAAAGCTCTTGAGCGACCGCTAAATATTCATTGGCCTGCTAGAGCTTCCGCGAGGTGAATTAAAAAATTATGAAGCGTAAAATTCATGCATGAGAAGTGGACCGAAAAAAACATCGCATTTTCAATGAAAATTTGAATTTTTGGCAGGCTCGAGCGACCTCTAAATATTTTTAGACTGCTCGCAGCTTGAGCAACAAATTTTTTTTTTCTTTAAAGAAGATAAACGTATGGTGAGAAAAAAGGAAGAAAAAGAGCTCAAATTTGTGCCACCCTAGTGCACAGTGACCACCACAGAAATTTGCCATGGAGAAAATGTTTGCAGGTCTGGAAGATCTTCGCCGTCGCACGGCCAGATAGCTTCCCCACGATCCAACAGATCGGCGGCCTCTTCGAGGTCTCCGTCGCCGGCAGGCTCCGGATCGCCCAGGCGAGGCTCAAGGTCAAGGTCGGGCTCTATGTCGGCCAAGAGCGGGTCTGGCTCGCCGTCGTCGCGGCGCGCGGCTAACAGCGCGCCCGGATCGCCCGCGGGTTCCCGTCCAGCCTCGAAGTCGCCGCGGCGATCGCGCTCGAAAAGCGGTTCGCGCGAATCGTCGCCGCGTTCCAAGGTCGCGGCGACGCGTTCACGGTCGGGATCGCGCGAATCCGGAGAACGATCGCCGGCCGCCAAGAACGGCTCGCGGTCTCGCTCGAATTCGGGATCGAGCCGAGAGAGAGCGAAGTCGGGATCGCCAACCGCCGATTCAGCAGCTCCGAACTCCCCGAGGCATCGCGGCCGATCGCCATCAGTTGACAGCTCGAAAGCACATTCGCCGCGGGGATCACGCTCGAGATCGGCCAGTCCCGAAAACAAACCACGCTCGCGCTCAGGATCAGGATCGAGACCCGCATCGCCCGTCAACTCCAACAGGGAATCGAGATCGAGATCGGGATCGAGGAATGGAGGATCGAGATCGCGGTCAGGATCGAGGAAAGCAGCATCGCGATCGCGATCGCGTTCGGGATCGGGAAAAGCGGCATCTCGATCACGATCGCGTTCGCATTCGGGATCGAGGAAAGCGACATCCCGATCTCGATCGCGATCGAATTCGGGATCGCGAAAAACGCCATCACGATCACGATCACGCTCAGGATCGAGAAAAGCGGCATCTCGATCGCGATCACGCTCAGGATCGAGAAAAGCGGCATCCCGATCGAGATCACGATCGCGCTCAGGATCGAGAAAAGCGGCATCCCGATCGAGATCGCGATCGCACTCAGGATCGAGAAAAGCGGCATCACGATCGAGATCGCGATCGCACTCAGGATCGAGAAAAGCGGTATCACGATCGAGATCGCGCTCAGGATCGAGAAAAGCCGCATCTCGATCGCGATCGCGGTCAGGATCGAGAAAAGCAGCATCCCGATCGAGATCGCACTCAGGATCGAGAAAAGCCACATCACGATCTCGATCGAGATCGCGTTCAGGATCAAGAAAAGCAACATCCCGATCTCGATCGCGCTCAGGATCGAGAAAAGCCACATCACGATCTCGATCGCGCTCAGGATCGAGAAAAGCCGCATCACGATCTCGATCGCGCTCAGGATCGAGAAAAGCAACATCCCGATCTCGATCGCGCTCAGGATCGAGAAAAGCCGCGTCCCGATCGCGATCGCGCTCAGGATCGAGGAAATCGGCATCGCGTTCCCGATCGCGCTCGGGATCACGCGGAGCAACATCCCGATCGCGTTCGCGATCACGTTCAGGCTCGAGAGTCTCACGATCGCGTTCGCGCTCCGCGGGCTCGAGATCGAGATCGGGTTCACGGGCGAAGTCACGTTCGAGAAGCCCGAGCCGCGATTCGAACGGCTCGGGGGCCGGCAAACGACGCAGACGTATATCAGACTCGGACGGCGACGACGACGACGACGAGGCGATAAAAGCTACTCAACGCTCGAAACACAAACTCTCGGATTCCGAGGAGGAGGACGACGAGGAAGGCTCGTCCGCCAAGCGTCGAAAGAAACTCGAGGATGAGGAAAAGGCGGAAACGACGGAGGATCAACCGGACGAGGAGAAAACTCCGGAAATGGCGAACGCCGCGTCGGCGACGACTATTCAAGACGACGCCGATGATTCGGACGAAGGAATAATCGACAATCGCGGCCAGCCAGATCAGTGAGTTCAAATTCCTCACATACAAGCCCATTCACCATTAGGATTCCCATTTGTACACATATAGGCTCTGTCATTTCGAGCGAAACGCTGCTTTTTTTAAGGCGTTACCCCCACTTGAAGCCCAAAAAAAGGCCTTTTTCATGAATTTTTTTAAAGAAAACTACAAAACTTTTTTAATCGATCAATATACCATCTTAAAGAACACATCTTGAAGAACTTTCAGTAATTTTTTTATTGAAAAATATTACATTGTTTAGTGGCAAATGGCCGTCAATGAAATAATGTTTTTATATACACGGTTTGCGGTGACCAACATTGCGGCGAAGTAGATCATCTGAAAAAAAAAATGCGGATGGATTTAGTCAAATATAAGTATAAACTAGTCTTTAATCGAAGGATTTTAAAAAATATTCATTTTTCACAAAATGGCGGACAGTCAAAGTTAATGGTTCGATTTTAACGAAAAAAACGGCCGTTTTTGGCTATAAAACGGCCATTTTTTTTTTTTTTTCGAAAAAAAAAATCGAACGATTAAAGACTACATTTTTATGCATTAAATAAGCCTGCAAAATTTCAAGAAGATCGGTTCATTAGTGTTCGAGTAATCTTGGTCACCGACTTCAGAAATGCCATTTTGAGAAAAACGCGTTTAAAGTTTCAATTTCAGTTTACACGAAGAAAATATTTTTTTTTGTAAACTTACATAGAGTCATCTATTCCGGGCATAAAAAAAACTGCACTTCAAATTGCACTTCAAAAAAATGCAATAAAAAAATCGATTTTTTCAAAATCGCAAATGGGGGTAACCCCTTAATGTCGCGCGACAAAAATTTGCCTAGGCATTGCCGTTTAAACTCCAAGTAGTAAAAGAAATGGCACAGTAGCTGCTCTTTTTATTTTTAGAAAATAGAAAATAGAAAAGTTTGATATCCTGAAAACTTGTACTCTGGGGTTTTGAGGGTGCTGATTACGAATCTGAACTCAAAATTCAGGAATTTACAATGACGAACAAATATGGCGAATGAATATATTGAACTTCCATTCTGAACATTTTTTGGGGGCCGGGTTGAAATTCCGAACTTTGAATGCTCCGACGGTTTAAAATTCCGAAATTCAAGATGGGGCCTCGTTGAAATTCCGAAATTTGGATGATCAGAACGCTCAAAACTCCGAAAGAATTTTACGCGGAAGACGAAAACTCCGAAAATCTGAACACCGTCAAAATAATTCGGCTATGGAAGTTTTAAAAGTTTCAAAATTTTCAATAAATCGACGCATTATTCCAAGATTCATTTTATTTTATTAAGGAGGTACACTAGCTTCAGCAAAATGGTGATAGATGAATAAAATTTGGTGAATATATTCTTTAATATTATTCATGTAGATACAAATTTTTTCAGATTTTTTGGTTGTGCCGTTTTGTTACAAATAATTCACAAGCGTTTATTCTTATACCCGGAATATATACCTATATCTATAAAAACCCTATGCTTATACACGTGAACTTCAATGTTCAATTATTCGACAACGGCACAATGAAAAAGTCTGAAAAAAATTGTATTGACATATATAATACTAAAGAATATACTCACCAAATTTTATTGATCTATCACCATTTTGAAATTTGACCATGGTTTAGCATGGCAACATTGTATGAAGCTGGTGTACCTCCTTAAGTACTGATTTTGCGTCAATTTTGAAATTTCTCTAGACAATGTTACACGTTCTACATTATTTACAGTCAACTGTGTAGACTTACGCTGGCATGATATTGACATGGGGGCCGGGTTGAAATTCCCAACTTTGAATGCGCCGACGGTTTAAAATTCCTAATTTTAATGATCCGAAATTACAAGGTTCGTCAAGATCATGCCGGCGAAAGTCTAAACAGTTGACTGTAAATGATGCAGTACGTATACCATTGTCTAGACAAATGGCAAAATTGACGTAAAATCATTACTTAATTAAAAAAAATTAAACTTAACCCCTTCGTTGGCAGAGAGAATTCGACACATGGTGCCCAAAATGGCATGAAATTTTTTTTATCCGGAAAACTTGTACTCTGGGGTTTTTGAGGGTGCTGATTACGAATCTGAACTCAAAATTCAGGAATTCACAATGACGAACAAATATGGCGAATGAAAATACAAATAATACAGATTGATTTAGATGAAACTCGATACTCATAGGTTGTGTAGGTCACTGATTATGAGCTATTTCTTGCACTTTCGTCCGCCATATTAGATCCGCAATAAATTTTTTTGGATTTTTGTGTTGAGATTCGTAATAAGCGACCTCGAAAATCCCAGAGTACCAATTTTTATCTAAATCGAGTAAAAATTTTCAATTTCGGTCGGCCATTCTAGCGCTACCATTTTGAATATTCAAATTTAAAGTTCAAATTCGTAATAAGCGACCTCAAAAACCCCGGAGCACTAATTTTCATCTGAATCGAGTAAAGTTTTAGACTTTTGTCCGCCATATTGGCGCCGCCATTTTGAATTTCCAAATTTTGACTTCAAATTCGGATTCAGCGAGCCCAAAAACCCCCGAGTGAGGCTCCGATTTCAAATCAGAGCAAGTTAAATAGGGAAACAAAGGTTGACGCACTATTGCGTCAATGCCGCACAGGGCACGGAATTATTTGACGCACTATTGCGTCAATGCCAACGAAGGGGTTAATCCATCTTCCGACAAATGCATTTTGTCGCTAAAAAATAATGAACACAGAGACTGGTTTTGCAAATTGATAATACGATTCAGTAAATTTCGTTTATTATTTAATACTCGAACAAACAAAAATTTGCGCGTGAGCAATTACTGTGCCATTGCTCGTTCTCTCTACCATCGTCTGTGCTCATCTAAGGAACCCCAGTCGTGAATAAGTGTGCTAAAAAAAATCCGTTTTCGCCCTCTGGTTACCCCTCAAAGAGTCCCTTTTCAAATACCCCGCCTAAATGTGTATTTTCTTCTTTCGCATCGCTCAGGAACGAATACGTGTAAGTTCGACCAAAATCGGCGAGATTGAAGTGAAAAATTGAAAAGAATTGCACATTGAAACTTGAAACTCTTTTGTCTTCACCAGAGACGACACGATATCGGATTTCGATAGGATGATGATGCGCAAGAAGGAGGAACAGACCCGACGCCGGAAGCGCAAAGACATCGACATAATAAACGACAACGACGACATAATAGCGCAATTATTGGCGGACATGAAGACCGCCTCGGATGATGACAGAAAATTAAACCAGCTGAGCAAACCGGCCACCAACAAAATCGCAATGTTACCCAAAGTATTGTCGCAATTGAAAAAGCACGATTTGCAGCTCGCCTTCCTCGAGCACAACGTCCTGTCAGTCTTGACCGATTGGCTGGCGCCTATGCCCGATCGGTCTTTGCCTTCCATAAGAATACGCGACTGTCTTCTCAAATTATTAATAGAGGTAAGAAGAGCAAAATGGAATGTGTCGAACATGACGCGTGGAAAAATTGTATTTCTAATCATTGAAACTTTTCCTCGAATTTTATTACGAAAATCTGCGTCACCATTTTAAATATGTGACAAATTTTCACATCTCACCCACACACCCACTTTGGGACATTTTTTTTCCGAATATGATCTCACTTTTCGCTACGTATTGAACACTCTGGCATGACTATCTGCCTTTTGTACGATAGCAAAGCCTCCTCTACGGCATTAATTTTCAAAATGGCGGGCGTCGGTTGCACCAGTCTTAGTACAGTCGTGCTGTACATTGGAATCGAAAAAAATTAGAAGGCTAGTTTTTTGACAGGTGATTTTGCAGGCGCCGTAGGTGCTAAATTCAAGGTTGCTAAATCGGGGTGTAGGGTTTTTTTAGTGGGTGAAAGGGGATGGGGGTGGATTAATGCCAAACTACAACCCCCACGAGGTCGGCGCCGGGAGACAAAATGTTCAGAAAAATCCGGGTTTTATTTTTGTCCGCAGCGCCGAAGTCGTGGAAGTTCATTTTGGGGGCGAAAAAGTGGGGTGAAATTTTGAAAAAATCAGTTTTCATTCGATAACTCTTTAGGAAAAATTCATACAATTTTTGTTCAAATGGGAACGTTGTAGCCCTTGAAAAGACGCGTCGATCGAGTATTTGATCATCCCTCTCCAATAATATCTTCACCCCCAAAAGAATTGTTGAAGTATAAACAAAAAAATTGTTTATTGAATAACTCAAAAACAATCTATTTTTCGGGCATGGTTTAAATGTACGAAATGTAGAGAATAATTTTCTCTATATTTTCGTTCCTATGGACCACCCTAGAATTTTGCTTTTTCGAACCCCTCTCAGGGATTGAAAATTCAAAATGAAATTCTGGGAAAATTATTGACCGAAATTAAAGAGATACGAGTTTGGCGCTGTGGAAAAAAATGTAGCTGAAGGTTCAAGCTACAAATTCCCAGTTTCCCAGAAATTCATTTTGAATTTCCAACCCCCGAGAGGGGTTGGAAAATCAAAATTCAAGGGTATTCCATAGAAACGCAAATATAGAGAAAATAATTCTCTACATTTCGTATATTTGAATCGTACCCTAAAAATCGATTGTTTTTGAGTTATTCAATAAACAATTTTTTTTTTTTTTTGGTATTTTAACCATTTGGCGGGGGGGGGGGTGGAGATATTATCGGAGAGTGATGATCAAATATTCGATCGACGCGTGTTTTCAAGGGCTACAACTTTCCCATTTGAACAAAAAGTGTACGATTTTTTTCTAAAGATTTATTGAATTAAAACTGATTTTTCAAACCCCCCCCCCCCCCCTTTTTCACCCCTAAAATGAACTTCCACGACTACAGCGCTGTGGACAAAAATAAAACCCGGATTTTTCTGAACATTTTGTTTCGCGGCGCCGACCTCGTAGGGGTTGTAGTTTGGCATTAAGGCGTTACCCCCACTTGTAGCGCAAAAAAAGGCCTTTTTCATTAATTTTTTTAAAGAAAACTACAAAACTTTTTTAATCGATCAATATACCATCTTAAAGAACACATCTTGAAGAACTTTCAGTAATTTTTTTATTGAAAAATATTACATTGTTTAGTGGCAAATTGCCGTCAATGAAATAATGTTTTTATATACACGGTTTGCGGTGACCAACATTGCGGCGAAGTGGATCATCTGAAAAAAACATGCGGATGGATTTAGTCGAATATAAGTATAAACTAGTCTTTAATCGAAGGATTTTAAAAAATATTCATTTTTCACAAAATGGCGGACAGTCAAAGTTAATGGTTCGATTTTAACGAAAAAAACGGCCGTTTTTTGGCTATAAAACGGCCATTTTTTTCGAAAAAAAAACCGAACGATTAAAGACTACATTTTTATGTATTAAATAAGCCTGCAAAATTTCAAGAAGATCGGTTCATTAGTGTTCGAGTAATCTTGGTCACCGACTTCAGAAATGCCATTTTGAGAAAAACGCGGTTAAAACGAGATGTTGAGGAATCGGCTTCGATTCGGCCCGTGAGATTTCCAAGGTCGTGGTGGAAAGAAAGAAGGAGTTTTTTTCACTCGTTTACGAACCAAGGATCGAAACGTAAACGAGTGAAAAAAACTCCTTCTTTCTCACGGGCCGAATCGAAGCCGATTCCTCAACATCTCGTATTATCAACACGGGCGCACACCACTCATACTCATTAAACGCGTTTAAAGTTTCAATTTCAGTTTACACGAAGAAAATATTTTTTTTTTGTAAACTTACATAGTCTTCTATTCCGGGCCCATACAGAAGTATGGGCCCGGATACTGATACTTAAAAAAAAAAGCAATAAAAAAATCGATTTTTTCAAAATTGCAAGTGGGGGTAACCCCTTAATCCACACCCATCGTCTTTCATCCCCAAAAAAACCTACCGAATTTTAGGCAAACTTGGATTTAGCACCCGCGGCACCTACAAAATCACCTGTCAAAAAACTAGCATTCTAATTTTCTCCGATTCCGGAGTTTTTCAGCGACAGCACGACTGTACCACTGCGAATAATAATAACGCAAAGGACCGACAGAGATGGGCGCGCGGTCGGTGTGCGGGCTCGGCGGTCAATGAAGTTAAGCAACATTGGAGGCTGCCAATACTTGGAGCGGTGACCGCTTGCCCGTGCACTGGTTTGCGCGTCAACCTCTGAGTGGGAGGCAGTGTGTCTGAGTTCCTGATGGTGATACAACTGAAACTCAGCCAAATATAGCCGCCTGTATCGGCCCAGGTTTACCGCAGTTTCCCTGGGCCCTCGTGCAAATGCGATACAGTAGTGCATTAGGAAAGAGTGGCTGCGGTCAACACTCTGGGGGGGAACTCTGGAAGGATTGTGAATGTTGGAAGGAATGTAAGGAGGGGATGGTAAAAGGGAAACGACCCCGTACCTCTGAGGAATACATATAATAAAAAATAATAACACAAAGATCGGGGCTGACAAAAAATGTCTATCAATTCGGCTTTTAGTTTCCGCGGATCGATCAGTCGTCTCTGAAGCACTCGGGAATCGGTAAAGCGGTGATGTACCTGTACAAGCATCCCCGTGAAACGAAGGAGAACAAGGAGAAAGCGGGCAAACTAATAAACGAATGGGCCAGGCCGATATTCAATCTCTCCGCCGACTTCAAGGCCCTCTCGAAGGAGGAGCGATTTCAGCGGGACCTTGAGCAAACGCCCCAAAAACGGCGCAAACCCGACGAGGGCGAAACTTCCCAGAAATCTCAAGATATCAATAAAGCTCTCAAGAGCGACGCCAAGTACGTAACTCGCAAAGGCAACTTCCCTGCAAGCTTCTTCCAGAACTCTAACGGGAGCGAAATAATCTCACGCGCATTCGTTCTGCCTTTTTTTTCGATTTCCAGGATGCTCAGACCTGGTGACAAAGGGTGGGTCGGCAGGGCCCGCGTCCCGGTGCCCTCGAACAAGGACTACGTGGTGCGACCCGATTGGAAAACCGACGTCGACATCAGTCGGGTAAGTTGCCACACCCAAGCAACCCTCCACCCCCCGGAAATCGAACTAACGATTTTTTCGTCCGCTTCTCGCAGTCTACGAAGAAGCAAATGAATCGATTCGAGCGACACATGAAGAACTACATAGACGGCAAGAGACTGAAGTCCGCGAGGCGAGCGGTCGACATATCGATCGAAGGTCGCAAAATGTCCTTGTAAAAAGGACAAGCTCCGTAGCCATGAGCGCCGTCGTGTCGCGCTATCCGTATCGATTCGCAAGCCCACGAAGTTGAATCAAGAGACGCCCTACACGCATCTTGGCAAGGCCTCCAAGAGCGACAATCCAAACTAGTCATTGTCGTTGGAACACGAGAATTTTTCAGGCCTCAAAGGAGCCTCGGGCGTCTCGATCCAGAATTTTGAATGCCGATTTTTTTTAGACGTGGATACGTTCAACTTCCGGTTTTAATGGCGGTGCATCGTTTTCGAAAAATAATTTGGCGGAGTGCTATAAAATTCCTACTGTTCGCAATTCCACAACCACCCAATTGTCCAGACATTTATTCCTCCCCGGACGACGCAGTCGAGTATCGAGGAAGGGCGAGTTCGTTCTCCTTCGTGCCTCTTCGATTGTTGTCTTAGACGTAGATCGAGTGACGCGTGCCCAAGAACTTTCAGTACTAACTTTGCCGAAGAATGGACTTCGATGGAATATTCTCGTTTTGGAAAATACGTGAACGCCCTCTATCGTGGAGTTTTGGGCACGAGTGAAGCGCGCATGCATCGTTGAGAATACTCGGCGAGATTGCAATTTTCCTTTCACCGCTGTATTTCGTAATATTGTCTTCGAGATAACGCATAGTGATAACATTGTTAAACGTTATGAACATGAAAAATGTATATAAAGTTCGTACTCGATTACAGAAGTGCTTTTTTTTCTTCCCCTCTCGGTACAATGAGGTAGAGAAACGAGGGCGCCCGAGCCGACGACGCCGGTTTGCGGATCAGAGCCCATTGGCAATTATTTTCATACAAAAATTGGCCATTTTCGTAGCGCATGGTATCGAGAAAATTAAACGTTCATTCCCTGTGCCCCGTCGCTGTATACACCCTTATATAATTACAGCTGTATCCATTTAAAAAATTATACATTCGATTCCTTTGTTTTTCCTTTCCGTTTCCCGATCGATTCGTCCGGATTGCTTGGTTTTTATTTCTTCCGCCTCAAGTGTCACGACGATAGATCTTCGAGAGAAATTTGAAGAACATATCGTGGGGAAGACCTCGGGATATTTGTTGTATATGAGTATTCAAGAGATTGTAAGTCTCCTCCTCGTAAATCGAATAGGTCGTCGAGAGGGCCAAGTCGTCGTACAAATGTTTCACGCGCGCCACATTTATCGCGTCTTCCTTGCCGTAACTTTCCTGCAGGAAAAATGGAGAGGTGATTCTTTAGATAAATGACTTTCCCGAAAAATTGGTTTTGCTATTTTCTCATTCATTGGGTTACAAATGATGATATTCGGTCGGGGGAAGCTGACATTTTTCATTAACAATTTCTTTTACGAGCAAAAAATCGTTAAAAATAATTTCGAATATTTCGAAAACCCAATGTAGGCGTCGAAATGTTAAAAATGCCCTATTTTATCACGTATTTCCGCGAACTTCGAAACCCCAGAACTTTTTATGGGGGGGGGGGGGGGGGGGGGGAATTTTAGCCTTCCCCGACTGAATAACATTATTTATAATTCGATAAAGAAGAAAATAGCAACAAAAAATTTAGGCTCATTTTTCGGAAAAGTCACGTATCTAAAGAATTACCCAATTAACTAATTTTCGTCTATAATTAATTTAAAATACATCCCAATATGCTGATAAAACTTCAAGACAAGTTACCGAACTTTTAACGAAACATTACGACTTTAAAAATCGTCTAAAGACCAAAAATGGTTTTCTTGGTGTTCCGAAGGTATGAAAGACTCGGGCATGAATATGTGATTTTCTTTCCGAAAGCGAAGCTTCCCCTATGAGGAGACAAATGGAGTACGTACTTCGAGGATTTTTCGCTGCGCCGGCGTGGCTCGTTGGAGTGCGACGACCGCCAGCCACGTGCACTTGCCCTCCTGTATGTCCCTGTCGTCTTTGCCGGTCACCCTCGGGTCACCGTAACAATCCAGATAATCGTCCTGCACTTGATAAAAGTGGCCCATCTCCAGTAGAATAGTTTTGGCCTGCCTGTGAACTTCGGCGTCGGTTATACCAGCCTGCAAATAACAATTGTAGTAACGACAAGGAAAAGCAGCGGTCGAGTGCTTAATTCAAGGCGCATTCGTCGACTCACTAGGTACATGGCGAGGGTGACCGGCATAACGAACGTGTAATATCCAGTTTTATATCTGGTGATCGCATTGTATCGATCCATCGTGAACTTTTCGAAATTCGGTTTGCTATTAAACTGAGTCGCCATCATATCCAGGCTTTGCCCTATCAGCGTTCTCAGCTTGTTCTGCGAACACGAAACATTATTCGCAAAGACTTATTATTATCGGAATTATTATAATTGTAAGTCAGCTTCATATCAGCCTGAAAAGAAAACGAATCGACCGACAGTGCAAATTTTATATCGGAGAAAAACGCGTTCTTGGGAATTTTTTTAAACGAAAAAAAAAACAAGTGAGCCTAGTAAACATTGAGGTATCTTTTCATGTATAGTTGAATTGTATAAAAAAAAATTCAACATGAAACAATAAATGACTGCAGATCGTAATTCTTGACTGAACCAAATAAACCAATAAAATGTTCAATTGTTATATATTTTTCTTCGGGGCGAATTAAGAAAAAGCTGAAAACTTCGTGAAATCATAACTTTTCTCCGGTTTGAAAAAAAAAATTTGTAAAAAAACCACTTTAACGTGTTATAAAAATTTTTAAAAAGACTTTTTCAACTTTTTTTATTCACTTAGAAGAGATTTTCATACTGAAGAAAATAAACTTTAGTTTGATTCAATAGGTCGTTTAGTTTTTTTGCTATCACGCACGATAATTTGGAAAAATCGTGAAAATAAAAACTGGAGAAAACGCGCTTCAAAGTTTTCAATAAGAGGAAATATCAATATCAAATATCAATCGCTTCTCTGCTTTTGTCCTTGTATCTTCGGAAATATTTACAATTGGCCCCTTTAACTTTGTAAATATATTCCTGGGTAGTTTATCTATCGATTTGAGCAATTAAAAAAATACGAT
The DNA here is from genome assembly GCA_944452715.1 of Ophion slaviceki. NCBI lineage: Eukaryota > Metazoa > Arthropoda > Insecta > Hymenoptera > Ichneumonidae > Ophion > Ophion slaviceki. The sequence goes on from OX101787.1 coordinate 27,730,379, forward strand.
TTTTCAGACCTTCTAATTCAAGCTCCCGCCTTAATCCTTAGAACAACATGATCGTAATTATTAAAAAAACGCCGATTTTCGCGTTCAATGTAAATGGTTTAAAAAAATGCGGTCGTGTCTTACATCAGCGATGGTATCAATGATGTCCAGATAGTAGGGCTTGTCCTTGAAGTACTTTTTGAGCAGCTGATGAACGGATTCACCAAGGTACATCCCATCGTTTATCGCCGCCAGGCCCATGTTGTTGCAAAGATACCAGCACTTTTGTCCTCGTCGCGTTTCCGCGCGATCCATTATATCATCCGCGAGTATGAAGTAGCCATGGATCTGAGGATCGGGAAAAAATACTTGAATACGAGAGAGAGAGCGATATCGATTATCAATAATTTCTTAAAGTTTAAACTAAAAAATCTACAGATATTACACAAAGTGCAACTATTTCATGGCATTGGAAATGAAATCAGACTTTTCGGGTAATATAAAACAGGTTCATTTAAATAATATGAGTTGGTTTCTATTATTTTTCGAAAAAATATTGATACATTGAGGCATACAGGGTGTCCTGTTATTGATGGATAATCCTGCAACTGTCGATAGGTCAGATCATGTCCTACTATATGCTGGAATTTTAGTTTAGTAGAAACCCAACGGTTTTCGAGATAAAAATCATCTGCTTTTAGTTTTTCGCATGTCATTTCTACAAATAATAATTTTTTACCCGGTTTGAGAAAAAATATACTCTTGGTCATTTGTTTTATCTAGAAAAGTTTTCTTCTTACGGTAGTCCTATCGCCAGGCTTCAATCCATAGGATTTTCATAATTTTTGTTGAGCTTGATTAAATATATTAATAATCGTCTCAGTAAAATTTCAGGGTTGGTTATCGACCTACCCAGTAAGAAATTTGGCGACAACACATTGGCAACACAACGCCAAGCGAGAGCAACTTGTGACGGAAAAATGGCATCCTTTGCCGCCGCGTTAAGCTGTGTGTTAGCAGCACAGCATTGCACGTCCTCGCGTGAATGCTGGTGTTAATATTGCAGTACGAAAATACAGAATATTGGCGGTACATTTGGAGCACGTTCATTGCTCGGTTATTGCAGCATTTCGACAGAAAATTCGGAATGCGTTATTTCGGCAAGCTGAGGACACATTGGAGGTACGCTGTGACGCTCCATTGCCGATAGAAACGAGGCACGTTATGGCAGCATTGCGCGTCCTCGTGTGAATGCTGGTGTTAATATTGCAGTACGAAAATACAGAATATTGGCGGTACATTTGGAGCACGTTCATTGCTGGGTTATTGCAGCATTGCGACAGAAAATTTGGAATACGCTATTCGGCAAGGTGAGGGCACATTGGCGGCATGCTGTGACGTTCCGTTTCCGGCATATTTAGAACACACCGTAACGCTCCTTCGTCGGCATAAACGAGGCACGCTATTGCGGTGTTGTGACCGGCTAATTCTGCATTACCGGTAGCTGGGCAGGTGGGAATAAAAGAAGGGCAAAAAAATAATTTAATTGAATACAATCGCACACACGTACCGGTTCGTGTGTGCGACGCCCGCGTATGAGTGAGGGCTATGCTTTATGCCCAGCCCCCTGTCGCCATCAGTCGTGCCCCCGGCACTGGCCTACTATTCCTATACGATAACGAAAACGCGTTTTGTCCCGCCTTTTTAGTTCTTGAAATCGCCACTGCCTAGCGTTCGCTGTTGTGTGACAGCCTTCGGCTCTAAATACTCCGATCAGCTGAACGATTTGATACTTTCGTGGCTTTCGCCTGTTATCGTTATGGCGACGTTATTTATTGTGTTCAAATGGAAAATCATTAGAACGAAAAAACATTCCAAATATATCAATAGATTTTTATTCATGTAAGATATTCGAAACACCGGCGCAACATACATATATATGCATGCCTGTCACACGACTACTAGCGCCACAGTGCGGCAAGGACATTTTGCGAACAGCATTTATCTACCAGTGTTACGGGGGCTGCCATCAGTCAAACATGGCTCGCGTAATGTCCGTCGTTTTTATTTTCAATCGCTGCCACGTGTGGCGCTAGTAGTCACCTGCTCGATAACTATATACCATATTACCTGTGAACCAGCCGAACCCACCAAACAATGGAGAATATGTTTATTATAATCATTATTTAATATTATTATTTCAATCGTTTAAAATTATGTAACTGAAAAAGTATTTGTTTTTTGGCAGTTAGAGACCGGGAAGTAAGTGTATGTCGGTATCTAAACAAGCATGAAAATTTCAAGAAATAAATCGATACATATAAATATGAGGAAAAATATATTTATTTCCCTTAAATAATGTTTAAATTCAAAATATCAACATTTAATATCCATCTTCATAAAATGACCGGTTTTTTTTCTTTACATATGAATGAACCTTGAATATTTTTTACGTGGTACAGAATTTCGAATTTTTTTTTGCCGTATCATTTTTTGTCCACACATTTTCTGACTGTAGCTGTTCTGTCTTGGTCCACGGAAATAGCGATGGGACACTTCCTTGTTTTAAGTGAGGGATTTTGTATTTCCCCTGAAATTTTTGTCATATTTCGAATGTAATAGAAAAAAATAAAAATTCGGGTTACGACGAAAAATTATCGAACTCCAAGTATTTTTCCATCGGGACTTAGAAAGTGACGTTCCCAAATTTTCGGTTTTCTGGAAATGCTTCTCGCAAACGGCTCTTCCACTTTTCACACAGCTGCTCTTTCGCCGCACAGCTATTTTCCATCAATTCTCACTTTGCGGGTGCTTGGGATTTGTGAAAAAATTCACCTCTTCTGGGTTTGATTTATGCCCTGAGGTACAACCAGGGACGATGCATGTCGGCATGATTTATCTTAGACCAATTGCCGCCCTTCGTCGTTTGATAATTATAACCTACACACAATGCAGAAGGTATGTAATGTTAAACAAATAATACTCTCCACAGATCGCGGATTGATTTTTTGGCATTTAAAATGTTCTGAAAATTGTATTGTTCTCACACTGAGAAAAAGAAATCGTTGAAAGTGCAAAATGCATTTTGTTGTTTCGAAATATTGTTGTTTTAACAGTTGCTCAGACATGCTAAATAAGCTACAGTTCACACCACTAAAACTATCAGTTAGATTAACAAAACGTTTGGTATGCCAATCAAAAATCAAGTTGAACGTATTTAAAGATACATTTTGTTAAACCAACTGAATTTTGGTTGGTTGAACGAATTTTTTTTTTCAGTGCACAAGCCACAAGTCACACCACCGTAAAACGCGTAAAACGCGTAAAACTCCAAATACTCCGAAACTGTTATTATTATATCCAGCATGGAACGCGCATGCGTAAAAGAAAACGAGCAGATGACTACTAGCACCACGAAGTGGACTATAGCGCAATCAAACATCCCGGATAACACGCGAGTAATTTATTGCCATAGGAGCAGTACCCAGTGTCAGGGGGCTTGTCATGCCCGTAATTATTTTTTTCCGAAAGTACGAGGCTGGGATTCGAACCCACAACTTCATGATGGGCTGGTTTAGAAGGCAAGCACGCTAACCTCTCGACCATCCAACTGGTTCAACTTATATAACTAATTTTAGGATCATGACATTTGTCGTAACGAATCTGCCTATGGTTATAATCATGTACCTTGTTTTTGCCGGCAATGGAACGTCACAGCGTGCCGCCAATGTGCCCTAACCTTGCCGGAATAACGTATTCCAAATTTTCCATTTCAATGCCGCGATAACTTGCCTCGTTTTTACCGGCAACGGAGCGTCACAGCGTGGTGGTGCATTTATGACTGAAACGTGATATAAAGATGACATCACTTGAAAACTGGAGCTTGCCGCATCAGTACCGTTATTGCAGCAGGTAATTGTTGCGTATATTTGCTGCAACCTTACCGTCTCGGCATCACACATTTATTTTGCCAAACCACGCACTGTGGCGCAAATCTGCAGCTTAACGCGGAAGCAAAAGACATCATATTGGTGTCACGGTGTGCCGCCGTATGCTGTCCTCTTGCAGCTATAATGCTGGCATGTGAATTTTCACAGCACGTGTTTGTCTATCAGGGTAATTGCAGAGAAATAAAAATCAAAATTGCGTGTTTTTGTGAAGGAATTCCGAGACGACACACAAAAACTCAATTTCCGGTCGCTACGAAAGTGGGAATCCGTCAGATTCTTAAAAATAATCAGATTTACATACTTAACGCTTGTTAACCAATGCTCTGAGAAAAAATTACGCTCATTGACCTATTTTTTATGTAATATCAAGTTTAATTTCAATTTCCGGTATTGGATTTATTACTGCTCGCTACGATAAAGGGACGTCACAGCAAGGCAACAGCTGACTGTAGTCCTAACCTCATCTCACTCATTTGAATTTCCATACATATTTCATTTTTAACCGACATACTTCGCCGACACAAATTTTCCACGCTTTTTACCAGTCGTGGCTCGAATACAATGTTTTATGTTTCCCGCACCTGACATTGTTTTGACAGATCGACGTTGAAAAGCATGGAGGTTAAACTCGCCTGGTTGAGTGAAAAGAGACGGATATAGAATCAATGTTGCCAAACATCAAACCTAGAAATACTGCGCGAATCGTTGTAATAACTATGTTTTCATTTTTCTAATTAAATGTGAACATTCATTAAACAGTTTACACATGGAAAATGAGAGTTATTACAAATTATTTTTTTTTCGCATATGTTAAAAATATAAATGGTGAAAGTCTCAAGTATGAATAGTGGTATGAATAGTGTCAAGCGATAGGACTACTCTAACTTTAAGTGTTAAGGAAACTATGAAAAAAGATCTTATACAAGAATTTTCATACAAACCAATTCGAACATCTGACTTTGATAGCCTGCGGTGTAAAAAAAACGTACTACACATATCGTGCTAATTACTTTGAAAAGTTGCTTAGTTATGCGAACGGCATGCGAAAAAACCAAAAGCAGATGTTTTTTTTTTCAAAAATAACATAAAGTCGAGAATCTGGAAAACCATGGGACTTTTACTGAAGTGACATTCCAGCGTATAGTAGGACTTGATCTGACCTATCGACAGTTGCAGGATTATCCATTCATAACAGGATACCCTGTATAATTCGGTGTTTGTATAATAATTATTACATAGTTTTTGTAATATAATTTTTAATTTAATAACAAGATTAGAATTGGGTGGGGGAGGGCATTTTCCAACCAATCACAGGCATTCAGCATGTCGCACTCCCCCCCACTCTACTACAACGCAGTGGCAGTGGAATGGGAGTAGCGTTAGTTTCGTGTGTCATCCACCTAACCCAGGCCCCTATACCCAGCCTACCTCAACAAAAATACATTTTTAAAAGCATTTTCAATGCAAAAAAAATTGACAACAATTCTGGATTTTCTTCTTTGATACTTCCAAACCCAAGCTGTAAGTATACATTTTGAATTCAAAGCGATACTGACTATTTCGATGCACCATCCAAGGATTCTTGCCAGTCGTAAATTCTCCTCGGTAAGGTCTTCCGGTGGGACAAGCATTTTGTAAGCCCCAACGAGTGCCAAAGCGCGGTGTTTTTTGCCAATTGGAACGTTGTATTGCAATACCTGAATAAATAGATTTAAAAAATAAGGCTTTTATGCACATTGAGCAAAAATGTTTTTTGTATTTCGAGTAACAATTCATATGCATAGTAAGTATAGTATTATAGTATAGTTACATGTTTCCTTCTTTTTTTGACATTTGTCTTTCGTCCTTTGTCTCCCTTATGCTTATTTTCTTATCATGCATTCGAAGGCTCTTAAATACTCGCACAATTATTTGATCGGTTTCCCTTTCATTACTTTATTAATTTTTTCTGTTAGTACTTCCCCCTTGTAGCCTGTTTGCCGCTTCTCCGAACCATCTACCACTTCCCTATTCATTTTTCTTTGATTTTCCCGCAATCAAGAATGTGTTCCAAACTTTCTTCTTCCGTCCTACAACACCGGCATAGGATATCTGGGTTTCCCTTTTTACCTTCTTTTCCTATATTTCCGCATCTTTACCTGGTCCGTGTTTCTTTATCCCTTTCCTCCATGCCCTATCCTTCCCAGTAACTTTCTAGAAGATTTATTCCATATGTCTTGCGATTGCTGTGACATTAACCAGCTTACACTGTTGAGTTCCTTTTTTACGTTTTTCCATTCCGCGCAAAAAGATATGAAAGACTATAGCTACTAACACTATATCACATTAAGTTCCCCTAAAAGTGTTTAGTTACTTACTAGTTTATATATACATGATAAACGAATTCGCGTAGTTTCCAGCCTGCTGCTTCGACGCCCCTGAATGCCATTGTGTATTTTCCCAATTCTTTGACTATTTTTCCTTTCAGCGTTTCTAGCCACCAACCTTTTAGGCAATCTCCCACTGTATCCCCTCTCCAGTTGTCGACTTCCTCTACCCGCTTATTGTTAATGTTTCTCCTTGCTTCCCCACACTGCCATATATGTCCCAATGTCTCCTCTTCCTTTCCGCATACTCTGCATGCCCAATTGCTGTAGCCTTTCTTCCTTTTCCTCTCTGAGTTAGTGCATCTCAGACTTTCCCACTCTTTTTTTATGACTCCCCTAACGTCGTTCTCTTCCCAGAAAACCTCCCACCCCAATCTTTCTTTTATGTCCTTGAAATAATTACAGAATGAAGATTTGTCTATTTCTCCCCAATTCTTCTGTATGTCCTGATCTCTCGTTGTCTTTATTCCTTCCTTCGGAATGTCTCTGAACGCCCTTTTGTCTCTATTATTCGTTCCCGTTTTTAATGTTCCTGAGGCAGATTTTTGGCCATCTGTCCTCGTCCATTTCCACAATTCGTAACAAGTAGTTGCTCGCTCTCCTCCTAGCTTCCACTTCAATGCTTTTTTTGTCAGCCTCCATTTTCCAGATATGGACCGGTGTGTTCCTAGCTAAACCTAATGCCATTTTTACAAATGTCCCTTGCACCCTCTCCATTTCCTCCCTTTTCCTTCATCCCCACACTTCCACCCCGTATAGCGTCTCTGCTTTTACCGTAGAGTCCATCAGCTGGAGTCTATCTTTCAGGCTGTCCACTCTTGCTCGTTTCATCAGGCCCCACACCGCATTCGCTGCCTTCCTTGCCTTCACTGCCACAACTTGTGCCTTTTCATTGAGTTGTATGCCCAGAACCCGAATTCCAGGTATTTGGACTCTTTCACGACTTCCAGTGTTTCCCCTCTGAACTTCCATTATTCTCCCTTCATAGGCCTCCCCGCCCCATTCAAAAATGATTATCTTCGTTTTCTTAGTGTTAACTTCCATCTTCATCTTTTCCTCATATTTTTCCAGACCCCTCAACATAACCCCCGAGACCTTTTGCGTCGTCTGCTACCAGGGCAATGTCGTCTGTGCATTTGAGAGCGTAGATCTTCTTTCCTCCCATACTCTTACCTTTCTCTATGTTGTTTTCGATTTTTGTACTCCCTACAATTGTCGAATTCTCAATTTTGTTCCAATATTGTTGTATTTTCCGGTCAGTTTTTATTCGTATAGCTCTTTCGATTATTATTTTTACTCGCTCCATATCTTCGTCCCTCATTCTTTGCTATTGTGCTCCCACCCCTACCTCCTCCATGGCACGCATAGTAAGTATCGAATTTTCATTTCTATATTCAGAATTTAGAAGGTATATCGCTGGTACTATTTCTATCCTCGCTATTACCATTATTATTGTATAATAAAAATCATTCCGTTGTGGATATTTTAATATACAATACACTGGTCATCATATGAGAGATTAAAATATATTTGTGAGAATATTTTCAGGCTTATAGACATGTGACGATAGAAGAAAATATACATATAGAATATGCGTTTTTTTAATTATCTATGTAATTTATTTATCTTTTTTTCATAAATAAGAATATATTTTTAATATATATAGGCTTAAAAATGTATACTTCGATGTAGTATAATTATTAATGGATATTGTATATTTTTTTGGTCAATACCGACGAACACAAAAAATATATACAGATGTATAGAGTGACAATAATAAGGTGGCCATGTGTTTTTAAGGGTTTTGCGCGGAGATTTCGTTGCCACCGAGAAAAAGGAGGCTTTTGATCATTTTGAAAGTCCCTTTTTGGATAAAAATGGAGCATATTTTTCTTAGTATCTGCCAGAAAAAAAATGAGCATTCTAGAAAAAAGTTGAAATTCTGTTTTGAGGACAGCATAGTGAAGATGATTTAATTCCAAATACGAAAACTGGCGAATTTTTTTGCATTTCGTCGTCGAGAAAAAATAATCATATTTCAAAGTGGATAAATGGAATTTAATTCCATTTTTTAAAGGTTTTTTTAGGAGTGTTTCCTATTCGGAATTTATCTTTATTCTGCTGGACCTAAAATGGAATTTCATTTTTTTTTCACAATGTTACATTTTTTCTGGCAAATAGTACTCATCACAAGAATACCCTATTTTTTCCGAAAAGTACTTGCAAATCCATTAAGGAGAGTGGAACAGTCCAGTTGAGTTAAATGATGGTTTTGAAATGACGGTTTGAATTAAATGACTTTTGCATATAAATAAGGAAATAAAATAAATTACTCACCACTTTGCTTAATTGAAAAATGAACAATATAAAAATTGAGAAAGAGATAGAAAAAGAAAAAAAATAGTCTCCGCGTGGGGAGACGTACCCACGACCATCGAATTACTAGTCCGAGCTCTTACCGTTACACCAACCGCTGCTTGGCAAACATACTAACGTAAATGGCTTATACAGTGCGAGAGCCGCGTCAAAAAAAGGCTCTACGAGTCCTAAAGTGAATGCAATTTGTAGTAAATACCTTGGTGTACCACCTGGACACCTCTGGGATATCCAGCTCCCGATTGAACTCTGTAATGTCTCTTATCACGTCGGGCCACAGAGCCATCATTTCTCTGCTCTCATCCCTCGTCGTAGCCCAACTAGCCTGGGCCTTGTTGTGAATTTTCCGTTCCGTCTGGGTTCTGTGACAATCGCGAAGCTACAATTAATGACGTCATCCCTGCGAGGTAAAAAGCGACTCGTCTACTCGGCAAATCAACCGTTCTCAAAGCTCGTCGTCGCGACTCTAGTCAAGCTGTTGGCCCTCCATGGTAATCGTTGGATCAGGAAAAGATTAGGCAAGCAACAAGAAAGAGGTGAACCAATAGAATAGGCGCAGTACGGTACTTCACTGAGATTTTTAGCCACTCGGCGATGGAAATTCATGCGCATACGTTATTTGAAATAGATGGGACAGCCATTCGGGTGGAGATATGAGCATTATCAATGCGCGCAAAAGGGACATTCACATTTGCATTCTCATGCAAACTGACGCTTTTCACTGCCGTGAACTTGTGCCTTACGTTTGGAAGGATAAGGCCAGGCTTTGTATGTGTAACGTTGTTTTTTAAAGAGGAGCCTTATTCGGTTCTGTGAATTATGGAAAGCAACGTAAGCACAGTACGTACTCTGCGTACGTGCGCCCGATAACTGGTGAGGCAAAAGTTACCGGTGGGGGAAAATGGAATCGTCACTAGCCTACTTGTTGCTCTCCAACTTGTTTATGGTCGGCTTACGTTATCATTGTCTCATGAAATTGGGAAGAACATTTTCGTCGGTATTCTCTTTTCATCGCTAATTAATATCGTAGATCTCATAATGAGTATCATGAAAAAAATGGTAGGCGGAATTCCAGTAATGGTGCAAAAACGTTGATAAGAAAGTCAATAGTTGAGGCTGATAGCGTGCAATTTCGACGGGGGGGGAGCCCAAGGATTGTCAACGGCGCGAACGCGATACGGAGGATCGAGATGTCACGGTCAACAGCGGGGTTCAAGGTCGCGGAAAAAAAAGAGGGTCGGTCTCGTCGTGCCGCGAATAAGACGAATAGGGCTTACCCGACGTAGGACCCCGTAATTTTTGTCGCCTTCGTCCATGAGTTCTCGATGATCGTTGACTTTTCACGAATACACGTGAGGCTTCGACACTCGCTGCTGGTCTTTAGTAGCCTTAGGGCGCATCTTCTCAGAGAGAAAGACATTTGCGCTTTTTATGGCGTCTCGCGAACACGACGTAGTCACGAGAGACACTGGAATCGCGAGATTCTTTTCTCACTTGCCGTAATGCACACGGCAGGAGATCTGCCGCGAATAGTTTATCGCGTTCCTGCGGCGAGTGTTTTATAGTGTGCCTGGACGCCACTCAGCGCTGTTCGCGGTGTGCGCACGGTGAGCTAGTCAAAAGAGAGAGAGAGAGAGAGCGCGAGAGAGGGGGGAGTGCCCCCACTCCGTCTCCTGAAAAACAAACCTTGTGCCGATAAAGTGCAGTTATTCGCGCGTTAGGTCGCCCGATTCTCGACGGTGACATTCAAAAAGCAGCTTCCACTCGCGCGTTCACAGCGTGAACACATTTACACGAACACAACCTATAAAATGTATTTGAACGTGGGATATTTAGCAATGATGGAGTTGTGAAATTATGAAAAATAAGTGTTTGACAGGCGCTGTGTAAATGGCGTTGTGTTATGTGTACGGGTGTTTGACAGGAACGTAATATTTACAGTAAGACCACGATTAACCGGGGTGCTCGGGACCGAACGATCCACGGATAACTGAAACCACGGTTAATCTGAAATAAATTTTATACAACTTTCTATAATTATCAATCCGATCTCAATTTCATTGTAGTGTGCAGGTGAGTTCTTATATTTAATGACAATCATTTACGCTATATTGCGTAATACGCTTGTTTTTCAAAAAAGGTAGTTTCCTCATTTGTTTTTGGTTTCGCGCGTGATTCGAGCGACCGTGCCTGGTCGCACGTGCGACGCGCTTGAGAGACGCACGGTATATCCGCTTCACGGACGACCCAACCCCTTAAGGGGAAATATACAGTTAGCAGCTGGAAAAAAGATCATTTTTGTGAATTTTTTTCAAGGAAAACTATTTGAAATTTCGGATTGGGGTTTTAATTATCTAAAAGTATATACATTCAAAAATATGTTTAATTTTCTTTATTTAAAAATATCAAAAATATACAAGGTTATTGTATGATCCTTGGAGCGTCGTAAAAAATCTGCGTATACGGTACCCACTGGCGTTTCTTCAAAAATCATCTGCAAAAAAAACCAAAAAGCTTATTAAATTAGATACTATAATCTAGTACTTTTCATAGCCGATTTTGAAAATATCGATTTATGACAAAATGGCGGACGTTTGAACATAAATAGTCATTTTTGGGTCAAAAATTAGTTATTATTTCGCCTAAAAAACAAAAACTAAATAACGGAAAGAAAAATCCTATGACAAGTACTAGATAATGGTGTGTGGAATAACCACAAAAAACCTCAAGGCAATCGGTTAATTGGTTTTCGAGAAATTTTGGGTACCGATTTGAAAAACGTGGTTTTGAGAAAAACGCGTTTGAAAATATGGGAATGAATTAATCATGAAATTTGTCAACTTACATGGAATCATCGATACCAGGCCCATAGTGTAGGTCTTCTACGGTCGACGGAATGTCCATAGCTTCTAAATCCTCGACCTCGACCATCTAGGTGTATATCTCTCCTTAAATGCGGGATATACATTTAGACGGGAAAAAATTGGGCGATGTTGAGGGATTTTTCAAACTACGAAATAATTATTCTACACTTATCAAACTTTACGTATACTTTAATAGTATAATTGAGTATACACAACATTTTTTAAAATTCATTTATCATCAAAATGGCGGTGCTGTGATAGAGTGTTACGGCAAGGTTGCCGTGTGAGAAAATTGAAACATACTTCCAGTTAGAATATGTATAGTTTCTATTTGACGGTAATTAAAATGAAGAAAATGCAGTTTTAAGAAAGTGGCACGCATTTACAAAAAAAATCAACCTTTCCCGCAACATTTCTGTAAAATGTGGATTAAAAAGGTAGTATTTTTTTCTAATTAAAAAAAGAAATTCTCGTCAAGTAGAAGGTAGCAATATTTTCAATAATTCTACCAAGTTTCAACTCAATCGGCTTAATAGGTTTTGAGTAATCCTGTACGCCAATTTTGATAATGCAGTTTTGAGAAAAAGGCGTTTGAAGTTTATGCCCGCTCCGAATCCGAGCGGCGAGGCACAGCGTTGACGGGCTGTAGCGTTTAAAGTTTTTCGAATTTCGCTCTGAAACTTGGGGAAAATATTCTAAATATATAGTTTTATCGTTTTAAGAATAAAAAAGAAATCGATTTTTTTATCTTTTCGAACGTATGAGTGCGTAAAGTGTCAAAAATACGATTTTTGTTTATTACATTTGCAGCCTGGGTCTTAACATTAATTTGCAGCAGATTTCGTAAAAATGCCACAATTGCGTTGTGTCGATTTTTGTAAAGGGTTAGATCGCCCGCTGCGCTACGGCGCATCGCACCCTTGCGATTTGCCTTTTTCCTTTTTTCTCGAACACTGCTTTGAGGGGTGAGATGCAATCAGAGGCGTGAAAAAAACTAGGATTTTCAATTTTTTTTTATAGTAATTAAGTTTGTTTTACAAAAGTGGTTGCACAGACTTTTTATGTTATATTTCAACTTGACTTGTACACATTTTCAAAAAAAAAAAAAGATTGATTATTTATAAAAATATCGCCATCTTTGTCGGCCCCCCTTCGGCATGTAGTGCTTTGCGGCGACCATCATAACATTTTTCTGGATCATCTGAAATAAAAATAAACAAAGAAAATCATTAGTTTAATAATAAATCTAGTCCTTAATGGAAGCTTTTTTTTTCAAAAATCAACAAAATGGCGGCTTCCGACAGATAACTTTCGAATTTCGACCAAAAAATCGCTCGTTTATTGTTTTAAAAAATTAGAAATTTTCAACAAAAATGAAAATCCTTCTATTAAGGACTAGTTTTTAATGCTATCACACCAAATTTCATCAAAATCCATCGAGTGGTTTTTGAATTATAGTGGTCACCGACTTGAAAAACATAGTTTCGAGAAAAACGCGTTTAAAGGTTTTCGATGTGGATACGGTATTATATGTTCGTAAAATTTTGAGCTCGATGGACGAAGCTAAACTTTTTTTATGTATTTTGATCCGCTGAATCCGAATATCACAATTTTTTGCCGGAAAGTCGAGCATTCAATTGTTTATAGCCAGTTGTTAAAACAATTTTTCAGAAAAAAAAGTTTTTCGGGATGAATCATTTTTTAAAAACATTTTGGGCAATTTTAAAGTATTCTTTATAAAATTTTGCTAAAGTTCATAGTTTTTGAGTAATACGTTTTTGAAAATTTCTAACAGAGTTTTCCAATTTTACACTTGATTTATGTATAGAAATACTAATTGAAAAATTATTTACATCGAATCATCAATTCCTGGCCCATACAATAGGGCTTCTGCCGATGTGGAAGCTTCCAAAATATCAATTTGTTGTAGTCTTCGAAGCATTCTGCCTTCCCGGGTATTATCGTTTGCGCGTTTGTCAGCCGCTACCTGCCGTGGGGACCCGACGCCCCTTCTCTAATTGTGGGATATCCCGAAAACTATTCATCGGATTGACTTGACATTTTCAGGGAATATTTTCGAAACATCATACTTCAAGAAAATGTTTTTAAAAAATCGATTTTTTTTAATTCTGACTGCATCTCACCCCTTAAGAAAGCGTGTACGTCGTATCTCAACATCAATTCGGTCGATTCCCTTCGAATTCGGATAGAGCATAGTTTATAACATTTTCCATCGTACGACCAAATCTTTTTTTTTCATACGTTTATTCATTTTTAATAAAAAATCATTTGTCGTGTTTTTTCTTCGAAAATCAAACTTTTTTTTATAGTAGTTCGTAGTTTTCAACATTCCAAAGAAGTAACCGATCATGCGAAAGGATTTGATTATTTCACCAGAAGTACATTTTCGTTATTTTTCGCTTTAGATCAGCCTAATTTCCAGAACCGCCCACACCGATTGGTTACGCAACGGCAGCTCTTTCTTCAAATAATAACTTCATTGTTTGTCAATATTCTCGGACCAAAAAACTTCAATAAACGAGTACGTGCTCGTACTATAAAACTACGTACTACACGCACATACGGACACGCACACACGCGCGCACACACACACACACATCCACGCTCAATCGAATCGTGAACGCACTCCAACGGTATACACGCGTCTAGCACCAAATATTATTTCCGCTACAGCTCGTATACCCATCTGCGTATACTGTATCACGAACAAACGGTAAATATCGCTCGACGAAATATGAAAAGCGCACGCTTCTATTTTCGTAACGTTATCGTGTACGAGATCACGAGCGCGAGTCGCGTCCGCCACCTGTAGTATCGTAGACACATTAAATTTCACTCAGATTACGTGCTGTTATACGTGAAAAAAGAAAGTTCGGTAATTAGGGAAGATACGATGAGTGTCGCGTGCAAGAGGGAGAGAGATAGATAGATGGATGGGTAGAGAGGTAGATAGATAAATGTCTATTGATAGATAAATAAATAGATAAGCAAAGCGATAAATAGATAGATAGATAGATAGGTAAATAGATAAATAGATAAGTAGATGGATCGATAAATATAAAGATAGATAGGTAGATAGATAAAAAGATAGCTAGGTGGATAGATGTATTAAAGGCCGGAGCCTCAATTATAAGGTCCGAAAAATCGTGTTTTTTAAAATTGCTTATACCGATAAATGAACTATCCAAGAATATATTTACAAAGTTACAGAAGCCAATTGTAAATATTTTCGAAGATACAAGGCCAAACGCAGAGAAGCGATTGACATTTGATATTCATATTTCCTCCTATTGAAAACTTAAAAGCGCGTTTTCTCCAGTTTTCATTTTCACAATTTATCCAAATTGGCGGGCGTGATAGAAAAAAAACTTCACGACCTATCGAATCAAACCGAAGTTTATTTTCTTCAGTATAAAAATCTCTTCGAAGTGGATGAAAAAAGTCGTTAAAAAAGTCTGTTGAAATAATTCTTATAGCGCGTTAGTGTTTTTTTAACACATTTTTGTTCAAACCCGAGAAAAGTTATGATTTTACGATTTTTTCATCTTTTTCTTAATTCACCCAGAAGAAAAGTATATGACAATTGAAAATTTTATTGTTTTTTTTTGTTTTGGTCAATAATTACGAGCTGCATCTTTCCCGTCGTTTGGGGACTGTAGTGGCAAGACGCACATGGAATAGGCTGATAAATCTCATTTGTTGTTTCATGTTGAAACATTTCAAATATACATGAAAAGATATCTCAATGCTTACCGGGCTCACTTGTTTTTGCCGCTTCTAAAAAAAAAGAGAAACGCTTTTTGGACCTTCTAATTCAGAGAGAAAGAGCGAGAGAGAGCTGATGCGTGAGGCAGAGTGAGAGAGACCGGCGCAAAATATTATAACGCGTCAAGTTATAAAGCCAACGACGGCAATTTTTAAAATCCTCGTACACATTATTATTCCTTCTACGCGAACAGCACGCACGTCGTATGTTATCATAACATAAATTATACGCGTCGCAACGCACAGCGAATAGGAATTATTCTCACTCGCGGAGCATTCGCGCGTCTCGTTCGTTTCATCCATGGAGACTAGAGTAAAGGTCGTCGCTCACTTATCAACCCGGCACCCGATCAGCACCGCCTCGCCTTGAGCGGTTGTCATTTCTTAGATGGGCTTTCCATAGATATGCGCTCACTTGTCAACTCCGTAGCATCGCCGGATCGGCTCGCTCGCAAGAGTTGACAAGTGAGCGCATATGTATGGAAAGGCTATCTAAGAAATGACAACCGCTCGAGGCGAGGCGGTGCAGATCGGGTGCCGGGTTGATAAGTGAGCGACGACCTTAAGGGAGTCCGAACCACGGTCTAACATACAGGTCTGGAAACGACCGTGGTGGGGGTAGGCACTGTTAACGAACCCACGTTTGTTTCCAATTTTCGCCACTACGTGGCATTGCTATCGGCGTGTACGTGTGCGACAAGGACAGAACAGCTTCCGTCCGTCTCTCTCACTCTTCTCGATGATCCGAAATGCACATTACCTTTTTGGTGGGGGGGAAGGGGGATAGAGGTCGATGAGAAGAATTGTGGAATAAGGACGGTGGCTTGTGGAAGAGAATAGAAGTGGGGCTTGTAAAAAGGGGAAGATCCTGTATGGCTGGAAGAAGGCCAATATAAAAATTTAAAAAATAAATAAAAATACCTTTTTCGAGTAAAATGGATTTTTATTCGAATTTCTTTCCCAGTTTCTTTCGATGACGAAAGGCAAAAAATACGCAACACATGGAATGTTGAATATATACAAATACCTTTATTGGTTCGTCAGTTTAGAGAGCCCTGAAACAATGGTCCACCTTCGCCAGCTTTATGAGGATTTTTCAAACTACAAATGCTCGTTGACGCGAACAGAGGTTATCGAGAACGTTGTAATAAAAAAATGGAGTAATAAATGGCACGGGGCACGGTCTAAGACAAGGCAAGGGGCGAAGGGAGAGATCACAGAAGACCGTGGGTGGGAGGTACTCGCCGATAGTAGCGACGGCGGTGGCGGCGAGCGGAATGAAAAGTGAAGCATGGTGGAAAGTGTCATCGTTAGTGAGGCAAAAACGTAGTTCCTCATTTATCCACTGGAAGCGGTGTCAAGTAGAAGTAGCCTTGTAGATTTAGATATACAGCAATGGAAACATAACCTCCTGACAGCCAGTACACGTGTTCACAACGTTTCTAGAAATCTAAACTACTTGAAACGCTTCAGTAGAACCGCATAGTGTGAACCCGGCCTTATCCTTTGCTATATCTTATTATATTCGATTGCGGATGCGCCAGTTCGCCTATCAACAAAACCAAAAACGGCAAAAACAATGTTTTGTAAAGAACAAACTCGCCAAACTGACAAAACACTAAAAACGGTGCCTTTTAAACATACACAATGCGTTCATTTATTTTTTTTATTCCTCTTCCATTTTATTTATTTTCAGGTTCTTATTAACATTGTTAAAAAAGCAAAAGCAGAAATAAAAGTTGTAGAAACAAACAAGCAATGCAATATACTAAGAATAAACATAAATTTAGACCGCACAAATTTGTTCATACCCCATCTAGTCAAATAGCGAAAGACCAAATAAAAATATTACAGACGTTCGAACATACGAGAAATACAGTCTACTGAAATAATAATTCTCATTCTGCCCGGGAGTTCAGGAGTGAAAAAATACTCAATCATTTTCCATTTATATCGCTCTTACAAATATTGGGTCTGTTCGTTTTGGCTACACTTTTTACGCCTTCTGAGGACTTTCTATTACTGTATCTATTGAAATTGTAGAAAGTGTAGCTAAACCGAACAGACTATATTTATTTCGAAAAATCTGCGTCTGCACAGCTGTTCGGACCTGTGTTCGATTGGTTAACTTCACGGTCTTACACACGGTCTTACATACAGGTCTGGAAACTCGATGAAATTCGGGCGGTGGGGGTGGTTCCACTATTGAAACAGAAATCGTGGTGTCGCTAGTATCGAGGAGTCAGTTTTCACAGCGAACACATTACCTGAATATGGTCGTCGAGTAACCGCGAAGTAATGCCGAAGTCCTGCGTAGTACCGGAGTGCAATAAGGCTTACAGAAGCCTAAAAGTGAAACTGTCAATGTTTTGCAGCTATATAAACTGCTGTCAGTATATAGCGCGATAAAGCCTCCAAAATATGGTAATTGTACCATTACAGAACGGCCTGAGCCGCAGATTTTGATATCGCTAAGCGATCTGAAAGCTTTGAGTGGCGAAAAATCGGAACCCAAAATAGTTAAGTATCGTGACGAAGTTCGACGAAAATTAGACGCCGTTTCAGATAAAGGAGAATGGGACACCGACGATGTCATCGAGTACCCTGTCGATCACGATTATACCCTTCCTCTGGCGATAGACTGTATAGTTTATTACGCGACAGGTTTTTTTAAATTTTAACTAGTTTTTCATGAAGCAGGCTTCTTATTAACTCAACGTAGGTAACCGTAGAATAAACGAACAACTCTCATAGCACGACGGTAGAATCATCGAAATCATCATCCGAGTACAAAGAATTGTTTTCAATTCTTTCGCTACTATTAATTACAGCTGATAATTTAAATAATATATATTTATCTAACATTATGGGGTTTATGTCTATCACGTTTGATGCGTTCCTTTTTACTGCGACGTAAGTTAAATTTAAATATAATCTTAGATTTCAATGCAATTTTTTGCACTTCGCAGTGTTTATGTTCTGTGTTTGTCAATAAATTAATAAAATCATAACGTGCATACTTTCAGGGTACTTATGCAAGCAAGTTCTGAAGAGATATGATGCGTGTGTCATCTGTCGCGAAGGGGTCTGCTTGAGTTCTAATAGCTCACCTGCTCTTTCTTAATTGGTGGATATGAAATCTCGTGGCGGGTTAATCCATGCCAATTGAAAATTCTTTAATCTAATGCACTGCCTTGAAACGTGTTTTGCGAAGCATTCCTCAAAGGTTAACGTGTTTGATTTAACACTCGAAGATGTATTAACGGGATAAAGTTTTCTTTTCCATGTGAAAAACATGGTTAGGATATCTTATTATACGCGATAATTTATTGCATTAGGTTGCGCATGAGGCAAAACATCTTTCAAGAAAATATGAAATAAAAAAAAATTTGTCGTAAAAAAAGATGTCTAAATTGACAAACCAATGAACGAACGATCAACAAAAAGTAAATAAAGGTTTGGTTTTCTCGTTATTTTGTACATTTCACCCCCCCCCCCTCCCTGCAGAGCGATAATGACTAAAAATCTTCCTTATTGCCATTATAAGATGCCATTATTTGAATTATAAGGGATAAATAATTGTTATTATATGATTGATAAACGCGAAATTACATTTGCGCTGTAATATAAAATGCTATCTCCATATATAGTGTTAGGAAAAACAACAGATGATGAACACGTATACGTAGAAATATTTGCAAGTAGTAACTCCGATAAGTACTGCTGCAAGCATTGGTGAGTGAGAGTGAGTATTGTTGTCTCTCTCGCACACTGACTCCTCGATTGCAGCGCCTCTCGCGGCGAACTTCAGCAAAGGAACCATGTGAACTAACGGAGTTTCCAGACCTGTATGTAAGACCGTGGTCAAATCGCTAAATTTGACAGCTATATCTATCTGCACCAGTCGGAGAATACTAAAGTACGTTTAGCGCAAAGAGTAAACGAATCGGTCAATAAATAAATATGTAATTATGTATATCGGGTGGAAATGATATACGACGATATATGTATATTGAAAGTCTATTATTATCTTTTTAACACTCTGGCGCATCCGATTAACCTTCAAAAGATGACGTGTGCGCGGTGCAGCATTTTTAATCACGGCGTCGTGGAAAATCGACATCTCACTGTTATTGCAATTTTTCATTTTGCGTCTCCACGTGACATTCATGAAACATTACCATTTTAATTGATATATATGTGTGTGTGTGTGTGTGTGTGTGTGTGTGTGTGTGTGTGTGTGTGTGTGTGTGTGTGTGTGTGTGTGTGTGTGTGTCCCTTTTACAAACTTCAAAAAAGTGAAAAATGAACGCCAATAAAAAAATCCCCCCAAAACTATTATCGCTTATTTTGACTTATAAAAACATTCGGATTTACCTTATAACTATTTTTTATTTTAATTCAAACGATGGTTTTAATCTATTTTTCTAATTAATCAAATGTTTAAAAAAAAGTGAGATAACATTTTTTAAACTAGCCAAGCCAGTTTACTAGAAATGTACACCAAATTGTTAAACCTCAGGAATAATATTTTTCCAAATACATTTTATTTTCATTGAATAAAATCATATTACTGTAATAACATAACATTTATATCACTATTGTGCATGGTTAAGAAAAAAAGCTTGGGAAGACGTAAAATTTCCATTTCCTACCGCCTGGTAAGATGAATAATGCAACAGTACATATATTTTTTTTTTACTTTTAAGCGGTGCATCTACCGCTGGGATTATTAGCGATGGAATCTACTGTCTCGTACGCTAGTGTGATTAGGATATTCATATCTTGGTACATATGTCAAAATACTTAATTTGCGTCACGGTGCCAGAACTACTTTATATGCACTGCCTATAAATATTCGACTGTATTCGTTTCAAACCATCAAATGTATGTCAGCAGTGAAATGGAGACATACATTTTTTCGCTAGAAAGACAAGGGCCAAAGTATATGTGACTGAATATATTCCAAGCAATGCGTAATAGTTATACATTCAAATTTATATTTTTATATAACTGTTTAAATTATGTAAATAAAATAAGATTTCAAGTATCGTATGGTCTAGGAGTACATCACTGATTACTACTATCTGATCAACTTGTATTTCTAAGGTCGAGACATGGGGCAATTTGATATTTTTTTAACTTGGCAGTTGAGTAGTAGAGAGGATAACGTCCTTCGCAGGGCTTATTTTCTTAACCATGCACACCAAGTCGTTGCACAGCATTCCCAGTATACTTGTGTGGTACATATGTTTTACTGTTATATAATATACATATAAATTTTATGTTATAATAGTAATATGATTTTTTTTAATGAAAATAAAATATTTGGAAAAATATTATTCATAAGGTTTAACAATTTTGCATGCAAAATTTCTAGTGATCTGGTTCAGCTACTTTCTAAAATGCTATCGCACTTTTTTTGTACATTTGATTCGCTAGGAATAAGTGCAAAATTATATTATATTTTTTTTTAGCACGGTCAGAGCGCCTGAGATAAAGATTAAGAGTAGATGCAAGAACTAGAAGCCTAAGAA
Organism: Ophion slaviceki; assembly: GCA_944452715.1. NCBI lineage: Eukaryota > Metazoa > Arthropoda > Insecta > Hymenoptera > Ichneumonidae > Ophion > Ophion slaviceki. The sequence continues at coordinate 27,751,237 of OX101787.1, forward strand.
TAAGAAAACGTGTACAGAAAGAAAGGAGATGTAAAAAAGTCGCCAGGGTGTACACGAAAATAAATAGAATTACTACTACTACATTTGATTCGCTTAAAAAGTAGATTAACACCATCGCTTGAGTTAAAATAAAAAATAATTATAAGGTAAATCCGAGTGTTTTTATCAGTCAAAATGAGCGATAATGTTTTTGAGGTGATTTTTTTATTACTTGGCGTTCATTTTTTGCTTTTTAAAGGTTTTTAAAAGGGATTTCATATCTTTTTGGAAGGGAACGAATCCTTATTTCCTTTAGCTTCAGTCCAAAGAGAAGTGAATTTCAAATTCATTGTTGATTGTCTTCAAATACTGTAAGTGTACAATTGAATTGGACGACAATTGAATTAAACAATTACTGTACAATTCAATGTTGATTGTTCTTAGTTACTGTAAGATAAATACATATTTGTGCTTTTCGGCTAAAAGCGTTCAACATTTTACATCATTAGAGACTGCAAAACGGATACTTTAGAGTACAGAGAAGCGGATTCTTAAATTCATTTCACATCAACTGAGGACAATTATAAAATGTATATCCATAAAAATATAATTTGTTTATTGCCTTCGTTTGATGGGAGAAAAAATCATAGACTGGCTTCTCTATATCTAGAAGTTTGAGGTTTTCAATGTCTTCGATCGCTGGGCCGGAGTCCATGATTTTGGCTTTTCATCCTCTAAAGATATAAAATTTCGCTTGTTTTCAGTTAATGTAAGACTAATACATCTTTTTGGCTTTCCAGTGCCTAATTATATGAGCATCTTATTGTTTGTCTCACATTATCTAAAAGCAATCAACATTTTACATCTTTCGAAACTTGGTCAAACAACGTGTTGCCTGGCGTTCAGCTGCAAAATCAACTTGTCACGGCTATCCGTACACTGCCTCTAGCGAACGATGCGTTTTCACGGCCGTTTTTTGTGCCAGGAAATAATGGAGCATGACTTGCCGCGAATGTGACTTACTCCGGGGAAAATTTTCTATTGTAAAGACAATTAAAATAGACTATGTTAACACGTCGCAACTATGCATCTCATGGCTCTTTAGCGGGTTTCTGGACTAGAGCATAGATACCGGAATTGGCCTCGAACAAAACCGATATTTCGATATCAGAGTTGGAAACATTAAAATACAATTATAAATGTAATCATTTCCATTTTAGGAATCATCACAGTACAACGGGTCGAAAAAGAGCTGATTTTCGTGATTTTTTTTCGATGGTTACAACAAGCTAATTAGTCTGATTTTTTTATGTCGAATCAAACCACTCATGAAGAACGGAAATCAAATTTTTAAACGTTTATTTTTATTTATTTTCTACATTTTTAACGATTGAAAATGTCTTCGAAAAAAAGGAGTACACCGTGAGGACTCCTTTCTACGGTTGTGGCCGTAAATATGTTCTGAAACAAAATTTGTAAACATATTATTAATCAGTGTAAAAGTTGCTATCTTGCTATGGAGGTTTTTTGAAAATCAAAATTGACAAAATGGCGACGGTTTGAAGAAAAAGTATCGAATTTAGCATATTCTTTTGACGGTTTTTCGTTAAAAAAAATGAAGATTCAAAAAGAAGCTTCCACAGCATGATAAAGAATGGGGGAAAAATTTTGTGTCAAAATTTGAGACGGATAGCTTGAAAACTCTTCCTTTGATTACGACATTTCGAGAAAAACGCGTTTGAAGTTTCGAGTGCGGAATTTTCATATAAATTGTTTACTTACGATCAATTGGCGATGGGTTCAGGTCCATGTTTATAACCGTCTATACTATCGGATAATGCAAAAAAAATCGCTTTTTGAAAATATTACTCTGATGATATCTTTAGTTACTTTTACTTGTTTTTTTTAAAATACGTTTGACAGCCTGAAAACATTATTACCCACATTCAATATTTCCGAAGTGTCAACTTATCTATCCGCGAGTGTGGAATCAGAAAGGGCTTTTTCTTCCGCGGCTTACATCTGCAATAATAGGTCGTCCCTGGAAGACGGAACTTCAGATGCCCTCTGTTCTTTGCGGTCATTGTTTCAACAATCTCAACCTCGTTAATTAAAGTGACCATGCGGTTGCCTGCTTGCCACAAGCGGTGCCATTCGTTTGCATTCTGGTAGCTACTACTGCGGTGACTTGCATAAAACTTCCTAATTTTTATTTTTCTTGTTTACTACTTTTTTATTTGCACAAAAGTTCCTATTTTTTGTTTCTTTATTTATTTTATGTTGGGTTGCATATATACAAGAACATAGCAGAGTGTGTTTAGAAATTTATAATAACACTGTTATTTCTACAAGTTCCATCTTTACTTTCAAGCTTCTAACGTTTTTCACCCTAGAACCATGTCGTTGTTTTCAGCACCCGCAAACCCTGAACATGGGTCGTTCGTGTCGGTCGCTTATTTTATTATTTTATTGTGTAAGGAAAAATCTGAAAAAATCCATGGGTCTTCTTTGGACTCGTAACTATACGATAAAATTGTCGCCATCCCTGAAGATCCCTTTTTCAATAAACATTTTTATCAAAATCCGAAGGTACATAGGTTAATTACACTAGAATTTTCGAAAATTCATATCTGCCGTTGTTTTTGGTATAAGTACAAATTTCGGACGCCAGTTATTAGTGGAAATCGCAATACTTAAAAAGAAATATGGGAAATTTCGGCCGTGAACACGAGATATTTATTGCGCATATTGAAAAAGGCTAAATTTCAAAATTGGCATATTTACCTACTCCATATAGGTAGGGAACCATTGGAAAAATCAATGCGTCGAAAGAATTAGATTGTTTCTGTTTATTTCTTGTTGTTTAACAAAAAATACGAAGTTTATGATATAATAGTTATATGCAATCGCGACAAACATTGGTACGGTGATGATCCTCGTCATGCTCCGGTCCGGGGCACGAATCACTTTTATCGTCGTCAAAACTATCACATTCCTCTTAAGACTCAAAATCATCCTCTCCTTCGATATTATCTTCCTCTTCCGAAGCTTCGCAACCAAAAGATTCGACCTGTTCTCGAGGCCGGGGCAAATACGTGAATTCATTTCTTGTACGAACTGCCATTTTGCTTTAAGGGGCCAGTCCACTTTGGAGCCACGAAAAAAGGCTATTTTCGCGATTTTTTTTGAGGATTTTATAAAAGATATGAATATAAAAGTTGTTGGGCTTGATAAATAAAGTCATGAAATACATTTAAAAAAATTTAATTCATTTTTATTCATTTTTAAGTACAAAAACTATAGTTTAACGTAACGCCTCAAAAATAGGTGAGCTAGGTAGCTTCCATCACAACTCAGCAACGGCTTGTCTGAAACAAAAAAATCAAAGTCGATTAGATTCAGTATGACACCAGCTACAAAATGACCCTGGGATATAAAGTCTTATCAAAAAATAAAAAAATGGCAGATGAAAAACGAACAAAGTATTTTAAAAACGCGTTTTTTCTGCAGTTTTTCGCAAAAAAAAGAGTAAAAATAAAAATTTTAAAACATTCGAGCGTCATCTCGTTGCGAATCATGCTTACAATATGTGGTTCAAATTTCAAGAGAATCGGTTTATTGGTTTTAGAGATACGATGGAGCTAGATTTTGAAAACGCTGTTTCGAGAAAAACGCGTTTGAAGTTAATACTATGAAAAACTCTTGCCTAAACTCAATCGGCAATTCCTGCACCGTACAAAATCCCTTCTGATTGCTCATCATCGTCGATTTCTTCAAGTCTTGCTTGCTTTCGACTTTTTTAAATTTTCAAAGTGGACTGGCCCCTTAAACAAGTTGAAACCTTTACAGATATTTTTTTTGTCCATCAGATGTATTTTTCACGAAAAGAAAATAATTTTTCAGAAACTGAGTTTTGACCTACCTAAACCATGAACATGGGTCGTTCGTGTCCGCTGTAAAGTTGCTCGTTTCACTGTGCGTCAACAAACTGAGAAACTGGCGGGGCTCATGCCTTATGGTCACCCCACCGTACATTGTTTTTACGCTAAGGTCGCAGATCCTGCGAGGATCTAGTAATATTCACCCTTGAAAGATACGGTAAAGACACAAACGACCCATGTTATTCAGAGTTCAAGGTTAGTTTAGGTTAGAAGTTAGTTCAGGTTAGAAGAGTTCGGGTTAATCAAAGTATCCCATAAATATCGGTAAATATCGAAATACCGGTATTTCGATATTGCAACTTGTTGATATCGAAATAATGCGAGTAATATAAGAAGCTCCGATAGTCCAAGCTCTACTCTAGATGCTCTGGACTTATGATCCTGAGTACAGCCAACTTTACATTCGAGAAAATAGTCTACGCAACGCCATCTATCGCCAGCTGGTGGTTTCGTACGCAACCCCCTAATCATATTTTAGGAAAATTATCGTACGGTATTGAAATCCGATTACGAATCTTACAAGAATCGCCTTGATTGCAGGTTGTGCTTCCATGTTATTTTGGGTCTGGATCGCGATCGCACTTCATTCCACAATAATGGCAACGCAGTCGACGACGGAGCACGAGGACAAAGGGACGTCAATGGCGGCGCAAAGCTGCAGGGAGTTCTCGTCGAATCTTCACAAAGTAACGGTCGCCGAAGCGAACAATTATCTCATCCACGCGGAGCTCGTAACGAATCAGCATCGCATTGATACGAGTTTCTTTTCACAAGCTTTCATTTAACTTGACTTTCTGTGAGATGCAAAACGGAAAATCGATATTTCACCAACTTCCCGACTACTTAGAGCTCTGAAATTTTGCAAACATGCATCTAAAAGGAGACAATCTATGATTCAACTTAAAAAACAAAAATATCCATGAAATTTTCAAATTTTCATGTCAAATTAGCGATATCTAATCATCCATATAAAATCTCACTAACACATACAAACGAATTCGTAGCCGACTGTGTTTGTATGTGAAAAGTTGATATGCAGCAATTAGTCGTAAGTTCAATCCCAATTACATTTTTTGTTATTTTTACAAGCATTCCATGTTCCTAACGTACAAACTCGTAAACTAGTAAACTACTAATAACAACTAACTAGAAAAATCAATTAAAGACTCAGAACTGGAAAATAATTTATATGTAAAAAAAATATGTTTAAAAAACAAGCTTTTATTTAATGTACTAAAGAGTATGTACACAAGTACACGAGTACACAAATTACGTAACGCAAAATTTCCCAATTTTTACCCCCCCCCCCCCCCCCCCTTCCCCTCGCCCCACGTAACGGGACCGTAACCACGGTCTTACATACAGGTCTTGCAACGAAGCTAAATTTTCGTGGTGGGGGTAGGCACGCTTATCGGCTTCACTTTTCGTTTTACGTTTACGTATGTTTTTGTGGCGCGATTGTCGAAATAACCTTTATTTGCGACCATATACCAGAAGGTTCTACGCGATTTACCGTGATACATTTTTTATCGTGTTTTTACGCATGAGTGTCAATTTTTTTGGTAGTGTTTGCGAAAAAAAATGCGAAATGGCTAAGGGTTGCGCGGTTCGCAATTATAAAACGGGGTACAAAAATTTTAAGCAGAAATGCTCCGTGTATCGCGTGCCCAGAAACGTCGAACGATACAAAAAATGGCTCGATGCTATTCCGGGACTGAAAGAGTCTCAGTACGTGTGCGAAAAACATTTCGAAGAACGATGTATTGTGAGACATTGGAGAAAAAAGGATGTAAATGGTCGTAATATGTGCTGGTATGAATTAATGTATTCAAAAAGTTTTCAGTTTTTTTTAGATGAAAGTAGTCATCTTTTTTTTTAATCAACACATTTTTTTTTATTGGTTTCGTATATTATGCGGTTTACACGACAGTACGGTAAATTAAGTTAGGGCAAACGGCGCATGCCTTGCGTTCAGGAGGGAAAAGAACAGAAGAGCTATTTCTCTCTTCGTTGCACTACTACTTCCCCTTGCCGTCACGCACCGAGCGGCAGAAATCGGAATAAAAAACAGAACCGCTAAGGGTGCCTACCCCCACTACCGTCGTTGTCAGACCTGTATGTAAGACCGTGACCGTAACGCTTGGCCAGAACCCCCCCCCCCCCCCCCCCCCCATACACATAGTCATACACATAACTAATTATAAAGGATCGGGTTTATACTCATTTTATGAAGTATATATTCATCTAGTTTTATACCAATTTTTATGACAAAATCTTGAAAATTAACCGAGATATATGCCTTGATTTGACGACGAAAAACAAAATTCTCTTCATTGTCCCATCGATATCTTTATGAAAGGTTATCTGTAAATTGAAAGTCAACAATTTATCGATATCTATACGAATGTAGCTATCGTTATGCGTACCCGTTTTTTATTATGGTTTTTTTTTACAAAATGCCGACAGTCTCGACATTTTCTTCTATTTTGAAGGCCCTTTTTCTGTATTCAAGCAGTCTTTAAAAATAGTAATTATCAACTGTGAAAAACGGGGATACGTACAACCTTAGTCACAGCGATTACAAAAATGTTTTTTTTTAAATTGAGAATCGGTTGCTAAGTTTTTAAGTATTCGCTCGGACAAGGTCGAAGAAACTAGTTTCGAGAAAAGCGCGTTTCAAGTTTTCGTTCCGTGTTTCTTGATATAGAGTTATATTTTTCTCTAGAATATTGATCAGAACATTGAAGTATCTAGTCTCGGGCGATATGACGGTTCTCATCTTCATGATAGCTCTCAAAATAATGAGAGCCTGTACTTTATCTATTGTAAATGATGCCACACCTGTGGGGACTGAGGGCACTAACCGGTCGCGCTACCTGTTCTCACTAAAGTGACTATAACTCCGTCAATTTTCGGACTTGTGAATAAAAATGTTGCCAACATATTTTTCAATACATGGACTTTCACGAATTATATTTGAAAAAAAAATTCCTTCAAATTTTGCTTGGGGGATGTGGGAAAGCTACTGTGCAAGTTCTTGCACAGTGAGTGGTAAAATTGCACGCGAGGCTTAAATTAAAAACTTGAACATGTAGAAATTTTGCTATTTCTGAAAGTTTTAAAATCATGACGTAACGCAAAACTTGACCCCCCCCCCCCCGCCCCCCGTACGTAGACCGTAATGCCTGGCCGACCCCCCAATTGCGTTAGGTAATTTGCGTACGGCCCCAGAGTAGAAAATATTTTTTTTACCAAGTCCCCTATACGTGACCATAAATAAAAACTTGGGGCGCTCAAAATTTGGACACATAATCTTTAATTTACATAAATCCGTTAACATATCAACTGTATTTTATTTACTGTGAAACAACCTTAGATTTCTCAGATAAAAATCCTGAAACTGAGTATAAACGTGTGATAATAATTTCTATAATTACTATTGTGCCAAATTAAGGGGCCAGTCCACTTTGGAGCCACGAAAAAGGCTATTTTCGCGATTTTTTTTGAGGATTTAAAAAAAGATATGAATACAAAAGTTGTTGGGCTTGATAAATAAAGTCTTGAAATACATTTTGAAAAAAAAAATGAATTCATTTTTATTAATTTTTAAGTACAAAAACTATAGTTTAACATAACGCCTCAAAAATAGGTGAGCTAGGTAGCTCCATCATAACTCGGCAACGGCTTGTCTGAAACAAAAAAATCAAACTCCATTAGATTCAGTATGACACCAGCTACAAAATGACCCTCGGATATAGAGTTTTATCAAAAAATAAAAAAATGGCAGATGAAAAACGAAAAAAGTAAAAAAAGCGTTGTTTCGCAGTTTTTTCACAAAAAAAGAGAAAAAATCAAAATTTTAAAACCATCGAGGGTCATCTTGTTGCGAGTCATATTTACAATATGTGGTTCAAATTTCAAGAGAATCGGTTTATTAGTTTAGAGATACGATGGAGCTAGATTTTGAAAACGTTGTTTCGAGAAAAACGCGTTTGATGTTTATACTATGAAAAACTCTTACCTAAACTCAATCGGCAATTCCTGCACCGTACAAAATCCCTTCTGATTGCTCATCATCGTCGATTTCTTCAAGTCTTGCTTGCTTTCGATTTTTTGAAATTTTCAAAGTGACCCCTTAAATACGGTTGATGAAACTGAATTGGTCAAATTTATTAAACATTTAAAAAGTTAAGTGCCCCAAGTTTGCATTTATAGTGACACATAGGTGACTTCGTAAACAAAATTGTTTTCCACCTTCTAGTACATTTGATAAAAACTTGTTCATTTTAAATATTTTTTTTACATATAAATTATTTTCGCCTGTTTTTTCGAGGTTGTGGCGCGCAAGACGACGGGAAACCTGGTGAGCTCTCCGCTGAGCGCGCACCTCGCTCTGTCGTGCCTGTTCCACGGTTCGGACAACGCGACTGCCCGCGAAATGCGAGCCGGTCTCTGTCTCACTGATACGGAACGTCTCCACGAGGAGTACCGGCGTATCGTGGGAATACTCAAGGTCGGTCGTGCGGAGACTGGCAAGTGCCAAAGCCCTTCCGAAAGTCCATTCGGAGCAAAGCGCAGATTCATTTCTCCAGCCGTGAGACTTTTAGATCCCGTCTCCGTGTTTTCTATTTCCTCAGAGCACGGAAGAGCTGAGCTTGGTGAATGCGATCTTCGTTCAGGAAGGCGTGAAACTGATCGAAGCTTTCAGCACACGGGGAAAAGATTTTTACAATTTTCAACTGAGCAATGTCGATTTTCGTGACAGCGCGCGCGCTGCGGGCACGATCAATTCGTGGGCTGCGAAAAGCACCGGGGACAGGATCAAGAACGTCATGGGACCTGGTAACTTTCTGCAGAGTATCGCAAATTAAAGTTAAGGGGCTATGTCAGTGTGAACGCTGAAAATTTGGGTGATTTACGGGAATTTTTTGGAAGAAAAGTACTCAATTAAATGTTTCGGAAAATTGAGAATATATTTGGCTATATTTGACCTATATTACATATTTTTTTCATAGAAAAATATTGAGATCTAAGCGACTTATGCGCTGCCATCGGAAGCGCCAAAAAAAGTCCCTCCACTGTTGACATGACTCCGGCCGATTGAGTAGCTGAAACCGAAAAAGGAAAAAATGTCGTTAAACTGGAAGGTATTTCCTGTACAATGACGTAGAATTTTCGAAAAATATCAAAATCTAACAAAATGGCGTACTTAAGAAAAAAAGTCGATTTTCTTGCCTATAAAATGGTCGTTTTTTTCAATGCCAAATCGTCAATTTTCATCCAATCAAAAATATCCTATGTCATTGTAGAGTAAATATATTCAAGAGTACTCAGTTCAAATTTCAAGTCAATCGGATAATTGCTCTTTGAGTAACAATGTCAGCAAATTTGAAAAATCTCATTTCGAGAAAAACGTGTTTAAAGATTTAACTATCGATTTTTGCACGATAAATTTTTTTACAGGATATTCTTGAAAGTATAAAATGTCGAAAAGGGCAAAAAGATCGATTTTTCGAAAGTGCCCCTTAAGACCCGAGGCAATGAAAAACAAATCACGTTCCGAAAAGAAGATACCTTCGATTTATTTGGCATTTCGTGTACCCATGTATTTTGACTCGCTGATCACGAACATAATAGTGAAAATACCCGCAAACTTGATTTTCAAGGTCAAAACTGACAAAAACGGATTTTATCTATTTCATTGTAATAAATGTTGATCTTGGAGAAAAATGTTTCTCGCAAAAGTTGTAGCCTGTAAAGAGATTGATCTTCTATGTTCTATACAGGTTTTGTCTAAAACCATTCTGTTTCGAGAAAAACGGGATAATGCTCCAATAAGTACATCACATTCCATTAGTTTCGGTATTATCTACTTACGCACTTTACCGCAGGAAGGTTAGAGCTTGATCTTTGTAGTGTAGGGTTTCTTTAGGGGATGAAAGGGCATGGGGGCGGATTAATGCCAAACTACAACCCCTACGAGGTCGGCGCCGTGAGACAAAATGTCCAGAAAAATCCGGGCTTTAGTTTTGTCCACAGCGCTGAAGTCGTGGAAGTTCATTTTGAGGGTGAAAAAGTGGGGTAAAATTTTGAAAAATCAGTTTTAATTCAAAAACTCGTTAGAAAAAAATTCGTACACTTTTTGTTCAAATGGGAACGTTGTAGCCCTTGGAAAGACGCGTCGATCGAGGATTTCATCATCACTCTCCGATATCTTCAACCCCCAAAAATGGTTGAAATACAACAACAAAAAAATTGTTTATTGAATATCCCAAAAACAATCGATTTTTCGGGTATGGTTCAAATGTACGAAATGTAGAGAATAATTTTCTCTATATTTTCGTTTCTATGGATCATCCTTGAAATTTTGATTTTCCAACCCCTCTCGAGGGTTGAAAATTCTAAATGAAATTCAGGAAAAACTATTGATCGCACGAATTCGCCGCCGTGAAAGAATTTGTAGCTGGAACCCTCAGCTACATTTTTAACCACAGCGCCAAACTCGTATCTCTTTATTTTCGGTCAATAGTTTTCCCAGACTTTCATTTTGAATTTTAAACCCCTGAGAGGGGTTCGAAAAAGCAAAATTCAAAGAACTTCAGGAAACTCAGGAACGAAAATATAGAGAAAATTATTCTCTACATTTCGTACATTTAAACGACTCCCGAAAAATCGATTGTTTTTGAGTTATTCAATAAACAATTTTTTTTCATACTTCGCCAATTCTTTTTTCAAAATCAATTATTTTCTTCTGAAGGGCTACAACGTTCCTATTTGAACAAAAATTGTATGAATTTTTCCTAAAGAGTTATCGAATGAAAACTGATTTTTCAAAATTTCACTTCACTTTTTCACCCCCAAAATGAACTTCCACGACTTCGGCACTGTGGACAAAAATAAAGCCCAGATTTTTCTGAGCATTTTGTCTCCCGGCGCCGACCTCGTGGGGGTTGTAGTTTGGCATCAATCCACCCCCAACCCCTGTCATCCCCTAAAAAAACCCTACACCCTGATTTTTAGGCAAACTTGGATTTTGCACCCGCGGCACCTACAAAATCACCTGTCAAAAAACTAGCCTTCTTTTTTTCCGATGATAATACGCAGTACGACTGTACTATTTAGGAAAAGTCGACCTCGAAAATTCAACCCACAGGAAATTCGTCCCTCGAAAAATTCAACTCACGGAAAATTCGTTCCTCGGAAAATTCGGCCCCCAAACCTAAACAAACCAACACAACCAAACCTAAACGAACCAAAGAAACCAACTTAATCAAATCTTCACAAATAAAACATTAAGGCATCTTCTCACTTTTGACGCTAAAAAGTCTATTTTCATTAATTTTTTTGATAGGTTTATAGATTATTATAGATATTGCTATAAAAGTTCTTACACTTAATAAATACACTTTCGAAATACACACAATTTTCTTACATTATTTCATTCAAGTGACTATTCATAGATGAAAATGGTAGTTAAAAAAATGTCCTATGACGTTGATGAAATCTCGGAGATGGATCATCCGAAACAAAAAACCAAACGGTTTTAGATTCGGTATATTAATGGCTATAGCGCATATCATACGGTTTTTTATATATGCAAAAATAACAAAATGGCGGACATTTTTCGAAAAAAAACGTGTTTTTTCACCGTTTTTGGCAAAAAATAGTGAGTGTCAAAATATTGAAAAAATCCTTGATATGCGCTATAGCTATAGTTGTAAAGAATATGTGGTTAAAATTTTATAAGGATCGATTCAGTAGTTTCGAAGATTTAATCAACAAGCCGTCGAAAAACGTTCCAAGAAAAACGCGTTTAAAGTTTTTAACGAGCAGATGAACGTGCTCAGGTAGTAAAGTAAAAATAACACCAAAATACAGTTAGACTCCTCCGATCTTCATATAATTTTAGTATGATACTTTTGATTTGATGATTGATTCATTGATTGAAATCATTGATTTGATTGATTGATGATGATACTTTTGGATGATCAAGTGGGAAGACGCCTCAATATATCGGCATGAATTACGTCTACTTATTTATCCGGATGTACATTTAATAACTACGTTTAGCGTCCCTGGATTGGGGCTCCGGAGTACCAAACGCCTTCCGCGAGCGGCACACGAACTTCGAACACATGGTGTATTATATGTAATGTCGTATCTCCACCATCCAGCGGAGACGAATTTTCCGTGGGTTGCATTTTTCGAGGGACCAATTTTCCTGTTACCACCCAAACAAACCCAAACAAATATGCATACCCAAACAACGCAGAGTGCATATGCCCAAACACCGTTATTCCGTTTTTCTCGAAACAGAATGGTTTTAGCCAAAAACTGTATAGGGGCCGTCCATAAATCACGTCATTTTTTAATAGGGGGGGGGGGGGTCTAGTCGTTGGATGACGGTAATGATAATTGGATTATGACGATAAGAAAAATAGGATGATTTCAGGGGGGGGGGGTCAAAACCGGCAAAAATCGATGACGTAATATATGAACGGCCCCATACGTAGATCATAAAATATTAATCTTTTGATAGGCTACTACTTTTGTAGGAAACATTTTTCGTTAAGATCGACACTTATTAAAGTAAAATAGAAAAATTAAAAAAAAATGGTTTTTGTGATTTTTGAACCTTGAAAATCAAATTTCCTGATATTTTCAATATCATATTCGTGATCAGCGAGTCAAAATACATGGGTACACGAAATTCCAAATATAAGGCGGGATATACATTGACAACGATAAAAAAATCGATTTCTTTTTTTTCTTCTTTAAACGACAGAACTATATATGTAGAATATTTTTCCAAAGTTTCAAAGCGAAATTCGAATAACTTCAAATGTTACAACCTGTCAACGCTGTGCCTCACCGCTCGGATTCGGAGCAGGCGTGAACTTCAAACACGTTTTTCTTAAAACTGCATTATCGCTATTGGCGTGCAAGATTACTCAGAAACTATTAAGCCGATTGAGTTGAAACTTTGTAGAAATATCGATAATATTGATACCTTCTACTTGACGAGAATTGTTTTTGAAAAATTGGAAAAAACGACTTTTTTATTCCACATTTTACAGAAATGTTACGTGAAATGTAGATTTTTTGCAAATGCGTGCCATTTTCTCAAATTTGCATTTTCTCCATTTCAATTACCGTCACATAGAAACTATACATGTTCTGACTGAAAAATTGTTTTAATTTTGTGCACATCAAAGTCTATGGGAAGACTGCACGCCGATTCGCAACTCCCGCGGCGACCTTGCTGTGACACTCTGCCACAGCGCCGCCATTTTGATGATGAATTAATTTAAAAAAATTGTTTCGTACACTTAAATATACTATCAAAGTATAACTATAGTTTGATAATTATAGAATAATTATTTCTTAGTTTGAAAAATCCCTCAATATTGCTTATTTTTTTCCTGTCTCAATGTATATCCCGCCTTAATCGAAGGAAAAAAAACATCCCAAATGTTCCTCCCTCCGAGCCTGTCCTTTTTCCCGCGTTCACCCTTATCCCCGTAGCTCCGTCCCTTCCACAAAGACACACAAAAATCTGCAACACCGTAACCTTCCGCTCAATTGATTCCGGCACCGATCTTTCTTCCGCCCAGATGACATCGACGAGTACACGAGGCTCGTGCTCGCGAGCGCCGTGTACTTCAAGGGCCAATGGAGACAGCGGTTCGACGCGGCCAAAACGGAACTGCGAATATTTCACTCGACGACGACACGCAGCATGAGAGTGCCGACGATGTTTCAAGAAACTAAATTCCACCAGGGCGAGATACCCGCTCTGAATTCTCGCTTCCTCGTCGTCCCTTACGCGGTGAGGACATTTTTCGACGTTCATCTCCATTTGTGTTCTTCGCTGGGAGCTGAATATCAACGTTGCTTTCAGAACGAAAATATCGACATGATAATTGTACTGCCCAATGAGATCGAGGGACTGAGACACGCGGAGGAGAATTTCGACTGGAACGTCATCGTGAACGCGTCGGGCACCAAACGCTCGACCCGATTGTACCTGCCCAAATTCAAAATCGAAGCGACCCTCGATCTGAGGAACGTTCTCGTCGAGGTATTCTTCGTCGAGGCTCCGTGAAGGCAGGACAACGAATCTATTCTTTATTTCTCTATTCTCAGACATCTCTCTCCTTAAATATCTCTATTCTGGCGCAGGTTTAAGGCGTTACCCCCACTTGTAGCGCAAAAAAAGGCCTTTTTCATGAATTTTTTAAAAGAAAACTACAAAACTTTTTTAATCGATCAATATACCATTTTAAAGAACACATCTTGAAGAACTTTCAGTAATTTTTTTATTGAACAATATTACATTGTTTAGTGGCAAATGGCCGTCAATGAAATAATGTTTTTATATACACGGTTTGCGGTGACCAACACTGCGGCGAAGTGGATCATCTGAAAAAAAAATGCGGATGGATTTAGTCAAATATAAGTATAAACTAGTCTTTAATCGAAGGATTTTAAAAAATATTCATTTTTCACAAAATGGCGGACAGTCAAAGTTAATGGTTCGATTTTGACGAAAAAAAAATCGAACGATTAAAGACTACATTTTTATGTACTAAATAAGCCTGCAAAATTTCAAGAAGATCGGTTCATTAGTGTTCGAGTAATCTTGGTCACCGACTTCAGAAATGCCATTTTGAGAAAAACGCGTTTAAAGTTTCAATTTCAGTTTACACGAAGAAAATATTTTTTTTGTAAACTTACATAGAGTCATCTATTCCGGGCCCATACAGAAGTATGAGCCCGGATGCTTATACTTCAAAAAAATGCAATAAAAAAAAATCGATTTTTTCAAAATCGCAAGTGGGGGTAACCCCTTAATCAGAAACATCTCTATTCTCTAAATATCTCATGTCTGAAACATTTCTCTGCCGAAACATCTCTATTCGTAATAGTCACATCGGTCGAGGGTAGGGGTTTCAGCGCGAAAAAAAACACTTTTTTGCGATTTTTTTCCTCCATATGGATAGAGTAAATTTATTGAAACCTTTTGTACATTGTTAAGTATCATTTCAAGATCAATCCGTGAAATTTGTACTCGAAAATATCCACAAACAAGCCGGTGACGAAGCTTTTCCAAGAACGCCTTTGGAAAAACACGATTTGCGGTGTTCACTGTATCTCAGCTAGAAATTATCTGAAATCAAGTACCATTAAAATTTAGTCAAAGTATCATCAAATCCTCCCCCCAACGGTCTTTGATAATTTTTTTTTTCATTTCTAAATTTTTGGTGGCCATGTAAAGTGAAAATTGCTATTTTTCACGAAAAATTCCGCCATTTTGGGGGTGGAAAACCCCCTCAATGTAAACAAAAATCTCAAACTAACCGTTGAGAGGAGGTATTTTATATGTAGAAAGTGTGTACCAAGTTTGAAATAAATCGGTCATGTAGTTTTCAAATGGCAGTGAACACGGACTTTGAAAAAGTGGTTTCGAGAAAAACGCGTTTGAAGTTTAGAGAAGTCGGAGCTACAGTGTTAGAGGAGCGGGACTAAATAGTCAATAACTTCGAAAGTTTCGCTCTGATTGACTTAAAATTTTGGGATTATATTCTTGAAATGTTTAACTATAAGAAAAGACAAAAACATCGATATTTCAAAAGTGCCAATCTCTACCCTCCCCTTAAATATCTTCATTCCACAATCTTTCGTATCCGAAACTTTTCTATTCTCAAATATCTGTATTCTTCAAAATCTCACGTGACATCCAATACATCTGTATTCCGACCATTTCATCTCACAATATCTCTCTTCCGAAACATCTCTATTCCAAGAGCCTCTGTGTTGCACTTGTTTTTATTCATAGCCAATATTGTAAATGCAATATTACGAATGGAATAGGGATGTTTCGGAAGAGAGATATTGTGAAATTAAATTGTCGGAATACAGATGTTTTGGATGTCACATGAGATTTTGAAGAATACAGATATTTAATCCTAGAATGGTAACCTTATTTTTTCATACCTATTACGGTAACCTGGGGTGATAAACCACCCCAATTTTGAAAAATTCATATCTCCGGTAGAATTTCACGAAAAAGCTTCAACTTCAGCTCATTCTTTTCGTTTTTTAATGCAGAATCACGTAGGCCTACGGCGATTCCGTTTGAAGTAGGAAAAGTTAGTAAAAAATAAGGTAAAAGGGTGAAAAACATGAAAAATTTGTAAAAATGACTTTTTTTGATTGAATTTGCAATATCTCCGTTGATTTTTAACGAAGAATAAATCCAACGGAATTATAAAGTGAAAATATACTGTTTTGAGACAGGATGGTTAGTTTTACTCGATTTTCGAAAAAGTCTATTTATTCGGGGAATCGAAGTCTGGGAATTTAAAAGACGTCGAAATATTGATTTTTAGCGCCAGAATTGGTGTAGCAACGCCAAATTATGTGCAAACCGAATGAAATCAACTCCATTTTTAAGAGAAAAGGTAATTCTAAAAGATGTGTATTTTTTTTGTACATTTATTTTGCTGTATGCAAATGAAAGATCGTTTACATAGCCATTATATGTCTCGTCGTACACAAATTTCACACAAAACGTGACTATGTTCTTGACACATGGGTGCCTTACATCGATAACATCTCACACTAAATTTTTTATCGGACGTTCTCGGGCAAAGGGCACATCTCCCTGCTTTAGCCGTTTCTTTCGGGGGTTTGGGGAGTGCGGGTTCTTTCAAAATTTCTGCAATGCACCATATGATGTTTCTTGGCATGATAGTCACGGCTAGCCTCCGCTTTAAATGAGGGACTGTGAGAGACTCGACCAAACTTTTCACAAAATTCCTTCTGATCAGTGCTTCTTTTCGGCTATTGAAGTTATATAAACGACCAGCGAGTTTATCCCCGCTTGGTCCAGCATACCTGCGAAGACTCACATGGGCCATCTCCTGGTTTTTCTGGCTGTCGTGTATTCGTGACACAACTGATCAAATGTATCTGTGCCACCTTTTCTCAAGTTATAAAACGTGATCATCTTCGGCGTACCAGTGCTTTCGTCAATTTCCTGTAATCGACGGAATGTTGACAGGACAAGAAACACCTTTTTTTTGGAGTGAAGGAAACTAAAGCTTTTGTTCCGTCGAAAGCAAATTTTGAGAATCCTGGTTAACCAGCATTTTTTAAAGAGGGGGGTATCTCTTATTCTTCCTGATAAGGGCGCATTCCCTACTCCCCATTATCGATTTCGCTCAAATTTATAGGACGTGCAGGGCTTGGCTAGAAATGAAAGTACCCAAAGTGGGAACTCCAGATGGCCGAGCGTTTGGAAAATAAAAATGTTGACGCGATTCTCGCACCGTATAAGCCATGTACGTTAGCATGTTTCCCAAGCAGCGGTTGGCGTAGCGTTAAGAGCTCGGACTAGTAATCGATGGTCGTGGGTTCGACTCCCCCGTGGAGACTTTTTTTGTTCTTTTTCTATCTTTTTCTTAATTTTTATATTATTCATTTTCCAATTAAGCAAAGAGGTGAATGATTTATTTGATTTATTTATTTATACGCAAAAGGCATAGAAAAGGTAAAAAATTGGGATTTCGGACTTTTCAACAAGGGATTGTAATTAAAGCGCATACGAAAAGACTTTGTACATGAAAATTCAAAACTTTATTCGTTGACATTCGATGATTTACATGTGTCGGGATGATATTTATCGTAGAAACAGGGGAAACAATAATTATTTCTGCATCTAGCACACGTTATAAACGCCGCATTTTTACAACCACATCGTTGTTTCAACGTCTCCATAGAAAAACATGCTTGCTTGGCATTCATAAAGCATTCTCTCTCATCGCAAAGTTTAGAAGCGAACCACGCGTAACGTAACATGTTACCGAATATTGGCGCGGATAATTGATCCTGAACAATCGAATATGTTTTTCTGCAGTCTTCTCGGGAAGTTATTTCTTTTTCTTGCTCGATGAGATAAGAGCAATTTTGTATTTTTTTAATAAAGTTTTTAACCTGACGATAAAAATATACATCGCAAGGTTGCACCAGTGGAGTACATTTAGGGCGAATTACTTTGATGCTACACGTTGGCAATCCTTCTTCATCTTGGAAGAGTTCGTCGTATAATTGCTGATTTGTTCGTGATCCCCACGAGTCAATCAGCAACTCCAAATTTTCTACGATTATGCGCTCATTAAAAAATGACGTCCTATATGCCTTTTGCGTATAAATAAATAAATAAAATAAATTGTTCACTTCTTTGCTTAATTGAATAATGAATAACATAAAAATTGAGAAAAAGATAGATAAATACAAAAAAAGTCTCCACACGGGGAGTCAAACTCACGACCATCGAATTACTAGTCCGAGCTCTTACCGCTACGCCAACCGCTGCTTGGCAAACATACTAACGTAAATGGCTTACACGGTGCGAGAGCCGCGTCAACATTTTTATTTTCTAAACGCTTGGCCATCGGGAGTTCCCACTTCGGGTACTTTAATTTCTTGCCAAGCCCTGCATGCCCTATAAATTTTAGCGAAATCGCTGATGGGGAGTAAGGAATGCCTCCTTGTGATGTCCCAACCATTGGGAAATTGTGCTCCAACATCTTATCAAAAATTTCTATTGACGAAAACCAATTATCGCAAGTAATATTCCCGTTGGTTCCATGTAATGGTTCGCTCAACGTCCTAATGAAATAGGATGGCACCTTCTCCAAATTTTCTGTATTTACTTTGCCAACATATGGGATTGCATTTACCATATAAAATGTTCTATGATCATTAAGCATGAAAATTTTCACCCCATATGTATCAGGTTTGCTTCCATTGTACACATTGAAAGGGCAGCACCCACGAAAGGACAACAGTTGTTCGTCAACAGTACAATATGAGGCTGGATTGTACAGTCTTACATTTTTCAACAAAGTTTTCCCAAATTTCTCGTATGGGTGCAAATTTATCATTCACGACACGAGCTGGCCGCGTAGCTTTATTGTCATATCGGAGGAACCGACGGATAACGTTGAATCTTTTTTGAGACATAGTGGTACGATACATAATAAAACCGTACTTTGTATTTCACAAATCATCAAGAGAGGTCACATTAGTTTTTTGGAGACCAGAAAAGTACATCAAGCCTGGAAAAGCTTTCGATTCAATCAGGTCAACGGGATTATGTAGCAAATTCATCGAGCGGTCTATTTTCCGATCTTGTGTATGACGATTAATTTCCTCGTTTGTATGCTGAACGATTTTGGAAAGAATGGCGTCATCAAAAATATCTCCGGCCGCGTGTACTGCTGGTACTTGCGCTCTGTTGTGTGGATGAACGAGTTTTTTCTCCACAGCCACTTGTACTTCTGGTATCTCATCTCGAGCGTTTGGATGCAGGAGGGTCTGAATCTCTTTCTGACTGAAAAGACCAACAGTCACATATGTTTTCTTACGAAACGTACCGGAGCAGAAAAAAATTGTTTACAATCCTCGACAAGGTCATCGTCCTCGTCCTCTTCAATTTCGCTCGCATCATGCTCCGATTCAGTGCCACTTTCCACTTCGCTAAAATTCTCTTCATTAGAAACTGCCAATATCATCACATTGAACTTCTCTTTTTTCTGTCAATACCCGAGAAAATTCTTCGAGAGATCTCGAATTGGAGCTCGAAGACATTGTTTACATCTATGGGTGGAAGCAAACAACGCGAATATGATGATATATATACTATACATATAGAAACCACACTATACTCACCCAAAAAGTCCCCTTGCTTGTAACAAAAAAATTGATATCTTGACGAAAATGTAACGCGAACGGTAACCTGGGGTGGAAATCCACCCCACGCTCACTTTCAATGCTTCCTGCTCCGAGAGACGCGAGCAACTGACGGTGCCAGCCGGCTCTGGAGACTCTCCGAGCATGAAATTGAATTATGGTTAGGGTCACGAGTCGTAAACGTGAGGAAGGGTGAAAGAGCGCGAGATTTAAACTCGCCTGGGGTGGTTTTTCACCCCAACTTAGCGTTTTAGGGTTACAGAAAAGTTTCGGATACGAAAGATTGTGGAATGGAGATATTTGAAAGCAGTAATATTTCAGGACTGAATTATTGTGGCATTGTGATATTTACGAATAGAGATGTTTCGGAAGAGAAATGTTTTAGACATGGGATATTTTGGAATAGATATGTTTCTGATTAAACCTGCTCCGGAATAGAGATATTTAAGGAAAGAGATGTTCGAGTATAGAGGAATAAAGAATGGAGTTGCTGTCCTACCTCCGCGAAGCTGGATAAAAAGTTGTTTTTCTCGTTCTTCGAACGTTTCGCACTTGTTTCGATCGCAGCTCGGGCTGACGTCGATGTTCGACGACACTGCGGATTTCACGAAGATGTCGGATCTGCCGTTGAAGGTGGACAGCGTGCTGCAAAAGGCGTTCATTGAGGTCAACGAGCTCGGCACCGAAGCCGCCGCGGTCACGGGTATGCAATTTTTTTATTTTACGGATTTAAGGGGTGAGATGCAGTCAGAGACGTTAAGAAACGAGCATTTTCAATAATTTTTTTTATATTAATTAAGTTTGTTTTACAAAAGTGGTTACACAGACTTTTTATGTTATATTTCAACTTGACTTGTACAAATTTTCAAAGAAAAATATTGATTATTTATAAAAATATGGCCATCTTTGTCGGACCCCCTTCGGCATGTAGTGCTTTGCGGTGACCATCATAAAATTTTACTGGATCTGAAATAAAAAAAAAACCAAAAAAAATCAGGAGTTTAATAATAAATCTAGTCCTTAATCGAAGCTTTTTTTAAAAAAATTAACAAAATGGCGGTTTCCGACAGATAACTTTCGATTTTCGACCAAAAAATCGCTCGTTTATTGTTAAAAAAAAATTATAAATTTTCAACAAAAATGAAAATCCTTCGATTAAGGACTAGTTTTTAATGCTATCAATAAGCACACCAAATTCCATTAAAATCCATCGGGTGGTTTTTTAATTATAGTGGTCACCGACTTGAAAAACATAGTTTCGAGAAAAACGCGTTTGAAGTTTTTCGATGTGGATACGGTATTATATGTTCGTAAAATTTTGCGCTCGATGGATGAAGCTTAACTCTTTTTATATATTTTCATCCGCTGAATCCGAATATCACAATTTTTTGCCGAAATGTCGAGCATTCAATTGTTTATAGCTAATTGTTAAAACAATTTTTCAGAAAATTAAAGTTTTTCGGGATGAATTATTTTTTTTTAAACAATTTGGGCAATTTTAAAACGAAAGTATACTATATAAAATTTTGCTAGAGTTGACAGTTTTTGAGTAATAAATTTTAGAAATTTTTTGAAAGAGTTTTCCAATTTTACACTTGATTTATGTATGGAAATACTAATTTAAAAAATTACTTACATCGAATCATCAATTACTGGCCCATACAATAGGGCTTGATGTGGAAGCCGATGTGGAAGCTTCCAAAATATCAATCTGTTGTTGTCGTCGAAGCATTCTGCCTTCCCGGGTATTATCGTTTGCGCGTTTGTCAGCCGCTACCTGTCATGGGGACCCGACGCCCCTTCACTAATTATGGGATATCCCGAAAACTATTCATCGGATTGACTTGAATTTTTCAGGGAATATTTTCGAAACATCATACTTCAAGAAAATGTTTAAAAAAATCGATTTTTTCAAAATTCTAACTGCATCTCACCACTTAATTATAAATGCGTTGGTTTTAGTGCTGAACAAAATTCAATTCGATGGTGGGGAATTTTTCGTACCTTGTTTGGGTTGTTCCAGTTGTGTGAACGACCAGGAGGCATTCAAACAAATCCAAATGAATTCTATTTTGTTTGGGTCTGAATTTAGGTAACAATTAGGTCGAAAAAAACGCTTCTTTTTCTCGTAAACTGAACAAAAATTCGATTTCAAGGCGTGGAATTTTTGTACTTTGGGTAATTCCAGTCGTGAACCTGCGGGATCCTCAAACCCAAACACAATCAAACGTATTTTTTCAAATCAGGCTAAGCTTACGTTGCAATTTTGTTATTTAAAAAAAACGCTTTTTTTCTTAACCCTTCGAGGGTGGACCCTCGGCCTGTAACTTCGTGGTCACATGGGGTCCGTGTGACCCCAGCTATGTTTAAACGCTTGCCACGTTGATTCTATTGTTCCGAATGGCTGACAAAAATTCAGTGTGTTAGTTTGAACCTCCTAGAATGTGGGATTCTCAGTATAATATTGTGACCGACATTTAAAATCGCGGAAAAAATCAGGAAGGGACCAATCCATCAAAATCATTTTTTACTCAATAAATAACTTTTTCTATTTTCAATTAGAAAAAAAATTTAAGGTGATACTCTTAAGCTATGGTAGTCTAAGAAAAAAAATAGCTTCATAGAGGGCGTTTCAAAAAAGGTATTTATTTGGACATTTGAAGATGGCCCATTTCGGAGTAAAAAAAAACGATAATCGTGAAAAATGAGCAATTTATTTGCAACAGCGGCTCGAAAAATTATGAGATTATAATGTAAACACAATATATATGCAAGATATTTTTTTTAATATTTAAAAATACAAAATATTAAAAAATCGTTAATAAATAAAGTTTGACCCCCCACAGTCGACGCAGATGAAAACTCTGTGCTTGTCGCACATTCTAACTGGTTTTATAGTTTTTCAGGTAGTATCGTAATGAATTTTAAATGACGTAGACAGACGTCGCAAGGAATTCGCATTTCGGAGCAATTCATTTAAACTTGATAGAATGAAATTTCACCGTTTTCATATTCATACTAACATTACGTAGAGTGATCCCATGTAGAAAAAAATACCACTTTTTATGAAAAAATATTCGTGCAGGTCACATGGGGTGAAAACGACCCCAGCGCCCGTCCAATTTTTTTTGTATAGACTACCACGTCAAAGGACTCTGCAAAGCACCTTTACAAGATAGGCCAGCCCCCTCGGCCCCCTACAACTTATAGTAATGTTGACTCAAAGTCGCGCGTAGGGTCCTTTGGACCCCC
This sequence comes from Ophion slaviceki, assembly GCA_944452715.1. Taxonomy (NCBI): domain Eukaryota; kingdom Metazoa; phylum Arthropoda; class Insecta; order Hymenoptera; family Ichneumonidae; genus Ophion; species Ophion slaviceki. Next base: position 27,774,168 of record OX101787.1, read on the forward strand.
TGTGACCGCGGATAATTAAACTGAACAAAAATTCGATTTCACCGCGTGGAATTTTTGTATTTTGTTTGGGCAATCCCAGTCATGCGAATGAACACGTGGGATCGTCAAACTCAAGCAAATTTTTCTTCGTTCGTGTTGTAATTATATTCTTCCCAAAAGCAAAAACCCTTTTGTAAACTGAACAAAAATCGATTTCATCGCGTGGAATATTTGTACATTGTTTGGGTTTGTTTGGGCAATCCCAGTCGTGAGAATGAACACGAGGGATCCTCAAACTCAAAAAAACCCAAAGAAATTCTTCTTCGTTTGGGTTTAAATGTCGGTTGCAATTTTGTTCATTAAAATAAAAATAAAAACGCTTTTTTAACTGATCAATACGATTTTAAAGCGTGGAATTTTTGTACTTCGGTTGGGTAATTCCAGTCGTGCGCTTGAGCACGGGGGATCCTCAAACTCAAACAAATGCAAAGAAATTCTTCGTCGTTTGGGTTTAAACTTAGGTTGCAATTTTGTTCATTGAAATAAAAATAAAACCGCTTTTTTAAACCTGAAACCAAATTCGATTTCATGGCGTGAAATGTTTGTACTTTGTTGCCGTTTGTTTGGGCAATTCCAGTCGTGCGAATGAGCACGAGGGATCCTCAAACTCAAACAAGCCTAAAGAAATCCTCATTCGTTTGTCTACATTTGAGTTGCATTTTTGTTCGTCCTTAAAAACCGCTTTTTACAAGCTTTTATTCAACTTGACTTCGTGGGAGATGCAAAACGGAAAATAAATATTTCCCCCACTTCCCTATTTAGAGCTCTAAAATTTTGCAAACGTGCATCTAAGAGATAATGCATGATTCAACTTTTAAAAACGCGCTGCGTACAGCTAAGAGGAAAGAGACCTTGCGATAATGAAAAGTTAGCAGAAATTAACAGAATGAGAAAAATTGAATAGAGCAAACTACATGGAAAGCGCATGAGAAAATATAAATTGGCTCTAAGTGTTCTCGGATCGCACAATCGATAAAAGGGTCCTACATGTGGTGAGCAAACATCTATTATAGACGCCACCTATCACAGTTCTCCAGGATTTTGCCTGACAACCAACCAAAAATAACACCGGTTCGTTTGAAAGGATTAATCCCTCTTTGCCAGAGTTGGGCGTAATTTTATTTATAAATACGAATACGAATTTATTCACATCGTGATTTTCATGTGAATTTAAATAGAAATTTATTCATACTTCACTTATTTGTATTCACATGCATGCATACAAATACAATTGTATTCACAAATATTCTGAACATACAAATAAATTCACAGAAAAAATTGTGAATATTCACCAAAAATGTGAATATTTATAGAAAATCCTGTGTATTAAAAGAAATTCACATCAAAATCTGTGAATGCAAATGTATTCACAAAAAATTGTAAATACAAAAAAATTCACAAAATAAGTTGTGAATTTTTTCCTATTTAAGACAAATTAAAATCCAATTCACAATGATTAGATTAAAATTTACACCAAAAGTGAGTTCTTACGTATTTTGAGAGAAAACATTGCGTGGAGGCAAAGAAAATTTTGCAAAAAAAGTTCTGAGTTTCAAATATTGCATTATAAGTATGAAAAAATTCACAAAATGAGTTGTCAATTTCCTCAAGTTGAAGAAAAAAAGGAAGGAAAGAAAAGCGTAAGAACTCACTTGTGGTGTAAATTTTAATATAATTTTCGTGAATTCGATTTTTATTTTCTTCAACTTGAGGAAATTCACAACTCATTTTGTGAATTTTTTCATATTTATAATGTAATATTTGACACAACTTTTTTTGCAAAAATTTCTTTGCCACGACGCAATGTTTTCTCTCAAAATACGCAAGAACTCACTTTTGGTGTAAATTTTAATCTAATCATTGTGAATTTGATTTTAATTTGTATTTACAATTTTTTGTGAATACATTTGCATTCACAGATTTTGATGTGAATTTTTTTTAATTCACAGGATTTTTTATAAATATTCACAATTTTTTCTGTGAATTTATTTGTATGTTCAGAATATTTGTGAATACAATTGTATTTGTATGCATGCTTGTGAATACAAATAAGTGAAGCATAAATAAATTTGTATTTATATTCACATGAAAATCACGATGTGAATAAATTCGTATACGTATTTATAAACAGAATTACGCCCAACTCTGCTCTTTGCAAACATTTCAGAGCTTCAGTAAAATCAATTAAAGACTCAAAAGTAGAAAATAATAAAATAATTTTTTTACCAAGTCACCTTATGTCACCATATGTGACGTACCAAGTCACTAAGTCACCTATATGTGACTACAAATAAAAGCTTGGGGCGCTCAAAATTTAGACATATAATCTTTAATTTACATAAATCCGTTAACATATCAACTGCATTTAATTTACTGTAAAACAACTTTAGATTTCTTAAATAAAAATCCTGAAACTGTATATAAACGTGTGACAATCATTTCTCTAATTATCATTGTGTCAAATTAAATACGGTTAATGAAACTGAATTGATCGAATTTATGAAACATTTAAAAAGTTGAGCGCCCCAAGATTTTATTTATAGTTACATATAGATGACTTGGTCAAAAAATATTTTCTACTTTTTAGTGCATTAAAAAAAAGCTTGTTAAAGAAAAAAATTACATATATTTTGAACTCAACAAAATTCGATTTCTAGTGGAAGTTTTGTACTTTGTTAGGTTAATTCCAGTTGTGCGCATGAAGGATCCTCAAACCCAAACAAACCCAAACGAATTCTCTTTCATTCGGGTCTAAATTGAGGTTGCAATTCTGAACGAAAGTACCAAATTGTTGGCAAAATCGAATTAATCCATTTTTGATATTGCGTATTTCTGCAGTTGTCCGTATGAGGATGAAAAGATCGTTGGGCGAACCGGAGGAGGTGTCGAACGAGTTCATCGTCGACCGGCCATTCTTCGTCGCGGTTCGTCACGTGCCCGACAACGTCCCGTTATTTTTCGCGAGTGTCCGGAACGTCGATCCAACGCGGGACAAGGACGAACTTTAGGGCGAGCGAATTTTCACGCGCAAAAATATTCCATGTTCCGTTGAATGAAGTTTTTTTGTTTCCTTCGAAAATAACGCGAAAATAACTTTTTTCGAAAATATATCGTTTCTCCGAAGACGGAGAAAAACGCGCATTTGTGGTAAAAACCCATATTTTTATTATATCTCTTTCGTAAAAACAAAATGCACCTTCCTTAAAGCTAGTATTTTCTTTCTTTTTTTTGTTAATTCTCAATCGACGAGACGAAAAGAGAAAACGGAATGAAGTCCATGTTGAAGACGTGTCCGGCGAGAAAATAAATGAGGCGCATGCTCCCCGTTCAGCCTCGTTTCTCCAATTCCTCCGCCCTCAGTCGCGCAACGAGTATCGAGTATCCGCTTCACAACCGTTCGCGCTTTCGAAGCGCGATTTAAGGGGGAAAAAAGCGTATTACGCTGGCGGAATAATATCTGCGATCTTCGCGCTCGTTGACGAAGAATCGTTTGAGTTTTGTCACGATGTCTTCCAACCTCGATGGCATCCTCGCGACACAACGGAGAATTTATCTCTTCCTTGCGTTAGTTTCTCAAAAAAAAAAAATCCAAAAATCTTCACGCTTGTCGAATTGTCAACGAAGATTCCAAAAGAGAAAAAAAAGTTCGAAAATTTCGTTGAATTGGAAAAAGGTGGAGATTCGAGGGTGCGAGGTTTTTTGTTGTCTTTTTAGAGCTCGTCGCTCGCGGGCTTGGTGGGTTTGCCTTTGCGATCGTAGCCCTTGAGCTCTTTGGTGGCGTGTTTCGCGATGTATTTGACGAAGTCGTCGAGCTCCCGTTGGCCCTCGTACTTGACGGGTTTGTCCTTGGAGTCGCGCGGCAGCCAGAACAAGGTCGGGAAACCGGTGACCTCGAATTGCGGCGGCACGTCGTTCGCCGTCGCGTCGAATTTCACGATTGCCACCTCCTCGTCGGCCATCTTGTCGCCGAGATCATCGAATATCGGCGCCAATTTTTTGCAATGTCCACACCATGGCGCGTAGAACTCGATGAGCGTGTCCTTGCCGTTCTTCGTCACGATCTCCTCGAAGTTCTTCGCGACGGCGACCTTGACGCTCGCGCTGTTGTCCTCCGGGATTGGCTCGGACTTGAAGAATGGCTCGAGCTCGTCCGCCTCGAACGCCTTCAGGAACTTCTCGAAACTCTCGAGCGTGAAGTCCTCGGAGAGAACGAATTTACGGTTCTTCGAGTCGCGCGCCAGGATCACGGGCTTGTCACCCTTCACGTACTCCACACCGAAGTCGTTCAACTCATGCTGGAAATCGTCCTTGGAAGATATCGCGAAGGTCGTGGCCGGGAAACCCTTCGCCACCTTCATTATACGGTTGCGCCAGTAGTTCGTGCCCTTCGGATTCTTCGTGTAATCCACGTTGTAGTACGCGACCACCAAGGGATTTTGGAAACTCTGGGCGTTGTCTCTCGTACGGACACCCGCGAGACCGAAGCTGTTGAATTTATTGAAACATTTATTTTATTCGAACAAATTTAATGTGAATTCTTGCATTTTCCGCCAGGAAACTTATCGCGACGATGGCGTGGACACGACAAGTCGTAATTGCTTATTCGTCAGAAAGTGTTGGGAGTACAAATAAGTCTCCGCCGTTTGACAAAAGAACCAGGAGGTTATGGTTGAAATTGTCAGATGTAAAACGGCATATCGTAAGGTTGGACATCTGGCAAGACCATGAGATTGAAATATTTGCGATTTTGTATCAGCATCACATAATTTTTTCGTGCGAAAATGTCGAGTTTTGAGCCGAATGAGCGTAATTTGCGGAAACTCTTGCGTTTGGCACGAATCTCCCGCCAATAATGCTTCCAATTCCGCGTCTTCGCTTCGGCCTTCCGCTCTACGTTCTTTGTCTTCGACGTCCAACTCACCGTTCTTAAACTTTTGAAACCATTCGCGATAACTTCTCTCACTCAAGGCCTTAGGCCACTCTAGAGGCCGAAAAAATAGGCGTTTGGGGATTTTTTTCTTCAGGAAAACTACAAAGTAAATCGGGATCACAAAAAGGGTGTTTGTCATACGTATCAGTGACTGTATACAATAATTTTTTTGAAGCGATGAATTTCAAAATGGCGGCTGTGCAGCGTTTATCTCAAAACTGCATTTTTTAAGTTGGCCGGAAACATAACTCGGACAATTTTCAACCGATTCGCTTGAAATGTTGAATATATCTTGAAAAATACATTGTCTATGGAAGTACGTAGGATTTTTTTTATATTGCATAGTTCATTCGTTATTAACAATTATCTCACGAAATTTTTCACTTTCAAAAAATTTGCCTAAAACATCGTCAGATAATGGTTAATTATCAAAACACCCTTTTTTGTAATCTCGATTTATTTTGTGGTTTTTCTGAAAAAAATCCCCAAAAAGCCTATTTTTTCGGCCTCTAGAGTGGCCTTACCCCTCAAAGCAGATTTCTCCAAATTGAAGAAGTAAAGAAGAGTTATAAAGTTTGCGGAAATGACGCTTATTCGACTCAAAACTCGACATTTTCGCACCAAAAAAATTGTCAGAACCCAAACAAAGTCACTAATATTTCAAGGTTATGGTCTTGCCAGATGTCCAACCTTGCGATATGACGTTTTACATCTGATAATTTCAACCATAACCTCCTGGTGCGGCCATCTTTCGTCAAACGGCGGTGACTTATTTGTACTCCCAATATTTGTAACGATTTTACCGTCGACAAATGAAACGAGCTTGAGGGATCTGCGTAAGGCCGAAACTTAAAAAAATATATTTTTTATAGCCTACGCTCTCAACTCTAATTGGCAGCAAAGAATTTTTTGAAATTCTAATGATCGAGCGATTTAAGACGATTTTTCTGAAGCGTCAGATCGCCGCTGCGATTTACTCTCCTTTCCTTCGCCTTTTTCTCGAGCACTACGTTTTATGAAACGGGGCAAGTTGTATCTCAAAATCAATTCGTCCGATTCACTTCAAATTCGGACAGAGAGTTTATAACGAATTGATCTCCGTTCACTTTCTATCATCCGACCGAATGATTTTTTCATACGTTTATCCATCTGTTAATATCAAATCATTCGATTTTTTTTTCGCTTCGTCAAAAATCGAACCTTTTTTTTCTGCAGCTTGGAATTTTCGTGATTTCTTAATTTTCAACACTTTCTGTCGCCCGACCGGACAATTTTTTTCATACGTTTATCCATCTATTGATACCAAATCGTTTAAGTTTTTTTGTTTCGTCGAAAATCGAACTTTTTTTACAGCTTGGCATTTTCGTGATTTTTAAATTTTCGAAAGAGTATCCGGTCATACGAAAGTTTGATAGTTGTACTCGAAGTACATTTTTGTTATTTATCATTTGAGCTGAGCTTAATTGCCGGAAGAACCTACAACGATTGGCCATGCTGCAAGGCAATTTCTTTGAGGGGGGAGATCCCTTTATAATGTCAACAAGAGCTTATGACCGAAAACGACCTCTTCGAGGAAGCTGAGGACTTATGGCCCCGGAATCGCAGATTAATCGGCAGATCATTTGGCCGCAACATTTTTTGAATCTTGCAACATCAAACGGTATTTTCTCCCGAAAACAACTTTTTCGCGAACCTCGTACAACTCAAAAACTATCTGACCGATAATTTTGAAATTTTGCACACTTTGAGATAACGTAATTATCGTCTATGTGAGCCTAAAGTTCTTTAAAAAATACTTAAAAAAAAATGAATTTTTCATCAACAAATACTATTGAAAAAATTTCACGAAAAATATAACATTTCTTCAAACACGTACCATTGTTTTGAATTTTCTTTTTTCTTTGGATTTTTTAGGTTCATATAGAGCGTGTAGGTCTGATTAACCTCAAACTTCTTGGCTTGGATATTTCAGATCAATACACCAGACGCTAGGTTGTACGCGGTGGAACAACTCAGTGTCTCTGGAGCAAATGTGCACAGCCGCCATTTTTAAATATATATTTTTTTTAATTTGGCAATTTAAAAGATGTAGCAAGTATGTAAAATTCAAATTATTTAGAATAAATGATTTCGACACAAAAAAATCTTGTAATTTCGCTTATTTTCAGCTGCCTAAAGGAATCCCCCCCCCCCCCCCTCTAAAAATGACTCCATTGTTTATCAAGTTTTCAATAAAAAAACTCAAACTTGGCAAGAGTATGCATCAATTGTGTGTAAAATCCCGACCTCGTAATGCCAGGACTCTTAGAAGAATTTTTTTTTACTTAAGGGGTAACACCATTGGAATTTAAAAAAAAATGATTTTTTCAATTGGCTTGAGACATGCTTTGAACCATGTAGAATAAGGGGAAAAAAGTTTGGCACCTGTAAAAAAGGCCCGCAGGCCCTTGTGGGCCCGTGTGCGAGACGGCGACTGTTTTTTTCGGAACACAATTTTTCAAAACGGCACGCAGCATAAGTACAACAATTTTCATTCCATTCACTCGAAATTTTGAGCACATCGTCAAAATAACATTCCGAAGAGAAATACGTACGGGATTTTCCATGAGTTAATTATAACATTAGTTATTAACAAATGATAGTCCTTTTTTCGGTCGAAAATTGAGTTTTTACTTCAAATGCTTGCCAATTACAGATAAGTTAATATTTTCAAAATGGCCTACAGATTTCTCTAGCGAACTCATGTAAATTAATAGAATTTAAAAAAAATCCACATTCAAATTTGCGTCAGTTATACTGCGTGCCGCAAAGCGTGTCAAATTCAGTATGCCTCGCGAGAATGGCTCCAGCGTCCATTTTGTATCATTTTTTAATAAAAATTATTTTTGGTTATCCTCTTGACCTTGGACAAAAAAATCACGAAAAATCGCTTAACTTTAGACGTTTAGTGGTGTAAGCCCTTAAAGACTTATAAAACCCCCTACAACCCCTCAATAGCGTGCTCAATAGGGCCAAAAAGCCCCTAAAACCCCTCAATGGCGTGAAACTCACTAGTTCTTGGTGACGAAGTCGCTGACATCCGCGATCTTGTCGGCGCCATCGTAAACCAGAGTGTCCGGTTCGAACTTGTTCGCGAGAATTTTCGGTCTATAGAGCACGATGTGATTCCTACGACAGAAAAGTATGAAGGTTGGTGAAGGGGTAGGGAAGCTTCGAGGGTCGGCAATCTCATGAGATCCGTTGGCCTCGCGGATGCAGCGAACTAAACTCACTTGTGGCCTTCCTTGTCGAGGACGGATTTGGCACTGGTGTGAGCGAAGCGCGCCTTCTCCCTGAGCTTTTTGGCGACCGCCTGGAAGGCGTTGGCCAACGGCGAGTCTGGCTTTTCGAAGTAGCCAACGAAGCTCACTTCGTCCGTGTCGAGGAACGCTTTGAGACAATCGACGCCCTTGAGTTCCCTCGAGGCCGGACCCACTTGAGACTGAAATTGTTGTTTTTTTTTTTAGTTTTCTTTCCGCGTGGTAGAATTCATCGGACCCAGGCTACGGACACTTGTTTTCCGGCAAATGGACACAAAAGGACACAGCGGACAAATAAATAGGTTGAAAATAAGGGTTCGATAATTCTTTTAGCGAACCATTCAATTTTGTAAAAACATTTCGCTCTCTAAATATATTGAACTTCCATTCTGAACATTTTTTGGGGGCCGGGTTGAAATTCCGAACTTTGAATGCTCCGACGGTTTAAAATTCCGAATTTTAATATTCCGAAATTCAAGATGGGGCCGGGTTGAAATTCCGAAATTTAGATGATCAGAACGCTCAAAACTCCGAAAGAATTTTACACGGAAGACGAAAACTCCGAAAATCTGAACACCGTCCACATAATTCGGCTATGGCAGTTTTAAAAGTTGCAAAATTTTCAATAAATCGACGCATTATTCCAAAGATTTTTTTATTTTATTAAGAAGGAATTTTGGGTCAATTTTGAAATTTGTCCAGACAATGTTATACGTTTTACATCATTTACAGTCAACTGTGTACTTTCGCTGGCATGATCTTGACATGGGGGCCGGGTTGAAATTCCCAACTTTGAATGCGACGACGGTTTAAAATTCTTCATTTTAATGTTCCGAAATTACAAGGTTCGTCAAGATCATGCCAGCGAAAGTCTGCACAGTTGACTGCAAATGATGCAGAACGTATACCATTGTCTAGACAAATTGCAAAATTGACGTAAAATCAGTTCTTAATAAAATAAAAATAAAAAACCCCTTCGTTGGCAGAGAGAATTCAACAAAAAGTGCCCAAAATGGCAGGAACATTTTTTTATCCGGAAAACTTGTACTAAGGGGGTTTTGAGGGTGCTGATTACGAATCTGAACTCAAAATTCAGGAATTCACAATGACGAACAAATATGGCGAATGAAAATACAAATAATACAGATTGATTTAGATGAAACTCCGTACTCATAGGTTGTGTAGGTCACTGATTATGAGCTGTTTTTTTCACTTTCGTCCGCCATATTAGATCCGCTATTGAATTTTTTTGAATTTTGTGTTCAGATCCGTAATAAGCAATCTCGAAAATCTCAGAGTACCAATTTTTATCTAAATCGAGTAAAAATGTTCAATTTCGGGCCGCCATTCTAGCGCCGCCATTTTGGATTTTGAAATTTATAGTTCAGATTCGTAATAAGCGACCTCAAGAATTCCGGAGTACTAATTTTCATCTAAATCGAGTAAAGTTTTTGATTTTTGTCCGCCATATTGGTGCCGCCATTTTAAATTTCCAAATTTTGACTTCAAATTTGGATTCAGCGAGCCCAAAAAACAAAAGTGTGGCCTCGATTTCAAATCAGAGCAAGTTAAATAGGGAAATAAAGGTTGACGCACTATTGCGTCAATGCCACACAGGGCACGGAATTATTTGACGCACTATTGCGTCAATGCCAACGAAGAGGTTAATAAGGAAACTGCTGAAACTTCCATAGCCGACGGTGTTCAGATTTTCGGAGTTTTGGTCTTTCGTGTAAAATTCTTTCGGAGTTTTGAGCGTTGTGATCATTCAAAGTTCGGAATTTCAACCCGGCCCCATTTTTTGGTGTCTGTTGCGTAGTTTTTTATAAACATGTGTCGAAAAAAAATCTTTTTCGTACCGGTAAAAACGCTCAAGAAGCACGTATATTTATTTATTTATAAAACGTATTTAAAACATGTCGGACTACCGGTGTATTTCGAAAAATAAAAATTGGATAAAAAAAAAGTTTGATATTTTGAAGCCAACCATTCAATTTTGTACGAAAAAGTCGAAAAATATTGTATTTACATTCTGAACATTTTTTTACGTGTTGCGCATTTTTGTTGCATACGTGTGTATCGAAAAAAAATATTTTCCGTATCCGTAAAACCGCTCAAGAAGAATGTATATAGATTTATTTATAAAACGAATTTTACAAACTCGATTGTCGCTATCTACAAATATTCAACTTCCATTCTGGACATTTTCTGTCCGTTGCGTATTTTTCGATATAAATGTGTGTGTCAGAAAAAAATCATTTTCATCCCGTTAAAAATTCTCATTAAGTAAACATATTTATTTATGAAACGAATTTCCAAAAATCGCGGACCACTTGTGTATTTCGCAAACTACGCATAAGCTAATAAAAAAAATTCGGTAATTCTTTAGATAAGTGACATTTCCGAAAAATGAGCGTCATTTTTTCGTTGCTATTTTCTCATTTATTGGGTTATAAATGATGATATTCAGTCAGGGGAAGCTGAAATTCACCACCCCGTAAAAACGTTATGGGTTTTGAAGCTCGCGGAAACACGTTATAAAATAGGGCATTTTTGAACATTTTGACGTTTATATTGCTTTTGGTTGGGTTTTTGAAAAATACGAAACTATTTTTAACGATGTTTGCTCGTACAAAATTTGTTAATGAAAAATGTCAGCTTCCCCCGACTGAATATCATCATTTATAACCCAATACATGAGAATATAGCAAAAAAAAATGTTCGACAGTCACTTATCTAAAGAATTACCTTTAACGCCTTACATACGCGAAAAATGTCAAAAATTTTCATTTTTTAAATTATTTTTGATTCCATTAGCCTGAACGGTTAGAAATATTTTAAGCTTTACAGAATTCAAAAATTCTGGTAAGCTATCAAGGCGAGAAATCCCTTTAGAGTTTTCGAAAAAACGATTTTTTAAATACATATTTCGAAAATATGATACCCAAAAAATATACTGAGCAAAGGAAAGCTCGAAATATTGAATATTTGCGAAGTTATCGCATATAGTCTAGAGCGCGGGGACAGCATGCGGTTAGGTAGCGAGTCACATGTTGAAACTTTAAACGCGATTATCTCGAAACTACTCTTTCAAAAACTGCTCGTGTTGTAGCTCAAAAAGTTATCGACCGATTTGGATGAAATTTTGGGAGGCTACTCTCAGTAATATTATCGGAAGGATATACCTAAAGTTTGAAAGATAGCGTGTAAATAAATATTTTCTTTGGGGTCAAATATGTCGAAAAAATGGTCGAAAATTCAAACTTTGGAGTAAAAAAGCTCCCAAATTTTCAATTTTGTACTTTTTCATCGTTTTTTAGGTATATCCTTCCCCTTAATACGTCGGTAAACAAATGACACTTATTAAATCTTTTTTAGATCAACAGAAAAAGAGTGACAACTGCAGCACTTTTAGATGTCGCGGAAAACAGGCGTCCGAAGACCCTTAATAACGTCGCCATTTTGTTGGTCATCCCAAAAAAAATGTTCAAACTTGACAGTTATAATAAACTCATGTCCAAATGTGAAATTGCATTCATAATAGATACCGCGCGGCGCGCCTGACCGCCTACTTCAAAGCCGTTTTTCCACAATTCACTTTTTTTAACCTTGTGAAAGTTTTCACTCTGGAACGAAGGTTCAGATCGCTTTGAAATTTTTACAACATATTCTTAGTATCATCACCTATCGTGTGAACCACAGAAACAAAAATTTCCATGACACAAAAAAATATAAAAAATAAAATACCGACAGACAATTGAGTAAAAAAAATTTAAGTTTCGAATTTTTATTATAATAATTTTTTAAAAATGATATTGTTCGTTCATACTGAAGATACATTCATTATGCAATTATGAATATGTTCATTTTTTTTCAGACACCCATATTGATGCCTAGAACTTTCACCATCAACGTGCATGCCAAAAAAATACATTGCTTTATTATGATTTATCTCCGCCATTTGTTAATATTTCTGATTTTTTTTTACACATACTTAACCATGTGCATAAATGATCTGTAAAAAAATGTCAATATATGCGTCATTTTTTTTAACTGCGTCTAAAAAAGTACCTTCGAAAATCGGCGAAACCGCGTATATAAAGCCTGAAAAATGTATTCTGAAACTTTTTTTTGTCCATCGTATATTTTTATATGAATAAACAACAAAATTCCGACATACATATATATATATATATATATATATAATTTCCGAAGAATTTTGTTTGGACCAATAGGCAAAAACAGTTTTTCTTGCACACACATATATATAACGTGTTATCGACAACTTTCATCACTTTACCATTGCACGGAAAACGAAAATGGTCAAATTACCTTCATGTATTTGGCGATACCGTCAGCCTCCCTGGGGCCGTTGTACTCGCTGACCATTTCGCTCTTGGCGAATATCTTGAGTGTGGGATAACCGCTGACGGAGTACTTCTCGCAAGTTTTCTTTCCCGCCTCGGTACAGTCGATCTTGGCGAGTGTTATGGACGGCTCGCTGCCCTCGAGCAATTTGGCGGCTTTGGCGTACTCGGGCTTGAGACGCTTGCAGTGGCCGCACCTGGATGGCATCGACGAAAGAAAAAGATTGTTAATCGCAGTTCTCGTAGCGGAACGTGCCACCGGAAGTGCGTGGGAACCGGAAGTGACAGCGAGGTGAGAAAATCGCCGGTTGTGTTCTCGAGACCGAATTACGGGGGTTAGAAGTGGGTGCGATACTTACCAGGGTGCGTAAAACATGACGAGGGTGTTCTCATGGCGTTCAAGCTCGGGCACGAAATCGTCGTCGTTCCATTCGTAAACGCCGTCCTCCTTCGCAAGGACGCCGCTGATCACGAGGAGGCAAAAGATCAGGCTCTTCGACAACATCGCCGGAGTCTTGGGGACTTTTCGTCGATGAATTTTTTTCGTTACGAGCTATGAAAAAAAAAAAAAAAACTCGACTAAACGAGGAGAATGGTGTCGTTCGTGTGTGATCTCGCGGGTGACTCGAGGAATTCGAGGAGAACCGGGTGGGTGTCGGTTGCGAGAGACGTGGCTATTGTGTGCGCCAGGAAGATGCGAGCTACCATATACCGGTGGAGATATGTACGATGATATGTGCGTGTGCGTGTATCTCTGCGTATTCGGGTGTGTGGCTATCCTCGCGTCAGTGCTGTCGGCGCAGGATTGGTCGATACCGAGACCACCACGCCGCGCTCGGTACAATCTCCGCGTGTCAGCGTCAAGATCCAAGCGCGCTCGTGGTAATCTGCCGTTGGACCGCCGCGATTGTACGGGGGTCGCGGTGCCGGAATGATGAAGTTCGAACGTAGGAGCGTGGGGGATGTGGGTGAGGGGCCGTGCGCAGACGGCGGGAGGCGCTGCGATCGGTCTGATCCGATTCCCATACGCTTTAGTTGCATACAGTTGGGTGCAAAAGTTTTGGAGCTTCCCAGGCAGCATAAATGTCCAATTGACGTCGATAAGTAACCGTTGTCAGGTTACCTTTAAGACATGACCGTAAGATAACTATTCGACATCTTTCAAACGACATCCCGTATAATGCTGCCGTAAAGTTATCTTTTTTATGATATCTTTCGGCGATGAAAACGGATGTCTAAAAGGTATCCCAAAATATTATCCAATCGGTTACTTTTTTAAGTTATTAAAAAGTTATCTATTTACTGTTATCTATTGTATCTAGTTCAACGTTATCCAAAGGATATCATAAAGACGAATTACATAAGACGTCTTTTTTATGACATCTTTCAAATATCGCTAATATGCTGTCTTTTAAGATATTTCGTATTGGCGGGAAATAGTAAAAAGTCATCCAAATGTTGTCCTAAAGATCCCATCCAATGGATCACTTTTATCATAGTGCGAATGTAGCGTGTCTTTTTTAAGTCAATGTAGCGTATCTTTTTTAAGTCATTTTTTCTCCGAAAATCTCAAATGTGACTAAAATATGAGAAATTATGAAAAATTTGGAGAAAAATTTGCACTAGGGTAGCTTGCGTCTTACATTCAACCGCAGATTATTTCGCTTCGAGAAACTTAGTCCGTGCGAGGGTTTGCTTTTCATCTTCTTTTCGAGGTTAACTCGCTGACAGAGAAGGACATTGCGAAGCTGTCAGTATGGGAATGGGTGGGGATCCTTTCTAGACCAACAAACGGACTAGCCTTTTTCACCGCAGCGACATCTGCGCGCGGCTGCCATACCGAGCGGTCTCGCGAAATTGACGCGGCGCGTGGAGCCGTCGCCTCTCGCCGCCAGAGGGACGCGGCCCCGCCGTTTCTCAGGAAGCTCCGTCACTCGTTTTCCTCGCGAAATACTATTATCCCGTCCGACTTGCTAACTTTGACGCGGTAAGAATATTCCGAAGAATAAATATCCCGTAGACTTTTTTTAGCCTCTCGCTTGACTCTCGTGAGTCGTCCTGGCGCGCGCAGGGCTATCAATCCATTTCTACCATATCATGGAAAAATAAATGGCGTTGGTAGACGACAAGGTTTCGTTGCTTGCTGTTGCCCATTCGTTCGATACCAATCGCCCGGCCCGAGAGAAGGAAAACTTTCCGAGTCAGTGCTGGCAACTTTTTTTCCCGTATTATTATTTATACTTGTTGAAATATGTTTTGTTTCGTGCGCGCGGCTAGCCCGAGCGACGTGCCGATCGCGAATTAACGCTCTTTCATTGTTTGCAACTCGCGATTGTCTTTTGTTTCTTCATTTGCGTTCGCTATCACTCTCTCGCCGACTCTGCCCAAATTTAACATTTTCCAAGATTTTTTTTCCTCGTCTCAATGACGATGCTCGTCAAGATGGACAAAATAATTGTCTCCACGAATTATCGGACGCCCGTTTGCGTTCGCAGTTTCAAGTCCCGATCGCCTTCAGGCACGATTTTTCACTCGTACTCTGCTCGGCAGCTTTTCGAGCATGACGGACGAGCCGCCCAACGAGCCCGGCCGATGCCTCGTATGCGACCTCAAGGTCGGAGCGACCGGTCGCAACGGCGTGCGCATTTTCGGCGAAAACGCGGACAAATCGCTCGCACGCGTCGTACGCTCCGTACTCGAGAAGGACATCACTGAGGAGACAGCCCACTCGGTGCTTTTGTGCAAAAAATGCTACAAATTATTTACCGAGGTGAGTAGCGCCGCTTTTTGCCCCTTCCGTTTCCTCGCTGGAATATACGCGCGGTGAAATTTCTCCAAAGTCTAATTACTCCGGCGCAGTTCGACGAGCTGGAGACCAGACTGGCGGAGATCCGCTTGGAGGTCTACACGAACTACGAGAGGACATTGAAGAGAACGACGCCGGATGTCCAGGACGAGTACAACGATCACGACTACGTGGATCATTCGGACGCTCAGTTGGAATCTCCGGACGACAAGTACGGGGAAAAGGAGGCAGAGTGCGAGGCCGACAAGAACCCGGCGAGCCCTGAAATCGTAACGGAGGTACGCTATTTTTTAGCGTCACTTATTCCATTTTCGTAATCGTTCCAATGCGTCCGTCTTGCCAGCAGTATATGACGCACGACCTGGACAAAGTGCCCATCGAGACGATCGAGTACATCCACGAGGATGATATAGTAATCAAGCTGGAGACGTCGGCGCGATTGGAAGGCGCGGAGCAAGACGAGGAGCTCAACGATAGCGAGGATAGCAGTGGACAACCAGGCGCTGCCAAGACTTGCGTGAAACTGGAGGAGTCCGAGTATCCGATCGTGACCCGCGACGGCACGGAATACACGTGTCTGTTGTGCTCGAGCGACGACGAGCGCGTCGTCGGTGACGCGAGGCTCATCGTTTCTCACGTCAAGGGCGTGCACGACTCGCGGCTCTACATATGCGACATATGCGGCACGGACTTCAAGAAGAGAAACGAATTGTCCGTTCACATGGACGATCACGTGGCCAAGGAGGAGGGCGACTTTCAGTGCGAGGTTTGCAACAGGATATTCAGCAATTTGCGTCTCTTCAGGATCCACAAACGCATACATTATCCCCAAGTGAAGTCGTGGCCCTGCGAGACCTGCGGCAAACGTTACAGGTACTTCCCTTCGCGTCTTATTCTCCTATCGCATCGTATCTGTCGTTTCTCAACGTGTGCAACAAATTCCGATTGCATAAATTTCAATTATGCCCCATGTCGCAGCTCGAAGAATCTTCTCGAGGAGCACATAAACACGCACACGGGCATGAGGCCGTACGTGTGCGAGAACTGCGGCAAAGACTTCGCCTCCAAGTACACGTACAAGGCACACGCGAAGACTCACGAGGTCCGACCACGGCCGTTCGAGTGCAGCCAGTGCAACAAGTCCTTCCTCAGCCAACAAAATCTCAATCAGCACGAGAGAACGCACAACGGTGTTAAAGAATACGTCTGCCATCAATGCGGTTAGTATCGCAGCTTGTAACAAAATTGGAGCGACGGAGCTGGATTCGGGATTTTTCGTCTCTGATAAGAATTGTTCTGGTTGCGCGCACACGCACCACACTATATATATATATAAGGCGGGATATACATTTAGACGGGAAAAAACATCAAAGGATCATCACAGTGTAACGGTTCGAAAAATAGCTGATTTTCGCGATTTTCTTTTCGATGGTTATAGCACGCTAACCAATCTTATTTTTTAATATAAAATCAAAGCACCCGTCAAGAACAGAAAATACATTTTTAAACGTTTGTTTTATTTATTTTTTTACATTTTTTTTACGGTAGAAAATGTCAACTAAAAGGAGTCCTCACGGTGTACACAATTGTGGCCGTAAATATAATCTGAAACAAAATTTGTAAAAACATTATTAATCAGTATGAAAGCCGCTATCTTGCTATGGAGGTTTTTTAAACATCAAAATCGACAAAATGGCGGCGGTTTGGAAAAAAACGTATCGATTTTAGCCTATTTTTCGACAGTTTTTTGTTAAAAAAAATCTGACGTTAAAAAAAAAGTTTCCATAGCAAGATAACGAATGGCGTGAAGAATGGTGTTTCAAAATTTGGGACGGATAGCTTGAAAACTATTTTTTTGAGAGTGTACACCGTTTTGAAAAATGACATTTCGAGAAAAACTGTAGCAACCGGAAAAATTCGAATTTCGCCTAAAAAATTGAACAGCATGTTTATAACCGTCTGTATTATCGGGTAATGCAACGACAAAAAATCGAGTTTTTGAAAATTTCACACTGTGATGATCCCTTCAACAATTCTCAGGGATTTTTTAAACCAAGAAATAATTCGTCTACATTTATTAAACTTTAATAGTATTTTTGCGTATACGAAACAATTTTTTTAAATTCATATATCAAAATGGCGTTCATGCAGCAAGGCGTTCATACATTCAGCCAGGTTGTCGCAGGAGTTGCAAACCGGCGTGCTGGCTAGTTTCCCGTAGACTCTTATTTGCAATAAAATTTAAAAAAAGATCATTCACAACATGTATAGATTCGATTTGACAGTACATAAAATGAAGAAAACGCAAATTTGAGAAAATAGCCCGCATTTACAAAAAAAATCACATTTAAAATCTAATTTTTCAAAAACAATTCCCATCAAGTAAAAGATAGCAATATTATCATTATTTCTACCAAACTTGAAAAATACAATTTTGCGAAAAACGCCTTTAGCGTTTATATAGAATTCGAATTAAATTGAACTAGGTATTTGTAGTAACTAATTACTTAAGTAATCTGTTACAAAGTAATTCAATTGTTTACTGTAGTAAATGTAATTGTTGATTATTATTTGAATTTATTGAATCCGATCGGTGAGGCACAGCGTTGACGGGCTGTAACGTTTTAAGTTTTTCTATTTTCGCTTTGAAACTTTGGAAAAGTGCTCTACATATATAGTTCGGTCGCTTAAAAAACAGAAATCAATTTCATTTTATCGTTGTAAATGTATATCCCGCCTCAAGATATTTTGATGACTGAAACATTTATAGAATATTGACTATATTTGAAGGAAAATTTATAACAAAACATATTCATTTTAAAGGATTGCTAGGAATATATATTGACATATATACGCATATATGTGCATGCGTATATGAAATCGTTCAGTATATTATTCTTTTGCTTTCATACTAATAATAACAACGACCAGAATAATAATAATGATAGATCTATATATATATATATATATATATATACATGTGCGTGTATAGTTCAATATTGGGTTATTAATGCTTTTGCAAATATATTTTTTAATATATGGTACGATAAGTGTTGTATCATATATGAAAATATTCATAACACAATTACATCGCTCATATAGTAATAACAATAATAACAATAACGTGCGTGCGTTGCCCGGAGCAATAAAATCAATTATCATAAAGAAAAAATAATAATATAATCATAATGTTTTATTATATTGTTCATAATAAAATGATAATAATAACAAACGACAAAACCAACACTGGTGGATGGTCGATCGGAGTGGGGTTCCAGCGGTCCTTCGAGTTAAGCAGCGTTATGCAAAGCCGATACTCGAAGCGCTGACTGCTTAGCCATGTACTGGCTAAGCATTGAGGGGAGATATACACCTAGGAGCCGGAAAAAAAATCATTTTTGAGAATTTTTTCAAGGAAAGCTATTTGAAATTTCGGATTGGGGTTTTAATTATCTAAAAGTATATACATTCAAAAATATGTTTAATTTTCTTTATCTAAAAATATCAAAAATATACAAGGATATTGTACGATCCTTGGAGCATCGTAAAAAAATTTGCGTATACGGTACCCACTGGCGTTTCTTCAAAAATCATCTAAAAAAAACCAAAAAGATTATTAAATTAGATACTATAATCTAGTACTTGTCATAGCCGACTTTGAAAATATCGATTTATGACAAAATGGCGGACGTTTGAACATAAATAGTGATTTTTGGGCAGAAAATTAGTTATTATTTTGCCTATAAAACAAAAACTAAGTAACGGAAAAAAAATCCTATGACAAGTACTAGATAATGGTGTATAGAATAACCACAAAAAACCTCAAGGCAATCGGTTCATTGGTTTTCGAGAAGTTTTGGGTACCGATTTGAAAAACGTGGTTGTGAGAAAAACGCGTTTGAGAATTTGGGAATGAATAAATCATGAAATTTGTCAACTTACATGGAATCATCGATACCAGGCCCATAGTGTAGGTCTTCTACGGTCGACGGAATGTTCATAGCTTCTAAATCCTCGACCTCGACCATCTAGGTGTATATCTCTCCTTAACGAGTAGGCCAAAGGCCAATACTTCTCAGACCTTGGTGTAGATACTTGAGTAAAACATCTCTGTACCAGAGTACGGATTTTCCACAGTTTGGTGGAAAACAATGTCAAAAAAATATCTAAAAAAATTCAAGCAAATTTATATTTTAAAACTAAAAGAGTTTTTCCTGATATTTTGCCCTAAACGCCATACTTTTCGAGTTAAGCCATCCCACTCATCAGAGTGTCGAGCGAAAATAGAAAAAAAAAATCTCAGGAAAATTCTTCAAAAACCCAGGCTGCCCAGTATAAACTCACGCTACTTTTTACATCTTTGACATTTTCTCTTAAACCCCATAGTTCTTGAGTTGCATTGCATTTCACAGAATTTGTCTTTTTTAGCCAAAAATCAAATAACGTTGCGAAAAAAAATCGCACGAAAACTTTTTTAAAACGAAAATGGAGCTCTGTTACGCCGTTCAATTTTATCATGGATAAACATGTAAAAAAAATTTCCCATAAGTCATTCTCGATGGTCGAAAAAAAAGGCAAAAAAATATTTGAAAAAAGCAAAACAAAGCTGAATTTGTTCCCTTTAAAACGCCGTTCGGTAAATTTGGTTATCGTTTTTTTTAACGAAGCTATGTAACGTTTAGTGCGGCAAGAAATATCGACTGGTATATCCAAACTTTTGAGCGGCAGTATATATGTATATATATATACACACACACTAGGGTGGTACGAATTTGAGCTCTATTTTTTGCCTTTTTCTCACCATCAAATGATTTTCTTTAGAGAAAAAAAAATTGCCGATTTTTTTTAGTTCTTGGATTAGAAGTGTGAGGTAAATTTGAAAAATCTGCTTCTAAAGAGAAACGGATTAATTGTTCTGAAAATTTTACAACGCGTCTAATTTATGAGTGAGGAAAGTAAAAAAAAAAAATTGGCGAGATTTGGAAATTTCGAAGCTCTTGAGCGATCACTAAGTATTCATTGGCCGGCTAGAGCTTTCGCGGGGTTAATTTCACGATTATAAAGCGTCAACTTCATGGGTGAGAAGTGAACGGAATAAAAATCGAATTTTTAATGAAAATTTGAATTTTTGGAACGCTTGAGCGACCGCTAAATATTTTTTTTACCGCTCGCAGCTTTCGCTACAATTTTTTTTTCTTCAAAGAAGGATTGGATGGTGATGAAAAGGAATAAAAAGAGCTTAAATTTGTGCCACCCTAATATATACACAAAAATCGTGTTCAATATCCATAACTACCGTAATCAACGATATTTCAGGAAAAGCCTTCGGTTCCCATCACAATCTCGAGGTCCACAATATCGTCCATACCGGATACAAGCCTTACATTTGCCGGATATGCGGGAAAGCGTTCGCTCGCAAAGCCGAGATAAGGGATCACGAGCGCACGCACACGGGGGAGAAGCCGTATCAGTGCGAATTTTGCGGTGCTACGTTCAGGCAATTACTCATATTAAAGAATTTTCAAATCCATTGGCTAAATCGTCCGGACAATGGCAAACATTTCACGGGGAGTTGAGAGCAAGGGGTGACGAAAATTGTTGAAAATTTCAGTCAGCGATCGAATCTGCAGTCCCACAAACGCGCGACCCACTACAACGACAAGAGATACAAGTGCGACGATTGCGGCAAGGGATTCAAGAGACGGAGACTGCTGGACTACCACATAAAGGCCGCGCACACGGGCGAGAGGCCGTACAAATGCGAGACGTGCACCGCGACTTTCGTCTATCCGGAGCACTTCAAGAAACACATGCGCATTCACACAGGCGAAAAGCCCTACTTGTGCGAGGTAGACGGACTGATTTCTCACGCTCCTGAACATTTCAGCGAAGAGCCAACGACGAAGAAGACGAGGAGACGAAAAACCACGCTGAAGAGGTTCATTGTTTCAGGTATGCGGCAAAGCTTTCAACAGTCGTGACAATCGGAACGCGCATCGTTTCATTCACAGCGATAAAAAGCCGTACGAGTGCCTCGTTTGCGGCATGGGATTCATGAGGAAACCGCTGCTTTACGCCCACATGCAGACACAGGTGAGCAGAAGAAAAAACTCGGCCAAGTGCGAGTCGGGCCTCGCTCTATTAGGGTTCCGTACAGATGACCAATTAACTTTCTTTTAACTAGATATTTAATTAGGTAATGCTTCTTTTTGTCTTACAAGGGGACAGTACGGCAGTCGGATTTTTGTAATTTTTCGTACTCATGGTACGCGAAGTTCAGAGCTCGAATATTAATATTCCAAAGCAGTTCGACGCCATATTCAGAAATTTTCGAGAAAATTGACTTTGAAGTTTTCGAGCGCACTCTTATCCCACAAAGATGCAACGATATTCGAACCGGGCTCGTGGCGTACCCGGTAGCGCTCGAGTCTAGTAATCGCGGGGTCGCTGGTTCGAGTCTCACTTCGATTTTTTTTTTTTTTTTTTTTTTTTTTTCATTTTTTTTAAATGAAAAAACGCAAGTCATATTTTTAATTATACTACTTCAAACAGGCATTCCTTGCGGAAGACGCCGTATCCCTTCCACCCGTTCTGGAATTCCCAGAAATCTTTTGTGCACAAGCAGCTGTGCCCGCTTCGCAGGTAGTTGACCAGGACAAAGGCAAACGATGTACGCAGAACTGTTATTCACAATATCGACGGTTGCCAAAGCAAGCGTTATATTCATATATTTCAACATTTATTCTTCTATTTATATTCCTATTAATCTACAAGGGAGTTTATGTAAATATTATTACTGGATATTTTTACGTCGCCTATTCGCAATTTCAAGCAATAGATAATAAAAAATAAGACTTGCATTTATCATTGACAATTATAATTACATATATGTGAATTAGCATAGATTTTATGATTTTTATCCCGGGATTATTTATTTATTTTTTATAAATAATCACCTATTGTTATATATAAATAATATATGATCATATATGAGAAAATATATAATTATGTATAACTATAATGAATTTTGTACGTAAATAACTATATATGGATTTTGTCCATATATAAACATATATAGATATATTATATTAATTATATATAATAATATGTGATTATATACAACAAAAATTTATCGGGATATTTAAATGACGGAGGTATGCGAATTAAAAAAAAAATGAAAAAAAAAAAAAAAAAATTTCGAAGTGAGACTCGAACCAGCGACCCCGCGATTACTAGACTCGAGCGCTACCGGGTACGCCACGAGCTCGGTTCGAATATCGTTGCATCTTTGTGGGATAAGAGTGCGCTTGAAAACTTCAAAGTCAATTTTCTCGAAAATTTCTGAATATGGCGTCGAACTGCTTTGGGATATTAATATTCGAGCTCTGAACTTCACGTACCATGAGTACGAAAAATTACAAAAATCCGACTGCCGTACTGTCCCCTTGTTAGTTCTTAGGAACTACTAAACTGAAACCATATGGGGCGATGATAGCTAAAGAAAGCTGGGGCTGGGTTAAAATTCCGAACTTTGAATGCTCCGACGGTTTAAAATTCCTAATTTCCATGTTCCGAAATTCAAGATGGGGCCGGGTTGAAATTCCAAACTTTGAATGGTCAGAATGCTCAAAACTCGTTCGGAATTTCAACCCGGCCCTCATGACAAGATCACGCAGCGAAAGTCTACACAGTTGATTGTAAATGATGTAGAACGTATAACATTCTCAAGACAAATTTCAAAATTGACGCAAAATCACTGCTTAATAAAAAAACAATTCATGAAATAATTCGTCGATTTATTGAAAATTTGGAAACTCAAAATTTCCATAGCCGAATTATTTTGACGGTGTTCAGATTTTCGGAGTTTTGGTGTTTCGTGTAAAATTCATTCGGAGTTTTGATCTTTCGGGGTAATATATTTTCGGAGTTTTGAGCGTTCTGATCATTCAACGTTTGGAATTTCAACCCGGCCTCGTTCAGATTTTCGGAGTTTTGGTCTTTCAGGTAAAATTCTTTCGGAGTTTTGATCTGTCGGGGTAATATTCTTTCGGAGTTTGGGTTTAAGCGTGCTGATTATTCAAAGTTCGGAATTTCAACCCGGCCCCAGAAAGCGTTGTGTACTACTGCTGTAAGTTAATAATAAAAATGTATGAAATTATTGTCATTTAAATACTTCCAATACCAAAAGATTTATTTTTGGAATCAGTACCAGCCAATTGCCAATATTGTCACATTTTTCGCAGAAAAAGAGGCGGCGAAAAAAATATATAAAATATACGATCTACAGTATTTTTTTAAATTGCAGTCTCGTTTCTTTCGTAACGTCAATTTCTTCATCTTGGCTGGCACTGACTCCAAAAATAAATCATTTGGTCTTGTAAATATTTAAATAACAATACTTTAATATATTTTCATTATAAATTTATTGTATTATGTATACAATAAATTATTATATATACTACATTACGAATCGGCGTTTTCAGTATTTGTTGTTTAAATACAGTATATCGTACACAATATACAGAAATTCCAAATTCCTGGCTAGTTTAGTTTTTGAGATAGACCCCGTAACAAGAATGGTCTAAAACTGACAACTTTAACGGCCCCCCATTTCTTTATTTTTTAAGATAAAAAAGACGAAAAATATATTTGTACTGTACTCAATGAGTTTTAAAAAATGACACCCCACATGCCAGGGTAAGAATTTTTTCGTTTCTGCTCCTTTTTCATGTATAGGGCCCCCATGAAAAATAATTTAATTGAATTTCTGATTCAATATTTGGTTTTACCGAACTCTAAAAAACGAACAAAAAACAGGCCGATTATCAATATATTTCTTCATCTGAGGATTCGTCTGGGTTGAAGAGGAAAGAAAAGAAGGAAAAGAAAAAACGAACAAAAACAGGTCAACTTTTCATATTTTTTTCCAACAAGTGTCGCGATGACGAGGTCGGCATTTTACACACAACTCGCAAACCGTCTTGCCAAGCTTGCATGTTCTTTTTTTTATCGAAAAATATTGATTAACAATGAAGTTATTGTTTTCCAAAGCTTTGACTCCCATTTGTTGACACACCCACGCACAGGGTCATCTGAACGACACGATAGTGGTGAACCAGCCGAGGCTCACTAGCGAGGAGGATCAAGTGATAAGTTTGACGGACGGCCGTGTCGAGCTCCTGATGGAGGGACCGGAAACGGAACAACTCGAGGACGCCACCGAGCTGTACGTCGCCGAGCTCAAGGATCACGTTATAATACAGCGAGACGACGAGGACATCTATCAGGAGGAAAATGTTCTCAGTATACCGACCGAGGATGATGTCGAGCACGAGGAAATCGATCATCAGCAGGTGGTCGACGAGGTTCGTCTTCAATAGAGGGAGAGAGTTTTATCATATGTAGAGAAGATATATCAAAAAATGCTATATAAATTGATATATATTACA
Organism: Ophion slaviceki; assembly: GCA_944452715.1. Lineage (NCBI taxonomy): Eukaryota > Metazoa > Arthropoda > Insecta > Hymenoptera > Ichneumonidae > Ophion > Ophion slaviceki. The sequence goes on from OX101787.1 coordinate 27,799,058, forward strand.
AGTATCTAACTGGACGAAGTAAAATTCAAGTGAGGAAAAGCAATATATATATATATTAGAGGGTGATTCACAACTTTTAAGGTTACCTTGGTGAGCATATACGATCCGTCTTTCAAAGTCTCAATGGTAACTTAGACTTTGAACCCGACTTTCAAAGTCTAAGTAGTAGCTTAGACTTTGAACCCGACTTTCAAAGTCTAAGTAGTAACTTAGACTTTGAACCCGACTTTCATAGTGTAAGCAGTAACTTAGACTTTAAATCCGAATATCTCGACCAATTTTCGTCGCACGGCGTTCAAGGTTGCTAAATCATTTTTGAACGGTGGGTGAAAAAACGAATTTCCCATGGTAATACATTCTGTGACGTCACCAGTGCAAACTTATTGCAGTAAAATATTAATGATGTGTACAAATGAATATCGCGAAAGTTCTCAAGTGTACGGTAGATAATCGTGATTATTATTTACATATATCGCTTATCCACTAAAAACCTGTCAACAAAAAAATGCTGTTTTGAGAAAAAACGCATTTTAATTTTTGTTCATAATCGTGATGCAACTGTGACGTCAATATTTATCTAAATTAGCCCGTAATGATTTTGATTATTCTGAAATTTATTTACCTTTTCGAGGGTTATAAATAATATGTAGCCATCTGCGATAAAAACCCGATTACGGACTTTTCCGTGTTATAACAGTTTTTTATACGATGAGCGGTATGTTTTCCCTTCGAGTGCACACTGGGTCGTTTGGACCCAGTGATTTTTTCGTCTAAGTACGTATTTTCCAACGTATGCCCCTCTTTGAACGATCGTTGTGGCATTTGATTTTCGTTTTCGTCTAAAAATAAATTTAGGGCCATAAAATATGGATAATTTGTTACAAAAAAACGTCTCTACAAAAAAATGCATATTTACCGGAATACAACGATGTAAAAATTTCCTTGGGTCGGATTGGCCCAAGATGTACTTATAGGTTGGCGGCGGAGGTGTGCACTCGAAGGGTTAAATTGAAGGAGTTGAGATAGATTAAAAATTAATTCTCGATGTCCCAAGACGATTAATTCCCAAGACGGTCACATGGGGTGTGACACACCCCAGGCCATTTACGAGCTGGAATTTTCCCTTTATCATCTTCCCCCTTTATCATCTTACATGAAAAATCATCGACATCTTGTACATCATTTTGCCGCTGAAACCCGCATGTTCATAGTGCGGAATAAATATACTTTTTAAAAAACCCACAAAAACTATTATACTCACCAGAAAGAGAATGCTTTCACAAATCAGACCCTGCTTGAATTTTGTTGATATGTCAAAAAACAAAAAAAATACAGCATTTTTTGTAAAAAAAGGGCTTTTTCGCGAATTTTTTTTCAAGAATTTTTTAAATATACTTTAAACTAAAATTTTCGTTCCGTTCTTGGATAGGATAATAGAGAAACGTTTGAAATATGTTCTCAATTTTTGTTGAGCCCCCAAAATAATTCTACGAAATGCTACAGCGCTCTAAAGTGCTTGGGGTGTGACACACCCCATGTGACCACCACGGGATTCTCATGAGGTGTGACCGTCTTGGGTTAAAAATCCTATTAAAATAGACACGAGCTTTGGCAAAGTCGCAGTTCGCTCGTGATTCGAAGCTGTTAGGCTGACTGTAGTGATTGTCGCAGGTCACAGCTGTGTTACGCGCGTTTTGTAATGGTCGGCGTTTTTAGAGGTTACGTCAGAACAAAAGAAGGCAACGCATGATTCGGAAAAAAGATTAGTGCCGAGGAAACTCCAATAGTTGTGAATCACCCTATATACAATATTGAGCTTTTCCCCTTGAATTCGATTGCAAGCGATTAATATTGTGGTTTGGATTTGTTTCGCTGACGAAGATGGCTTTCGTGGATACTGACGGAATGGAATGCAAGTCGGGCGATTCGGAGGAGCAACAGGTCGGCCAAGTGTACAGTTACAACGGTAGCGAGGAGGGCGAGACGATTGTAGTGCCTGCGAGCAGCACAGGCGATTACAAGGGCATCATCGGCGAGAACAAAAGTAATTCCGTCCATCTCGTACAAATAAGAATACCATCGGGGGCAGCTGGCGAGGCGAGAAGTTGGCTAAGCCTCGTACAAAATACGTCGTAATTGTATATATTTTACTTCTTTTTCTTCGTATCCTTGCACACCGTTGAAATCCTTCCGAGTTTCGATTCCGCTTCGCTTTTGGCTCTGCCAAGATCTGTACTGTTACGCTGTAATAATTATTGAGAATACAAGACGCCGTCGGCAGTCAGTGTTGTTGATTCTTTTTCATTCAGCTCGATGGCATCACTACCAGTCAGAATGTGTTTCTCTATCGGCGAGTTAGCTTCGGAAAGAAGACGTTAAGCATAGCCTCGTACGGACTACGTTTCTCGAAGCGAAATAATCGGCGGTCGGACGAAAGACACAAGCTATCGGGCCTGCACTTCGAATCAGTCAGGCTTCTGTACATTTCGTGCAACGGAAATTGTCAAAAATAAAGAAGCAGGACTGTCTTTCGAACGCGACGATGCGAGCGACACGTGCGTCACATCCAATGAAGGAAGGAAATATTTTCGTCAGTGGGTCGAAAAGGTCTTAGAAACACGAAGGTCTTACATACAGGTCTTGAGGGGATATATACACCTAGGAGCCGGACAAAAGGTCATTTTTGTGAATTTTTACAAGGAAAACTATTTAAAATTTCGTATTGGGGTTTTAATTATCTAAAAGTATATACATTCAAAATATGTTTTATTTTCTTCATTTAAAAATATTACAAATATACAAGGATATTGTATGATCCTTGGAGCGGCGTAAAAAAATCTGCGTATACGGTACCCACTGTCGTTTTTTCGAAAATCATCTGAAAAAAAAACCAAAAAGATTATTAAACTAGATAGTATAATCTAGTACTTGTCATAGCCGATTTTGAAAATATCGATTTATGACAAAATGGCGGACGTTTGAACATAAATAGTGATTTTTGGGCCAAAATTAGTTATTATTTTGCCTATAAAACAAAAACTAAGTAACGGAAAAAAAATCCTATGACAAGTACTAGATAATGGTGTATAGAATAACCACAAAAAACCTTAAGGCAATCGGTTCATTGGTTTTCGAGAAATTTTGGGTACCGATTTGAAAAACGTGGTTTTGAGAAAAATGCGTTTGAAAATTTAGGTCTTGTACGGTCGACGGAATGTTCATAGCTTCTAAATCCTCGACCTCGACCATCTAGGTGTATGCCTCTCCTTAATTGGAAACTTGTAGGGTCGGTTGTGCACGGTCTTAAATACAAATCTTGCAACTCTAGTGGTGCGGATGGTTCCCTTGCCAAAGTCGTCTGCTAGAGTCGCTGTAATCGCGGGATGTTCTGTGTGACAAGGACAACAATAGCCAAGCATTCTCGTTGTAGCCTAACCTGAGAATCTAAATGTTTGACAAGTTTTTTGTGGAAGTTTTCGTTCCTTCTTAAATTACCCGAAATTTTACCTTTAAATCGGCATAATTTTTTTGTTTGTGGTTGTAACAGCACAAAATAACTTTTGTTGTATTCTGCAATGTATGTTTATTATAAATAAATCATTATTTGATACAATTTGTTTCAAGAAAAGGATTCTTGAGCTCCTAGTCTTAAAAATGTGTAAATGTATGAAAAAATTCGACTTCTAAATTCATTTTTTAAAAAACTCATTTTCTTTATTTTGACCACATAATGAATAATTTCTATGACATGTAGCACACCGTTGGGAAGGGTATAAACTAGCGAACTTTTTAAAACAACGCTAGACACAAAACAGATTTTTTTATTTTTCATAACGCATTTGGAAATTCACATTTTTCGTACATTTACGCATTTTTAAGACTTTGGAAGCTTACAAGTTATTTTCTCGAAACCTATTGTATCAAATAATGATTCATTTATAATAAACATACATTGCAGAATACAATAAAAGTAATTTCGTGCTATTACAACCACAAACACCAAAGTTATGACGTTTTAAAGGCGAAATTTCAGGTAATTAAAAAAACGCAAAAAGAATCATCTCAAATTATAATTACAGTCACGCCTCAAAAGTTTTATTGATTTGGCTTTTCCCTGCTTGTAGAGCGAAGACGTTGTGTCGCAGCCTGTGTATGCGTGAATAAAACAAATAAGGTGTTGTATCTCAGGATATTGAAAACTACTGGACGAATGTAGTTTCTCCTCGACACTTTGACGGCTAGGTTTCAGCAAATAATTATTTTTCCTGGCTTGTGCAATTTGCGATAATATTACAATTACGTCAACGTCTTCGCCTACAACATACGCTGATTCGTAACTGTCGCTAACGGAGATTGCTGTGTTAATTATTAAGCAGTCAGCATCCTCGAAAGCTTGCTTCACACTGAAGCCCTCATCTCGCAATTTTGGTGATAATATCTCAATAAGATTTCGCTTATTTTTCGCATTCGATAAACATTTGTCTTGCGGTAACTTCGATACTAACTTAACTAAGAATATTAGGTTATTTTTGCATAGGACCTTTTTTATAGAGGACATGATGATGCACAACTTTTGCAGCAAGCGCTTTTCGCTAAACGCATTCCAAAAAAAATAACTAAACCAATCGACTTTTTAATTTTTAATAATTATTAATTGCTAAAAAACAAATAGGATTTTTGCGAAAACTTGAGGGCATGTTCCTGTAGGTCCAAAAAACCTACAAGAAAAATGGCGCTGTTCTTGTGTATTTGAATAGGTCTCATGTCCACGGTCTTACATACAGGTCTTGCAACGAAGCTAAATTTTCGTGGTGGGGGTAGGCACTCTTATCGGCTTCACTGTTCGATTCACTAGGCGCCGCTACGCGTCGCTACTAGCAAGGGGAAGTAGTTTCCCCCTTACCTCTTACTGGCGAATGGGCCCAAGGTGTTTACCATGGAGCCTAGATACCAGGAGGTTCAGCGAGGCCTTTCAACTCGTCCCCAAAACGTGAACAAGAAATGATGCTCCAGCACCTATATGTATATAGATATACGCTAAACATGGGTGCGATCTAAGACAGATCACAGATGATGTACCTAACCCTCATTAGTGTCAAGGGATAACACCACTCTAGGATTTTGGAAAGACGTTTTCTTTCCTAAAAATACTTTGGTGTCATAAAAACAATATGCAATTGGTCCTGTAGCAATTTTTTTTATTTAAAGGTTCAATTACCGATTTGGCCGCAGCGCCTTGGAACGCGCGCTGAGTTGCTCGTACAACTTTAAACGCGTTTTTCTCGAAACCACTTTATTCGATCTCGGAAGACGGATTACTCGACCACCTTTGCCTGCATCGATTTGAAATTTTGATAGCAGCTTCACAATTATATTCTTTATGGGAGTACGTAGCCGTTTTTTGATTAAATGTAAACTTCTTTTTATAAACAATTTACTGCTTTTTTGGCAAAAAATCGATTTATTTCCTTCAAAGTGCGCTATTTTTGCAAAATTTGAAAGCAAATTTCTAGGTAGTCTCATAACTAATAATATATAAATTATCATTTTTTGGTTTTTGTTTCAGGTCTTATATTTTACGAGAAAACCGTTCTCCCGTGAAGCTATATGTAAAAAAAAACACGTTTTTCTAGATGGGCTGTATCGCCGCCATTCTGAGTTTGAGTTTGAGATCTTTTCTCGCTTTTGCGTGTTTTTTCCCGAACCGTCATGAGGAAATTATGAATCGGCGGATATTTCGACGTTTGATGTCATGATCGGTCTGTCGTGAGGTTAAAAACTCATCCGATCACTTTCACCTCGTTGACCAGTATATTACTATATATGTAGGTGCCGCTGCACCCCAGCGCCATCACTTCGGGACATTTTCGGGGACGCTTTTTTCAGCGCCTTTGCATTGCCGCTGAACCTCCTGGTATCTAGGCTCCATGGTGTTTACGTATGTTTTTGTGGCGCGATTGTCGAAATAACCTTTATTTGCGACCATATACCAGAAGGTTCTACGCGATTTACCGTGATACATTTTTTATCGTGTTTTTACGCATAAGTGTGAATTTTTTTTGGTAGTGTTTGCGAAAAAAATGTGAAATGGCTAAGGGTTGCGCGGTTCGCAATTGTAAAACGGGGTACAAAAATTGTAAGCAGAAATGCTCCGTGTTTCGCGAGTCCAGTAACGTCGAACGATACAAAAATGGCTCGATGCTATTCCGGGACTGAAAGAGTCTCAGTACGTGTGCGAAAAACATTTCGAAGAACGATGTATTATGAGACATTGGAAAAGAAAGAATGTAAATGGTCGTAATATGTGCTGGTATGAATTAATGTATTCAACAAGTTTTCCGTTTTTTTCGATGAAAGTAGTCATCTTTTTTTTAATCAACACATTTTTTTATTGGTTTCGTATATTATGCAGTTTACACGACAGTACGGTAAATTAAGTTAGGGCAAACGGCGCATGCGTTGCGTTCAGGAGGGAAAAGGACAGAAGAGCTATTTCTCTCTTCGTCGCACCACTACTTCCCCTTGCCGTCGCGCACCAAGCGGCAGAAATCGGAATAAAAAACAGAACCGCTAAGGGTGCCTACCCCCACTACCGTCGTTGTCAGACCTGTATGTAAGACCGTGGTCTCATGTCTATTCCGATTGGACTATATAACTTTGGCGGGCGGGCGCGTGCGGCGAGCGACAGTAGCGACATCTCGGGACGCGACTGCCCAACTGTACGCACCGCGCCATACAGAACGGCCCCACAGTTCACTCTCTGCAGGACCGCGAGCGGTTCGCTTTTCTTGCACAACGCAATAATGAATGTTATCGTCCAACGACGCGCGACGATGACAGCTGTTTTCGAAATAATGGTCGCGATAATGATGGACCTATTATCAATGAAAATGGCACTCTCCGCGGCGCTGCCTATGTCGGGCAAACGAGCAACAATTTCTATGCGATCTTTTTTTTTCTTCCCATTTCCACATCGTCCCCCCTGTTTCATTCGTTGTATATAGTTATATAAGTGATATTGCGTCAATTCAATCGTGAACGAAATTCCGTTATCTCGAGAACCCTCGACGCGAGTTATCTCACGTGAAAGTTTGCGATCTTGATATAGAAAGTGAGGAAAAAAGTAGCGAAGAAAGCAACGAACCTGCGACTCGGGATGGTCTCGAGGATCCTGGAGAAAATTTTTCAGAGACGCGCGTTCTCTAGCTGCTCGACGCTGCCGAAATCGTCTCCGAGAGTAAGAGCCGATTTTTCTTACTTTGTTCGTCGATTTTATTTTACGTCTGGGAGGTGTATCTGGGAATTTGAAAGTTTTGCTGGTATTGGCCATGAACGTATTTTCCTGTGCCCTCTATTACAGATAGAAGAACTCAGAGAGCGGCTGAAGAATGACTCGGGTCAAGGAATGCTGGTTGACACTTTTGGGAGGCATCACACGTACCTGAGAATTTCCGTGACAGAGCGTTGCAACTTGAGATGTAAGACTAAACTGAGCCCTACCCCAGAGGCAAGCTCGGGGCAAAAAAAAATGTGTCGATCTTCACTATTGTTTTCTGATGAGAGTATCGGATGACACAATCGGGATTTTAGATCCTATGGACACATAGTCTTGCCAAATTTGAGTTTTTTAGTTATTGAAATGAATTAATATGTACTACAAATTAAATACATTAAAATCAGTACATTAAAATATTAAAAATTAAGTACATTAAAATACATTAAAATCAAATTAAAATACATCAAATATTAAAATTAAAGTGAATAGAAGATAAATTAAAGTGAAGGAAAAGCAATATACAGAAAGTCTTGTTACGAACGGATAATCCTGCAACTGGCGATGGGTCAGATCATGTCCTACTACATGCTGGAATTTCAGTTTAGTAAAAGTCCCATGGCTTTGGATATATTGGGCTTAATGTTATTTTTTGAAAAAAATCATGCTTTTGGTTTTTCGTATGCCATTTCTACAAATGATATGAATCGACAATAACTAAGCAACTTTTTAAAGTAATTGGCACAATATGTGTAGTACATTTTTTTTACATTGCAGGCTATCAAAGTCAGATGTTCATGTTGGTTTTCATGAAAATTCTGCATAAGATCTTTTTTCATAAAGTTTCTATAACATTTAAGGTCAAAAAGAAGACTTTTCTAGATGAAACAAATAACCAAGCGTATTTTTAAAAAAACCGGGTAAAAAAAAGTTATCATTTGTAGAAATGGCATGCGAAAAACTAAAAGCAGATAATTTTTATCTCGAAAACCGTGGGACTTTTACTAAACTGAAATTCCAGCATATAGTAGGACATGATCTGACCTATCGACAGTTGCAGGATTATTCATTCATTACAGGACACCCTGTATATATGTGCAGGGTGATTCACAACTTGTGTGACGTTGAAGTTTGCAACGATTTTTTTTTGTTATTCCTTCATTTTTTTTTTTTTATTCCTTCATAACGACATCGAAGGGACCATGCAGTTACGACGTTATATGCGATAATCGTCTCAAGCCATGCCGTTATAAGCGGTTTCGACTGTATTATTGTATCAAGAAAGTTCCACCGATCGTGCGTGACAAATCGATGTAGGTGCTTCTGGCAATTAGGCTCATCTCGAATGAAAAATAAAGAAAAGTGCTTTTAATTTCATTATCAAACTTTCGTGTGACGAGATAATTTTCTGAAATTTTGAAAACTACGCGAATGGCAAGATGTACAAAACGGAGTTCGATTTTTGGCGAAAGAGCAACTTCGATCATTTGTTATTAACAAATGGATAAACGTATGAAAAAATAACCGGGTCGTACGATAGAAAACGTTATAAACTATGCTCTATCCCAATTTGAAGTGAATCGGACGAAAAGATTTTGACATACAGATTGTACCATTTAAGGGGAGATATAAACCTAGGAGCTGGAAAAAAAGGTCATTTTTGTGAATTTTTTCAAGGAAAACTATTTGAAATTTCGGATTGGGGTTTTAATTATCTAAAAGTATATACATTCAAAAATAGGTTTAATTTTCTTTATGTAAAAATGTCAAAAATATACAAGGATATTGTATGATCCTTGGAGCGTCGTAAAAAAATCTGCGTATACGGTATCCACTGGCGTTTCTTCAAAAATCATCTGAAAAAAAAAAACCAAAAAGATTATTAAATTAGATACTATAATCTAGTTCTTGTCGAAGCCGATTTTGAAAATATCGATTTTTGACAAAATGGCGGACGTTTGAACAGAAATAGTGATTTTTGGGCCAAAAAATAGTTATTATTTGGCCTATAAAACAAAAACTAAGTAACGGAAAAAAAATCCTATGACAAGTAATAGATACCGGTGTATAGAATAACCACAAAAAACCTCAAGGCAATCGGTTCATTGGTTTTCGAGAAATTTTGGGTACCGATTTGAAAAACGTGGTTTTGAGAAAAACGTGTTTGAAAATTTGGGAATGAATAAATCATGAAATTTGTCAACTCACATGGAATCATCGATACCAGGCCCATAGTGTAGGTCTTCTACGGTCGACGGAATGTTCATAGCTTCTAAATCCTCGCCCTCGACCATCTAGGTGTATATCTCTCCTTAATAAAACAGTGTTCGAGAAAAAGGCTTCACAAAAATTCTCATAACTAAAGTTTTCAAATTTTTACAAAAACTTACAAATTAAGGGGCTGTACCAGTGTGAACGCTGAAAATTTGGGTGATTTTCGGAAATTTTTTGGAAGACAAGTACTCAACTGTTTCGGAAAATTAAGAATATATTCCGCTATATTTAACCTATATTACACAATTTTTTCATATAAAAATATTGAGATCCAAGCGACTTATGCGCTGCCTTTGGAGGCGCCAAAAAAAAAGTTCCTCCACTGCTGACATGATTCCGGCCGATTGAGTAGCTGAAACCGAAAAAGGAAAAAATGTCGTTAAGCTGGAAGGTATTTCCTGTACAATGACGTAGGATTTTCGAAAAATATCAAAATCTAAGAAAATGGCGTAGTTATGAAAAAAGTCTGTTTTCTTGCCTATAAAATGGTCGTTTTTTTCAATGCCAATTCGTCAATTTTCATCCAATCAAAAATATCCTACGTCATTGTAGAGTAAATATATTCAAGAGTACTCAGTTCAAATTATAAGTCAATCGGATAATTGCTCTTTGAGTTACAATGTCACCAAATTTGAAAAATCTCAATTCGAGAAAAACGCGTTGAAAGATTCAACTATCAATTATTGCAAGATAAAATGAAAAAAAAATCGATTTTTTGAAAGTGTCACACTGGTATAGGCCCTTGAAGTTAAAACCTTACCCTCCAAAACTATGCAATACGAAAATCCGCTCGTCAATGTTACCGCGCTATGCAGGCACCTTAAGCCTTCGACGTCCATCTCTCGCCCTCAGCGGCGGAGCTTAAATTAACGATGGGTTTCCGTTTCGCCTTTTCTCGCTTACTCGCAGGTCTGTACTGTATGCCCGAGGAGGGCGTCAACCTGACGCGCAAGGATGGGATCTTGAGGACCGACGAGATCGTCAGGCTGGCGAGTCTCTTCGTCAAAAGGGGCGTAAGGAAGATCCGGCTGACGGGTGGGGAACCCACCGTGAGGAAGGACATCGCGGACATAGTTGGTAAATTTCCGGCGATACGATGAGAAACGTTTTTTTTCGTCCATATATGGAATTCGATTCGTACTAGTGAGAAAAAACTATGGAGCATTATTTAAAAAAAAATGATCAAAAGACAAATTAAGGGGAGATATACACCTAGGAGCCGGAAAAAGGTCATTTTTGTGAATTTTTCCGGGAAAACTATTTGAAATTTTGGATTGAGGTTTTAATTATTTAAAAGTATATACCTTCAAAAATATGTTTAATGTTCTTTATTTAAAAATATCAAAAATATACAAGGATATTGTATGATCCTTGGAGCGTGGTAAAAAAATCTGCGTATACGGTACCCACTGGCGTTTCTTCAAAAATCATCTGAAAAAAAACCAAAAAGATTATTAAATTAGATACTATAATCTAGTACTTGTCATAGCCGATTTTGAAAATATCGATTTATGACAAAATGCCGGACGTTTGAACATAAATAGTGATTTCGGGCCAAAAATTAGTCATTATTTTGCCTATAAAACAAAAATTAAGTAACGGAAAAAAAATCCTATGACAAGTACTAGATAATGGTGTATAGAATAACCACAAAAACCTTAAGGCAATCGGTTCATTGGTTTTCGAGAAATTTTGGGTACCGATTTGAAAAACGTGGTTTTGAGAAAAACGCGTTTGAAAATTTGGGAATGAATAAATCATGAAATTTGTCAACTTACATGGAATCATCGATACCAGGCCCATAGTGTAGGTCTTCTACGGTCGACGGAATGTTCATAGCTTCTAAATCCTCGACCTCGACCATCTAGGTGTATATCTCCCGTTAATTTCTGAATGTTTTTTTTTCAGAGCGTTTGAAAGGACTGGAGGGCTTGGAACAAGTCGGCATGACGACCAACGGCCTCGCGTTGACCAGGCAGTTGCCCGCTCTCAGGAGAGCCGGCTTGGATGCTCTGAATATCTCCCTGGACAGCCTGCGCGAGGAGCGCTTCGAGAAGTTCACACGTCGCAAGGGTTGGAAGCGAGTGATTGCCGGTATCGATCTAGCCGTTCAATTGGGATACGATCCGGTCAAGATAAATTGCGTGGTGATGCGCGGCTTCAACGATGACGAGATAGTCGACTTCGTTAGACTCACAAAGGACCGACCGATAGACGTGAGATTCATCGAATACATGCCGTTCTCCGGCAACAAATGGAACGAGTCCAAAATGGTACCGTTCGATAAAATGAAGCACCTCGTGAGACAGGAATTTCCGGACTTTCGAGCCCTCCAGGGAACACCCAACGACACTGCGAAGGTGAGATACCGTGTCAGGGTTGTTACGCATGTGGAAAGAGGGAAAACTCAGGAAATTTCTTTCCTCCTGGAATAATCACCGAAAAGTCAGGGAATTTTGGAAATTGTCTGAAATTTTTTCAGAAATAACTTTTTGCAAGAATTACGAAAAATGTAACCGACTTGACAAAACAAAAACTGAACAGTATAAAAGTAAATATTTTTGTATATTTTAAATATTTATATTATTCTTCATTAGATACAAAAAAAGTTGTGGCAGTGCCGAACATTGAAAATTTAAAAAACTGAAAAGTAAATAATTTACTGCAAAGCTTCGATCTGTCGATACACAACCACATCATTATTGTTATAGATAAGTGTTTATATTTATTTTTTATTTACTGTCACCGGCATACAAGTTTCTGTTTATAATGAAGAAAATGTTCTCTATTTGCTTTCAATGTATTTTTTTTTATTTTACAATATTGAGATTATTTTTCGAATTTTAGTTTAAAAAAAATTTATTACAATTTTTAACATTTCCGTGTATTTGATCTTGACCAAAAATATGTTATCCAGTTCAACATAATTTTTAATAGAATGATCGAATTGAGAATTTGCAAAACCTGAAATTTTTGCAAGACTTGTATGGAAAACCTGGCAAAGTCAGGAAATTTCTGAGACAATAATCGGTAACAACCTTGCATGTAAAAATACCATAAGAGGCTGAGGACAATTACACAGGCTCGAAAATTACATTGATATATTTATATAATGCAGCAGGATTTCAATATAATTATGAAAATTTAAATAGAAAAAAATCAATTATCGCACAAAAGAATGTTATTTAAATACAACTTGGTTGTAAATTGTATAAATAAATACCGGACACTTGCCAAATATCCATAAATTCATTAAAATTAATTTCCAAAATACAAATTTCATAAATATATCCAGTACTCCAAAAAGAAAATACCTAAATTCACCCGAAAAAAAAAGCAAAAATAATATTTTTATAAATATCTTTGACATAAAAAAAAACGAGTGTAAATTAACTAAAAAATCGCCAAAAGCTGGAAAAAAAGCCAAATCAAATTGACAAATTTCTGTTCGCGATTGGACGCACAGCCGTACGCGGTTCCCGGTTTCGTGGGCCGTGTCGGTTTCATAACGTCGATGAGCCAACACTTCTGCGACTCGTGCAATCGTTTGAGAATAACGGCGGACGGTAATCTGAAGGTTTGCCTGTTCGAGGGCAAGGGTGAGGTGTCGTTGAGGGACGCCCTGCGGAGCGGCGCGGGGGACGGCGCGCTCGAGGAGTTGATCGGCCAGGCGGTGAGCCGCAAGAAGAGGCAGCACGCCGGTGAGTGAACGGAAGAAACGAGACGAAAAAAAAACAAAACAAAAACAATCGAGAGAGATCGATTTGGCGATATCGCTGGGTCGTCGTTGTGTTTCAGGAATGCTCAATCTTAGCGAGATGGAAAATAGGCCGATGATCTTGATCGGTGGTTGATGGCGTTCGAAAAAAAGAAAAAGAATTCTTCGATTTTCCTCGACAGTGATTGACAACGTTATCGCTCTAACGCGAATCTCCAATAGGGCGTGTCGAAAAAGAACATCGTCTTCCATTCGAACAAAGGTATTGGGGGTAAAAAAAATTCGTGCCGAATTCGAGCTCTCGGTCGAGTCCCACTGGAGCTGCATCGTTTTTTTTTCTCTGGTCGATGTTTTAATCCGTGGTAATTCGTGCGAGAATATATCATTCGCAAGTTTTCAGTCGATTGCGACATCGTATCAACAAATTTTCGACGTTTGAATGCATTTTACACGTTACGTAAAATACACAAAATGTTACGTAAAATGTACGATTTTGTCGGTATTGAAATAGGAATATTTAAGGGGAGGTACCTGAGTAAAAGGCGAGAAAAACAGGTAAACTTCGAGAATTTTAATCTCAAAAGCTAATGTTTCGATTGGATTCGGGTTTTTTTTAATTGGAAAATATGTACATTGAAGTATGTTTAGGAATTTTTAAAAATAAATTCGTTGACTGGAAGCGATTCAAACGCGATTATCTCGAAACATAGTTTTCAAAGTCAGTGCCAGATGTATCTCGAAATCGGCTTGCCCGATTTTGTCCAAATTTGGATACAATATTCTTCGATAGTTTTTCTCGTTCGCCACGTAGGATATTTTTGAAATTTTCATTTTTGGCGGAATTGCGACCGTTCTAATTTAACATTCGTTTTTCGTTTGCAATTTCCGACGATGTTGGATTGCATACACATTGCATAAAAAAGCAATGGTTCAATCAAACGAAAAACCCATTCGCGGCGAATGAGAAAAACTATCGAAGAATATTGCATCCAAATTTGGACAAAATCGGACAAGCCGTTTTCGAGATACATCTGGCACCGACTTTGAAAACTATGTTTCGAGATAATCGCGTTTGAATCGCTTCCAGTCAACGAATTTATTTTCAAAAGTTCCTAAACATACCTCAATGTACATATTTTCCAATAAAAAAAAACCCGGATCCAATTGAGACGTTAGTTTTTGAGATAAAAATTCCTGAAGTTTACCTGTTTTTCTCGCCGTTTACTCAGGTACCTCCCCTTAAGGGAAGAGTAGGGGTTTAAGCGTGAAAAAAAAACACTTTTTTGCGAATTTTTTTCATCTATATGGATAGAGCAAATTTATTGAAACCTTTTGTACATTGTTAAGTGTCATTTCAAGAACATTCCGTGAAATTTTTACGCGAAAATATCCACATACAAGCCGGTGACAAAGCTTTTCCAAGAACGCCTTTGGAAAAACACGATTTGCGGTGTTCACTGTATCTCAGCTAGAAATTATCTGAAATCAAGTACCATTAAAATGTAGTCAAAGTATCATCAAATTCTCCCCCCAACGGTCTTTGATAATTTTTTTTTCATTTCTAAATTTTTAGTGGTCATGTAAAGTGAAAAGTGCTATTTTTCACGAAAAATTCCGCCATTTTGGGGGTGGAAAACCCCCTCAATGTAAAAAAAATCTCAAACCTACCGTTGGGGGGAGGTATTTTATATGTAGAAAGTGTGTACCAAGTTTAAAATAAATGGGTCATGTAGTTTTCAAATGGCAGTGAACACGGACTTTGAAAAAGTGGTTTCGAGAAAAACGCGGCACCGGCTTGTTTGTGGATATTTTCGCGTACAAATTTCACGGAATGTTCTTGAAATGACACTTAACAATGTACAAAAGGTTTCAATAAATTTACTCTATCCATATAGATTTAAAAAAATCGCAAAAAAGTGTTTTTTTTTCACGCTGAAACCCTTCCCCTTAAACATATTCCTGAAACTCTCGTCCACCGTAGGAATTAAGCGAATTTGACAAATATTGATAAATCGTTAAGTGCTTCAAGTTCGCCCGCGAACAGCGAATGTCCTCTGCAATTATTACAGGCCAAAAAAAAAGAACGATCGATCGCTACTCAGACTCGTGTCAGAGACCTCGGCATGAATTTCTCTCAATCCAATTGTTCGACGAGTTGAGAGTCGCCTTTTTTTTCGACACATCCGTTTCCTTCGTTCCTCACTTCCGGTACGAGTTTCCTCCTCTTCTTCGCAGGCAGCTTCGAGGCATCGTTTGCCCGTTGGCCGAGCAACGGACCCGTCGGCAGTCGGCCGATTTTCTCGACGATCTCACACCCGCGTTTCCACGCTCGTTGCTACGCGACGTCGGCGCTGTCGCACGTGGACGAGAGCGGCAAAGCGCGAATGGTGGACGTCGGCGAGAAGGGCGCGAGTCGTCGCGCGGCCGTGGCTCGCGCTTGCGTCACCGTAGGGCCGATCGTCGCTCGGCTGATCGCCGAGAACGCGATGAAGAAGGGTGACGTGCTTTCGGTCGCTCAACTAGCCGGAATCATGGCCGCGAAGAGAACCGCCGACCTTGTACCACTCTGTCATCCTCTCGCTCTGACCTACGTCCACGTCAGTCTCAAGCTCGATCCCGAGCTTCACACGATCGAGATACGTTCCGAGGCTCGGTGCAACGGCCAAACGGGCGTCGAGATGGAAGCGCTAACGGCCGTGGCTGTGGCCGCACTCGCTGTCTACGACATGTGCAAAGCGGTCGCGCCACCTTCGATCTTGCGAATCACCGGGATCGAATTGGTCTCGAAAACTGGCGGAAAGAGCGGCGATTATTTTCGAGATGGGGTCAAGGGGTGAACAACACGATGACGCGAGCGGATCTAATCGGTCATCGTTGATGGCTACATTCCAGTCATGTGCAATCTTCTTTTTTCCGTCGTGTACATATATCGTTAAATTTGTCAATTTTACGAACGGGCTTGATCGGTCGAGGAGAATCATTTGCAGGAATTAATATTTTTTTATTAGTGCGTATGGAACAAATTAGAACTGTTTACTCTTGTTGTCCTTGGTGAGAATAATTATTTCGTGGGTTAAAAAAAGGATGAAGACTTTTTTCAGTATGCTCCAACCTCCTTGGTCACTGTTTGTCCCTCTCTCTCTCTCTCTCTCTCTCTCACTCTCACTCTCACTGACGAGGATCATCTCACGTTATCTTTCGCTTGGAGGGCTCCTCGTGCACGCGAACCTGAAGAGCCGACCTCGGGCCGCACTTCCACACGTGACCGTCCTTGTCGAGTATACTGGCGTTCGCGGTCACCTGGAACTGGCCGCCCTGGCTCGCGGTGCTCGTGCACGAACTCGCTCCCGTCTGACAACTACCGAGCGAGAGTAGAAACTCGCAGGCGAAGAAGTCGCGATGCGGAGTGACCGTTTGTTGGAGATCGTTGAGGCCGGACGAGTCCTGGGCGTGCGCGTTGCCCTGTGGAAGCGAACGAGGGGAGCATGGAGACTGAGGGAAGAAGTCCAAACTCCGCCGAAAGGCGGCACTGCGGTCTTAAAATATATTCGTTCGATTCACTTCACATTCGGACAGAGCATCGTTTACGATGTTTTCTATCGTATGACCCGATGATTTTTCATGGGTTCATCCAATTTTTAATAATCAATTATTAAAGTTGTTTTTTTTTTCGTCGAAAATCGAAGTTTTCTCTAGAGCTTGTCATTTTCGTAATAATGCAAGTTTAAAAAATGTATCCGTTTATACGAGAGTTTGATTATCATACTAAAAGTACAATTTTGATATTTTTAATTTGAGATGAGCCTAGTTGTCAGGTCTTAGCGGAATATTTATCGAAAAGTAATTCCGCAAGTGACAAGCTCCCGAATACAATTTCTCCTCGAAACCCAAACAAAAAACAAACAAATTCGAGAAATTTGTTCATTCGGCAAATTGTGTACGAGAAATTGTTCGTTCGATGAACTGTGTTCGGGAAATTGTTCATTCTGGCAATAATTCTTTCGGACAATTGCTCTCGGGAAATTGTATTAGAGAAATAGTCATTCGGGCAATTGTTTTCGAAGAATTTTCCGCAAACGAGTTGTCAGAAGCCCCGACACCGAATAGCCATGCAGCAACGGCGGCACTTCTTTCCAATAGTGATAAATTCATTGTAGAAGCATGGAAAAGAGCTGCAAATGACCTATGTGAGATAACAACAATGCCGGGAGATAGGTGGACGAAAAAGTGTTTGAAAGAAAACGCCAGAGCGATATTAAATGCAAACCCATCCAAATGGGGACTTGAAATGAAGGGAGCCATGGAGGAGGTAGGAGTGGGAATAATATGGCAAAGGATAAGAGACGAAGATATGGAGAAAGTGAAAAAAACAATCGAAGGAGCTATACGAATGAAAACCTACCAGGAAATACAACAAGACCAGAACAAAATTGAGAATTCGACGTATTGTAGGGAGTACAAAAATGGAAAACAACATACAGAAATGAGTACTGGGAAGAGAAGGGGACGGAGGGAAGAACTAAAGAAACATGGGCCAGGATAGGGTGCGGAAATATAGGAAAAGGAGGTAAAGAGGGATACGCAGATACGCTATGCCGGTGTTTTAGGAAGGAAGAAGAAAGTTTGGAACACATAATTGAATGCGGGAAAATAAAAGAATAAATTAATTGGTGGATGGTTCGGAAAAGTGGCGAAGGGGCTACAAGGGGGAGGCACTAAAAGTAAAAGTGAATAAAGAAATGAAAGGAAACTCGATCAACGAATTGTGCGAGTATGTGAGAGTTTCGAATGCGTGGTAAGAAAAGGAGCATAAAGAAGAAACAGGGCGAAAGACAAATGTTAATAAACAAAAAAGGAAACGCGTAAAAGGGTATCAATGTACAGAGTGGGGAAACTGTGTAAAAACCCTACTTATACTTGGAAATCAAGAACTATCAAGAACTACTATACTACTATACTAATAACTCTATTGTTTATCAATATTTTCCAATAAAAAAGAGACTCAAACTTGGCGAGACTGTGTATCAATTGTGTATAAAATCCCGACCTTGTCATGATAATACTTTCATCGGATAAAAATCCAACTCTTTGAGCAATAATTTTTCTGCAACCGTACAAAGTCTGTCTCATTTTCATAAATTAATAAATCCATTTTTTTCTCGCACGTGAATTCATTGGAGTAAAAAAAGAAATATACATTATAAAATTGGATACTGCAAATAGGACTCAATTCCTAATTAAATATGTAAAAGAATGTAATCCAGGGTTGTTACGCATTATTGACTCAGAAGTTCCCTGACTTTTCCAGGTTTTCCATACAGGTTTTGCAAAAATTCCAGGTTTTACACATTACCCAGATTAGGGTCAAGTAAAGAACCCTTTGTTTTCATCAAATATATATTTTTCAAAGTCAAAGACTACAAGTTAAGTCTCGTTTCAACCATACTAGTATTTGTAAACTTTACAAACTGTACGAGAACCATTATATACGTGGAAATAGCAATGAATTATTTTTGTGGAAAAAACAACATTTCAAACCGACTTGAAAAAACAGAAAATTCCCAATTCGATCCTTCTACTGAAAAATTATGATCAACTGAATGACATAATTTTTCAAAGATCAAATATATGGAAATGTTCAAAATTGAAATAAAATGAAAGAGAAAACTCATGTTCGAAAAATAATTTAAACATCGTAAAGTAAAAAAAATCATTAAAAGCAAATACAGAACCTGTTCTTTATTATAAACAGAAATTTTTATGCCGGTGACAATAAATAAAAAATAAATATAAATCCTTATCTACAATAGTAATGACGTCGTTGTGTATCGACAGATCGAATGCAAATGTATATAGCTTTACAGTAAATTAGTTTCCAGTTTTTTAAATTTCAAATGTTTTGCACTGACATAACTTTTGTATATAATAAAGAATAATATAAATATTAAAAACATACAACAAAATTTATTTTTATACTGTTCAGTTTTTTTGTCAAGTCAGTTTCATTTTTGTAATTCTTGCAATAAGTAGGAGTAGCAGTTTGTTCCACATATTCCAAATCCTTGCGGGTTTTTACAACCTTCCATCTGTGCTTCAGTTCCTTTTTACATTAAAATATTTTTATTTCGTATTGCTACTAGTCTTTTCGCTCTCGCTCCTCTGCCCTTTTCCTTGCTAGCTTCTCAAACTGTTTTACTATCTCGCACATTTCTTCCACTATTTCCTTCCCTTCTAGCGCCCTAACCCATCCCGTTGCTAATCGGCACTTCTGTTGTTCCGCCCATCGTTGGAATTTCTTTGCAGCGTCGTCCTCACTTTGTGCCTTCTCACATTCCCATATGTGCGCCAAGGTTTCATCTTCCCTCCTGCACACTCTGCACCGCGTGTTTCTGAAACCCTTTTCCCCTTCTCCTTCGCCACACTTTCACACCTCATCCTTGCCCATATTTCTCTGATTTCTCCCCACACCTTTCCTTTCTCCCGATACTCCTCCATCCCTACCTCTTTCTTCCTGTCTTTATATTCAATGCAGTATCCTGACATCTGAATTTTCTCCCAGTTTCTCTGTATTTCCTGGTCCGTCATGTTTTGCACTGCCCTTCCCGTTTCCCTTGCCCTCTTTGTTACTCCTCCTTAACGGATTATACGCAGTTAGAAATTTAAAAAAAAACGATTTTTTATTGCATTTTTGGAATATACAAATATGTGAGTATATTCCCTGAAAATTTCAAATCGATCCAGCGAATATTCTCGAAAATACACACATATTTGCACAACTTCAAACGCGTTTTTCCCAAAACCGTGGTTTCAAAGTCCGTGAGCACGATTTCTCAAAAACGGCTCAACCGATCGGTCTGCAATTTTAACACAGCCTTATCCGATATATTCTTCAGGTATTGATCGAAGGAACAAGATGTCCGATAATTGTTTCTATTTTTAATTTCAACGATTTAACGAAAAAAATTTTGTCGAAAATCGTAATTGTTTCTTTCCGGAGCCACCATTTTGTCAACAATTAAAATTTCGACTATTCCTTCGATCAATACCTGGACTCATCTATCCCCTAAAAGAATCTTTTTGGTTTTTTCATTTTAGATAATCCAAACCAGAGATACTTTGCTCACCGCCGGACACTTTTTCGGGGACCTCCAGGAGACTTCCTACAGGAGCAATGTTAATGAATATTTTTGAAAATAAAAAATGCCAATCTAAAGCTAAAAGATGCCACTACACTGCCTGATACTTTTCGTTTTGCCCAAATGAAATCCTGTTCCATAAAAAAATCGTGAAAAAACGACTTTGTTTGGCCTCGCAACTGCGTATAACGCCTTAATGTATCTCCTATCTGTCCCTCTGGTGCCTGGTTCATAGCTCCTTCCATTTCCCGCCCCCACGTCGTCGCGTTTCCGTTCTGCATCCCTCTCGCCTCCTCTCTCAGGTATTTCTCGGGCCAACGCTCCTCTTCCATTCCCATAACCCACCCTATATAATCTGCCGCTCTTTTTTTCATCACAATTTCTATTCCCTTGCATCCCGCTTCCATTTTCCAGATGTAGTCGCGTGCAAAAAGTAAATTCTGAGTAAATTCCTGAGAATTTCAAAAATTCCTCGACTTTTCCCTGATTATTCCAGGATGAAAGAAATTTCCTGAGTTTTCCCGGTTTTCCATACGCGTAACAACCCTGTGACGGTTTTTTCCTCATTTTTATCGCAACAGAAAAAATGGCGATTGCTCCCGTTCGTAAGGAGGCATACCTTGGGATCGTTGTTGATTTTGGATGGGGGAGCGGTCGATATTGAGATGCAGACAGCATCGACCGAGCGGAAGAGCGATCCCCGTTTCCCGTGCCTGAGTACGCCCTCGATCTTGAGCGCCAGCTGTGAGCCTTGTGGTACGCATACGGGTTCGCCGAAGACTCTCGGTTGCGGCGATACCGAGAGTTTCACCACGGTTGCCTGTAGCGTCTGGAAGAAGTATCGCGGCAATGGAAGACGTACTTTGCCGCCGGCCAAGAGCATGACTTGAGAAACGAGGCATTCGACCCTGGCGTGGCTGATGGACTCGTCCTCCTCCTTGACTTCCCAGGGTGGTGCGAGTCTCCTGACTTCCGTGAGGTATCGCGCCATCTGGCGTAGCTCGACGGTCTCGCCGAACTTGAACTCGGTCTCGTCCGGGCGATGGGTCGCTGTCGCGGCGTAGCCGCCGCACACGCGATCCACGCTGTTCGCCATAAGACGGCATAGTTCCCTGAGCACGCGAATGTTGTCGAGCGAGCCGGGATCCGCGTCGAACGCCGACTGATACAACTTTTGATAGTTGTCCGCGCAGTTGCGCAAGTCCTGAGCGGATTTGCGCAGCTGATAGGTGACCCGGCCGTAGCGCTGGAAGTCGTCCTTGGTGGCGAGTACGATGGAGTGGGCGATCGCCGGTGGTGGCGAGGTGCACAACGATCTGCAGGAGTGCAACAGCTGGCCGAGAGCTTGCAAAAACTCGCATCGAAGCTTGGCGTATTCGCTGGCGAATTGAAGACTTCGCAGTGGCGTGCTGGCGGCTTTGAGAGAAGCGCAGGCGCTGGCGTAACGCGATATCGCACCGTTCAGAGCATCCAATATGGCGGCCCTCTTCTCGGCCCTCGTCTCGGCCGCGTTATCGCCAAGGTAACTCTCGGCGTTCGTCATGAGCTCGAGACCCGAGAGCCAAAAGTGCAGTTGCTCCGAAGCCACTGCTTCCTTCAAGGACTTGAAGAGCCGCGTCGCGATCCCGTGATGACCGTAACGAGACGCGCTCCTCGCCACTCGATACCTCGACCAACCGTCGACGCTACGCAAAACTCCCTCGATCGCCTCGAGACACTCGCCGTTCCACTCGTAACCACCTGCGACCATTTGAAAGAGCAACGTGCACAGCATCACCCTCGTGTGCACGTGACCCGTCTGACGCATCTTCTCCAGTATGTCCGGCAACAGTGGCAACAGCACGTTGTCACCGAGATTGCCAATGGCCCCCAACGCCTCGCATAACAGAACCGATTGCCTCTCGCCATGACCGTTTTCCGTGCTCGCGTTTATCAACGTCGATCCTATCGCGTCCACGAATATCGGACAGTGACTCGGATGGGCCTGGCAAAGCTTCACCGTCGATTGCAAACACACCTTCAGCTGGTAAATGTGCTCGTCGTTCAACGACAGCAACACTATCAACGACTCCAGCGACGATATCACGTCCTGTATCCCGAAGACCGGCAGACCCTCCTCGTAGCTGTGAATATGCCAGGGCATGAAAAAAGGGCGTTGGGATCTCGAGGTGGATTGCGATTCCAGGCAAGGGCGAGCGACTGTTTTCGGTCACGAGTATGTGGCCCAAGTGTAAGGTAAAACCGCGGATCAAAAGTGTTTTGAGGGGCTGCATGGGGTTGAATTTCTTTATATACGATCTTCACAGTGCGAGTTTTATAGCTTAGGCTTACGGCGAACTGTTTTGCGAGTTTCTCGAAACGGTGGAAATTGTACCTCAAAATTCATGGGGTCGATTCACTTCCAATTCGGACGGAGCACAGTTTATAACATTTCCTATGGTATGACTGGATGATTTTTTTCATATTTTTATCTAGTTGTTGATAACAAATTATTTGTGTTTTTTTCGTATGATATCGAACTTCGTTTTCTACAGCTTGGCATGGTCGTATTCATCAAAATTTTGTGTCAAATTCCGACCTCGTTACCCGAAACTCTCATGAGAAAAATATATTGAAAATTGACGACACTTTCTTTAAGGGATCATCACAGTGTAAAATTAAAAAAAATCGATTTTTTTTGTTGCATTATCTGATAGTATACACGGTTATAAACGTTCCGTCCAATTTTTAGATCGAAATTCGAATTATTTCGGTCGCTACAGCCTTCCTTAGAAAAATTTAAGCCTTTCTCTACCAGACTTGGGCGTAATTCTATTTATAAATACGAATACGAATTTATTCACATCGTGATTTTCATGTGAATATAAATACAAATTTATTCATACTTCACTTATTTGTATTCACATGCGTGCATACAAATACAATTGTATTCACAGGGATTCTGAACATACAAATAAATTCACATAAAAAATTGTGAATATTCACAAAAAATGTGAATATTTAGCAAAAAAAACCTGTGAATTAAAAAAAAATCACATCAAAATCTGTGAATGCAAATGTATTCACAAAAAATTGTAAATACAAAAAAATTCACCAAATAAGTTGTGAATTTTTTCGTATTTGAGACAAATTAAAATCAAATTCACAATGATGAGATTAAAATTTACACCAAAATTGAGTTCTTACGTATTTTGAGAGAAAACATTGCGTCGAGGCAAACAAAATTTTGCAAAAAAAAGTTGCGAGTTTCAAATATTACATTATAAATATGAAAAAATTCACAAAATGAGTTGTGAATGTCCTCAAGTTGAAGAAAATTAAAATCGAATTCACGACAATTATATTAAAATTTACACCACAAGTGAGTTCTTACGCTTTTCTTTCCTTCCTTCTTCCCTTCAACTTGAGGAAATTGACAACTCATTTTGTCAATTTTTTCATATTTATAATGTAATATTTGAAACTCACAACTTTTTTGAAAAAATTTCTTTGCCTCGACGCAATGTTTCCTTTCACGATATGAATAAATTCGTATCCGTATTTATAAATAGAATTACGCCCAATTCTGTTCTCAACAGCCTTTCTCAGAACTTTAAATGCGTTTTTCTCGGAATGGTGTTTTTCAAAACGGTGGCCACTCGCAAAGAAAGAATTTTCAAGCCATCCGTTTGGAATTTTAACAGAACATTCTTCACGTCATTCCTTATGTTGCTATGGCAGCTTTTTTTATCTTCCTAATTATTTTAAAGAAAAAAATTGTCGAAAAATGGCAAAAAAATTGATACTTTTTGTTCAAACCGCTGCCATTTTTTCAAATTTCACTTTTAAAAAACCTCCATAGCGGCTTTCTTACAGATTAATAATCGTTTTGAAATTTTCGTTTCAGATAAAATTTGCGGCCGCAATCCTGGCCACCACGGGACACAATTTCTTTTCCACGCAATTTTCCGCAAATAAAAACAATGTTAAACAATAAAAAAAAATTTTCAATCATTTTGTATTCTTTATCGGTGCTTCAATTTGTAAAAAAAAATTAGTCCGATTAGAGCTTATCCTATCCACCTAAAAAAAATCGCGAAAATCGGCTATTTGTCGAGCGGTGACACTGTGATTATCCCTTAAGGTATTCCTTTCGCGGAGGGCCGTATTTTGTAGGGGCATTAGAGGGCTTTCTGAATAGTTGGCAAATAACAGTGGTGTTCAATAAAAATGAGTCACAATTCATTATTATACCCAGCGATAAACTGGAATAAAAAATTTCGCACAAATTTAGTAGATTTAGACATTTTTACATCTCTGAAAATCCGCAGCTACGAAAATTCTTCCGCTAGTCACATTTTTCTGAGTTTTGTCATAAAAATTTTCTTTAAACATTCGGTGACCCCCTGTTTTTATTCTCGTTACGGAATCTTCAGATGTTTTTACACGTGTGAGCAGTTTATATCAGGCATCTGGACTTATTTACTGTATTAATTATTAGATAGAAATGTGGCCAGCGTCTCATCTCCATTAAACGCCGTTGAAATGAGACGATTTTTAAAGTCGTAATGTTTCGTTAAAAGTTCGGTAACTCGGTTTGAAATCTACCAGTATACCGGAATGCATTTTCACTTGATTGTGAACGGAAATCAGTTAATCGTTGAATATTCAGGTTCGTGAAAGGAATACCTTAAATAATAATAACTGCATTGTGTATCAATATTTTTCAATGAAAAGAAAACTCCCCCTCGTCAAGACTATGCATTGATCGTGTATAAAATCCCGACCTCGTCATCCCGAAACTCTCATTAGCAAAAATATTGAAAATCGACAACACTTTCTTTAAATAATGATAACTTCCTTGGTTATTAATATTTTTACGGAGTGTCTCCCCGTCCGGATAGCGGCTCAATTCACGCCGTCTTTCGAGTAGACGTACATATTATTGTGATTCGTGTCGGCCAGTATCCGAAAGAATAACATATATTTAATCATCCGGATAGAATGTGTTAAATTGTTAAACAAACTATCCGGACGAATAATTTACACGTAATCGTCCGAATAAAATCTTCATAATTTTGTTTGCGTTTGTTTGGGTTTGTTTGTTCGTTTGGGTTGTTTGTTTGAGTACAATTGTTTGGATTTTCTCGTTTAGGTTTGTTCGTTTGGGTTTGATTGTTTGGGACGTTGTACAGCGTGAACTGCGTGAACTGAGCCGCTATCCGGACGAATAACATACGCTTATTCGTCCGATAACCGTACGGCTAGCCGCAGCGATATTTTTAACTGACAACAAAACTGAAATTTGTCAAGACTATGAATGAATTGTGTGTAAAATTCCGACGTCGTCATCCGGAAACTCTCATTAGCGAAAAATATTAAAAATCGACCTGCTTTTCGGGCCGCACGCATACTGCGACCCGTTACTTGTCGAATCTCCAACATGTATCGTCACCGTTTGGCAAGACTTCCGCTCATCATTGAGGCCTTGCACCTGCCCTAGAACGACTCACCAGTAGCACGCGATTCTCGAGAGTATAGTGACAGCCTTGACGGCGACGAATGGATCGGGCGAGTAACAGGCGTTGACACAGAGCAACAGCAGTGGGCTGCCCTCCTCCATATTCGCGTCGCATGTCACCGCGCTTCTGCTCAATACCTAGATCGCGACCGCGTCAAGAACATCGCGTTATTATTCCCATTCGACGCTTCGAAACATCAACGACTTCAAGCTCGCCTACCTCGATCACGTCGAGTGTACGAATGAGAAGATCGGTGTTGCCCGCACCATCCTGGAGAAGAGTGTTGGTGCTGTCGATGAGATTGGTCAGTGCGCCGCGTGGCCAAAGATGAACGCCGCTTCTCGCCAGTCGATGCAACAACTGTAGAGCGTGACGTTTCACCGAGAGCCGAGGATCGTCGTGAAGATAACGCAGTAGGAGGGTGACCTGACCGGGCACATCGACGAGGGTGGCCGAGGCGAGTGTCGTCAGGGCGCTCAGGGTCACCCTGACGAACTCCACGGCGGGATAACTTCCCAACAGTTCGGTGCACAGTTCGTTCACCATCGAGGCGGTCGACGTGTCGTGATGCATGTACTGCAGTATCGGTATCAGCTGCAGCTTCATCGAGGCCGGCGTCGCCTGACCTCTGATCATATCCGATATTTTGCTGCACATCGACACCGCGAAGAGTTTCGATTGCGCCGCGAACATTCTCGCCGCGTAAATCGCCGCTTCAACCTCCACCGAGTCGTGCGAATCCAGGGACTTTCTTATGCTGTGATGGACCTGCTGCCTCTCCGGTATTATACCCGCCGCGCTCCCAAGGGTCCTCAACGTCAGGGCCCTCGCCACCGGGTCGTTGGAGTGTATCACGCTGTAGATACGCCTCACGAACTCGTCCACGTTCAGTATCTTGTCCAGATGCTTCTCGCTCTGCTGACACACTCGCAGCACCCAAACCCGCAGAAAATTACTGCCCAGACGAAACACATCGGCGAGCTTCAGCAACGCGGAGTTTATGAGTATCGGAAAGGGATACTTTTCGAAGAGGCGCGGAAAGCGCACTATCGCCTCGCATCTCTCGCCCGTGTTCTTCGAACGAAGACCTGGGGGGAAAAAGCGGTCAAACTGTCAACGAAATGTCGATCTTGTTTGGGATTTGTTTGAGTTTGCTCGGAAGATCTGAAGAAAATCGGAACGAATCGCCAATACGATGGCGATTTTGTTCGGGTTTGTTTGGAAGACCTGGAGAAGGAAACAATTTGAGTGATCTGTCAATCAAACGTCAATTTTGTTGGGATTTATTGGGAAGATCTGGAGAAAATGATTTGAGTGATTTGTCAATAAAATGTTGATTTTGTTTAGGTTTGGGTGGGATTGTTTGTATTTTGTTTGGAAGACCTGGAAGATAAATCGATTCGAGTGCATTGTCAATGAAATGTCGATTTTGTTTGGGGTTGTTTGGAAGATCTGGAGGAGGAAACAATTTGAGTGATTTGTCAATAAAATGTCTATTTTGTTTGGGTCTGTTTGGAAGACCATGAGAAAACGTTTTAAGGGGAGATATACACCTAGATGGTCGAGGTCGAGGATTTAGAAGCTATGAACATTCCGGTGACCGTAGAAGACCTACACTATGGGCCTGGTATCGATGATTCCATGTAAGTTGACAAATTTCATGATTTATTCATTCCCAAATTTTCAAACGCGTTTTTCTCAAAACCACGTTTTTCATATCTGTACCCAAAATTTTTTGAAAACCAATGAACCGATTGCCTTGAGGTTTTTTGTGGTTATTCTATACACCATTATCTAGTACTTGTCATAGAATTTTTTTTTCCGCTACTTAGTTTTTGTTTTATAGGCAAAATCATAACTAATTTTTGGCCCAAAAATCACTATTTATGTTCAAACGTCCGCCATTTTGTCATAAATCGATATTTTCAAAATCGGCTATGACAAGTACTAGATTATAGAATCTAATTTAATAATCTTTTTGGTTTTCTTTTCAGATGATTTTTTAAGAAACGCCGGTGGGTACCGTATACACAGATTTTTTTACGATGTTCCAAGGATCATACAATATCCTTGTATATTTTTGATATTTTTAAATAAAGAAAATTAAACATATTTTTGAATGTATATACTTTTAGATAATTGAAACCCCAATCCTAAATTTCAAATAGTTTTCCTTGAAAAAATTTACAAAAATGACCTTTTTTCCCGCTCCTAGGTGTGTATCTCCCCTCAAGCGAATTGTCAATGAAGTGTCGATTTTGTTTCGGTTTATTTTGAAGACCCGGAGAAAACAATTTGAGTGAATTGTCAATGAAATGTCGACTTTGTTTGGATTTGTTTGGAAGATTCGGAGGAGGAAACAATTTGAGTGTTTTGTCAATAAAATGTCTATTTTGTTTGGGTTTGTTCCGAAGACCAGGAGAAAACGTTTTAGCAAATTGTCAATGAAGTGTCAATTTTGTTTCAGTTTGTTTTGAAGACCTGGAGAAAACAATTTGAGTGAATTGTCGATGAAATGTCCATTTTGTTTGGGTTCGTTTGGAAGATCTGGAGGAGAAAACAATTTGAGTAACTTGTCTGACATGTCAATTTTGGTTGGGTTTATTTGGAAGATCTGGAAGAGGCACCAATTTGAGTGAATTGCCTATGAAATGTCCATTTTGTTTCAGTTTATTTGGAAGACCTGGAAGAGGAAACTATTTGAGTAAATTGTCAATAAAATCTCAATTTTGTTTGGATTTATTTGGAAGACCTGGAGAAAACAATTTGAGTGATTTGTCAATAAAATATTGATTTTGTTAAGGTTTGTTTGGGATTGTTTGTATTTTGTTTGGAGGACCTGGAAGATAAATCGATTTAAGTGCATTGTCAATGGAATGTCGATTTTGTTTGGGTTCGTTTGGAAGATCTGGAGGAGGAAACAATTTGAGTGATTTGTCAATGTTGTCGATGTTGTTTACGTTTGTTTGGAAGCCCCGGAGAAAACTTTTTAAGTGAATTGTCAATGAATGCCGATTTTGTTTCATTTGTTTTGAAGACTTGGAGAAAACAATTCGAGTGAATTGTCAACGAAATTTCAATTCCGTTTGGCTTTATTTGAAAGACCTGCAAAAAACGATTCGAGTGAATTGTCGATTCTGTCCAATCCGGAGCAAGTGTTAGAGAGAAAAAAGAAACCTAAGAGTTAATCGATATTTTGAGGTTAAACGTAGGACTATCGGGACGAACCTAACCTTTATCGAGCTCTATCAACGCCGAATTTGCGTCCTGTTCCGGCTCGCCCGGGCCCGTCTCATTGAACGAATTCATCCTCTTCACCAGCTGTGTTGTACGACGCGTTAACCCCTCGTAATATCAATTACGTGTGCATCAAACGTCGGCTTGATTCCAACAAATCCTGAAAATTCTAAATTTCTAAATACATCGTACGAAACAAAACGTGCTGAGTACACGAGACGTCCTTTTCATCCACTTGTTATTATATTATTATTCACGTCATTATTACGATCAACATACAACGGGATCTCGTCTATCAATGAATTTAATTGGTAGTTTATGGAATTGCAATCATACGAGGGGAGACAACCGGAAGGCAGAGTTGCCAGACGTGTAGTGAGCGAAACCGCCGCCAGACGCCGCTTGTGTAGCCCAAAAACCGCGGGACTTTACGAAGCCCAAATAGCGCGGTAAAAGCTCGCATGTAGCCCAAATTCGTGGTTTTGGTAGGTCATGAAGGAAAAGCACCGATATAAGTTAGAAATTGACTTATTTCTTTAATTATTTTAAAATCAAACATAATCGAATGTCTGTATTTTGTAGCAGGCTAAAACAATTACATAAAAAAACAAATACTTATTCCTTGAAATTACACTAGTACAAAAATCACCCAGTTTCAATCACAGTCTCATATATGATAGATGAATAAGAATATTAAAGTAAACATCTTTACGTTCTCTAGAAATCTAAATCAACTATGTCCACCAGAGAAACATAAAATTCGTTTAGCACGTCATCTGCATTCGAAATTTGAATCTCTGGTACATCAATATTCTTTGGCACATTCTCTTGGGCAGGGACAGGGTCGGAGTCCGGATCATCCGGATTCAAGTTGAACTCAGCTTCCCTTGTCTGCTGAGAAGAGGACGCGGGGGTATAAGAGTATATCGGGCTGAAGGAAAATGCTTTTCTATGTTGGTCGTTCGATATGTATTTTTATTTTATGATACGTAATTAATAAAAAGTTTTTCTTTTTTACATTTGAAGTTTACTTTCCCTCCAATTCATAATCATAAATTTAAAATTCCTGTTGTCTGTGATCATGGGGTCAAGCGGGACAATTATAGGCTTTTTGTGTCCATGACGCAATTTCATACAAACTTTAAATCACACCATGTGAATCACATAACAATGACTCGATGGCTGTATAATTGTATATTTTTATTTAAGATTTTAATAAATATGAATTCACTAAGTTCAATTATTTATAGGTATAAAACATATTACTCTAAAACCCATTATGGAAGTTACCTCCATAAAATAGTTGTTAACGATTGCGTTATCGACTTGGGTGCTCCTCTATTCTTCTATTTTGGCGCACACATACGTATAGTGTGTAAAAAAGAACACGATTTTTGTATAATCGTTTTGTTAGCGTGCTGTATTATGTTATGTGATGATATGTTTCTTATGTGCGTGAGTGAATACGTGATGATAACTTGTGACCGTAGTCAATTGTGTGTGTGTGTGTGTGTGTGTGTGTGTGTGTGTGTGTGTGTGTGTGTGTGTGTGTGTGTGTGTATTTCCTCACGTCCTGTAAAAATGTGCGAATGGTTTTGTTTGAAGCGAACTATGCAAGGCGCGTCCTGTAGTTACATGGTCTGAGAGCCCAAATAAAGCCATTTTATTTCCGCATATAGCCCAAATCGCGCTTTAGCGCATTTAAAAAATTTGGGCCGCGAAATGGTCTCCCGAGATAGCCCAAATCGCGGTTTATAGCCCAATCTGGCAACTCTGCACGGAGGTAACCGCAATGGTGCTTGGTGTACGTAGTCACCTGGCGGCGGGCCGAATCACCAGAGGAAAAATCCCGGCTCCTAACTTCAATTCGTCACTCCATTCTTTGCTGTTCGTATTATCTGAGTTCTCAGAGTTTTTTGTTGTTATGCCGCATGATCTTTGCGGCGCAGTGAGTTTCCTTTTTGTAGGTTATGTTGCGACATAACCTAAAGCGCACTCGTAATTGCCGGACCGTGTCGTCGCAGCAGCTCTCACCATCCGCATGGGATAGTGGAAACACGTGGTGTGTTTGAAGCGATTTGAAAGCTTGACGGACGTATATGATAAGATAAAAGATCGAATATCTTAGACGAACAAAAATGGCACTGTCAAGAGGTGAGTGAAAGAAGCACGAGCAAATTTTGTCTTCTTTGGAATTGTACATTTATGGAATAACATTGCGTATTTCGGGGATAAAATGTTAAAGTTCGGTCGCACGTTTAACCACAATGTATCGCACTTTTAACCTCAATCTATCGTGCTTTTAACCTCAATATATCGCACTTTCAACCTCAATCTATCGCACTTTCAACCTCCATCTATCGCACTTTCAACCTTAATCTATCGAACTTTGAACCTTAATCGATCGCACTTTGAACCTCAATCTATCGCACTTTTAACCTCAATTTATCGCACTACTGACCTCCATTGATCGCACTTTCAACCTCAATCTATCGCACTTTTAACCTCAATCTATTGCACTTTTAACCTCAATTTATCGCACTACTAACCTCCATTGATCGCACTTTCAACCCCAATCTATCGCACTTTTAACCTCAATTTATCGCACTTTGAACCTTAATTTATCGCACTTGTAGCTTCAATCTATCGCAGGTTTAATCTCTATTTATTGCATGATTAACCTCAATCTACCGTGAGTTTAATCTCAAACTTTTGTACCTGAAATCTTTATTTATCGCACGTTTAACCTTAATCTATCGCACCTGGAATCTCCATTTATCCCAAGTTGAACCTCGATCCATCGCACGCTAATCTCTATCCGCTGTAGATTTAACCTGTCGCCATTGCACCGCCAATGTTCATTGCACGTTCAACCGCAATTTAACAAGAGATTTATCTCCGCAGAACTGTCCCGTCGGCTGCGCACGGACGACGAGCCGCTCGCGAAGCGTCTGAGGCTCGCAGAGAACGCGTTAGCGCGAGAGGATCTCCCCGTCACTCGCAAGAAAGACCTAGTGCTGAAGTGGCTGTGCGAAGAAGCCGAGAGGCGGGAGAACGACGCGCTCGTCTGGAGTTCGTTGTCTCGCTGCCTGCGATCGGCGAGGGACGGCGTCGCGTTGAAATCCGACGTCAAGCGAATTCTCAAGAACACGCTGGTGTCCAAGCTTTCCGAGAGCGCCAACGGCGACCTCGAAGACGCTCTCGCCTGTTGCGAAATGATTTTCACCGACGGCGAAACTCGTCGTTACTTCAGCGGAGACGCGGCCGCTCTCGCCGAGATTCTCGTCGCCCTGTTCGGCCTAGTTTCTCGGCTGGAAGGGCGAGCGGACGGCGAGCGAGCGCGCAACTGCGCGACCCGCGGCGTCGAGTGCTTCGTCGCGTGCTACAAGCTCGCGGCGGAAAAGGAAGCGTGGCGCGATATTTTCGTGGGCGAAATTTTGTATCCCCTGTGCCGCTTGGTGGACGCGACTCGTTGCGACAAACTCGGAGCGGAGACTCACAAGTGCGCGCAACAAGTGATCTTCGCCAAGTCCAGATACGCGCGGTTCAAAGAGAACGGCGAGTCGGATGATCGAGCGGCGGGATTGTTCCAGGCGCTGAGGGGAAAGGCGGAGACGTCCGAGGTTGAGAACAGCGTGGTCGTTTTTCTGTACTTATTTCGAGCCGCTCTTGCCTCTTGGAAGAACGACCCAGCCGCTGTGGACTTTGTGCTTCGGGGGCTCCTTGAAGCCGCTGAAAGCGCAAAGTTCAAAGTACTCGCTGTCGTTCGTCAACAACTAGCAGGCGTGAGCTTCGATTACGAGAACAAAGTCGGCCAGGCGACGCTCTTCGAGTACTTGCGCCAGCTCGTGAACGAGATTATATCCTCGGGGACTATGGACGCCCAGCACTATCAAGCTCTGGAGACCATCGCTGTGCTCAATCCTCTCGTTATCGAGGCCGACGTGCAAACGGTCCTCGCGAACGTTTTACTGAGGAAAAGGCATAGCTCGGAGCAAGTCGAGGCCTATCGAGATCTCATGGTCGCCCTGGTCCAGGCTGGAATTCGCCTGCGAAGGGAACAAAAACTCGTCTCTTGGATCTTGAAAGCCATAGAGGAAAAACTCGAGTCCGGGTGCGAATCGGAACTCGAGATCGACGCCGTCTTACCGACTGAGTTTCGAAAACGGTTCGGTCAATCGGTCGCCAATATGACGAGCACGCAGAGCATTGGCGTACTCAGAACTCTCTTGTTTCATCTAAACAATTGCCTCGAATCGTGCGAGAAAGACGAGAGTGAGTATTCCGGCACGTCATTCTCGTCAAAATCGACGCAAATGTTTCGCTTTTGTAGAATTTTGAACTTTTCGAAAAATGTCCATGCTCGTTTGAACTCCACGAAGCCCTTGATGTTCTACAAACTTTGGACATCAAATTTTCAGCAAACATTTTTCACGAACGATAAAATCCAATATTTTTCAGACGTTGGGACCTTCGTGCTACGAGCCAACGTCGCCCTGATGTCCGCCTATTTCGATGGCGTGAAAATATTCGACAATTCCGTGGCAATTTCGGCGCAGAATAAATTCGTGCAGTGCCTGAAAGAGCTCGGCAAAACAATTTCGTCGTTAGCCGACAAAGTATTGAAGATCAGCGCCAGTGAAAAAATGATTGGGCCACTGCTGACGGTGATTTGGTACTGGGACGTTATGCACGACTGGATGAGCTATTACGCACCGGATGCCCTGCCGGAAAAGCTCGTTTTCCCGATACCCGAGCACCGGATGCGCGAAATCGTCGCGAACGTCCACAGTGTCGGTTTGAAAAATGCAATGGTACACTTTTTCTTCAAATCAACTCGAGCACATTCATCTTATCATTCACTCGTTGTCATTGTTAAAAATCACTTTCAATATTGCTCGCAGAATAAGATTTTGGTTCGGCAAATCGAAAGAAATTCGGAAGACGCTCCGGACTTGTCGGGATTGTTGGACGGCTTGGAGAACTCTTGGTCGATCGTTCTCGACCATAATCCTCGCCTCGTTTCGTCCATGAACAACTCGCAGATCGCCGAACTGGCCGGTTTCTTGTTAGACGACGCGAGATCAACGGCGATCGATGAGGCCAATTGGGGCCGGAGATTGAGCGCCGAATGCGTGCAAAACGACGAGCGTTTCGTCGAGGCTCTCGCTTACGGGACGCTCGTGGATACGGCAGCGAGAGTGTGCGAGAGCACGACGAAGATTGTCACGGGGCGCGTCAATGTGGTAAATTAACAGGAAAAAATTGTTTCGCCCAGATTCTCTACCAGTGTTGTCCTTGTTGCGATTATTGTGCTTGTAACTTGTACAGGTGAAGATTCTGAAACGTGGCAAAGCCTCGAAGTTGATCAAGGGGATGAAAAACGACCTGGCGAGCAAAGAATGGAAGTCGCTGGATGCAGAGTCGTTGTCGGTGATTGAGAAAAGTTTGCAAATTCTTTTGCGTCTTCCGTTGAAGTATCTCAGTCTGGATTTGAGGACGGTCCTCTTGCTGGTCATTTACTGCGTGAAGAATGAGTGCGGTCGGCACTCGGCGATTCTGCAGCTCTGCAAGGACATCGCAATGGGTACGAGACGTTTAACATTTTTCCAATCCCCCGTTCCGACCCGCGAGATGTTCATCGACGATTTTGCCTCGACACAGACATATCGGAAAAATTCGACATTGATCTGATCGAGGTGATGGACGCTGAGTCGCTGATGGCTGAATTGGCGAGCGACAATTCGTTTCAACGCGTCATCGAGTCGTCCCTGAGAAACGTCACTTCGTGGGACAGCCTGAAAGTCTTCACGAAACTCTGCCAAACGGACCGAGTCGCGGCGACGATGTTTCTCGAGTGCCTCGAGCGAGTCAGGCCAAAGCTGAAGAGCGACCAGAGACGAGTCTTCAAGAAGGCCGAGTCAAAGTTGTGCCAAAGGTTGCTCGACTCGATCGACGGGGAGGCGCACGAGAGCGAGGACGTTGGACGATTGTGCGTTATCGTCAAAGCTTCCATGGCCAATGGACGGATTCCCGACAACTTGGTCAACGTCACTGAGTCGACTCTGCGTCGCGTATTCGCGGTACGTTTTTTCTTTCCCCACTACTCCTATCCAAGGTTGCGAAATTTCTAATGAAAATGTAATGCATTATTTATTACTTTTTTAATGGGCAATGAACAAATATTTCATTACCCATTACATTACATTCAGTAATGTAAAAAAAGTCCATCCCGAATTACATTGGATTTTGTAATGTAAAAAATCCCCATCACTCATTGCATCATATTTTGTATTGTAAAAAATTTCCATTACTCATTACATTACATTTTGTCAGGTGAAACATTTTCATTACAAAGTGCAATGTAATGTGTTATGAATTTCGTTACACATTACATTGCAATGAGTAATGGCATTTTTTACATTACAAAATATATGGCAGTGAGTAATGGAATTTGTTCGCATTAGTAATGTAATGTAAAAAATCTCCATTACTCATTACAAGGTAATATGGATTATTATTCGTTTCCCATCGGGTCAGATCGACCCAGTGCAAAAACCGCTGCCCCTTATGGGAAACGAATTGTAATCCTCATTGCATTGTAATGCGTAATGGGGATTTTTTACATTGCATTGCAATAGTAATGTGAAAAAATTCCATTGCTCATTACATTACATTTTGTGATGTAAAGAAAATCCATTACTCATTACATTACATTTTGTAATGTAAAATATTTCCATAACTCATTACATTGAACTTTGTAATGTAAAAATATTCCATTACCCATTACATTGGACTTTGTAATGCAAAAAATATCCATTACCCATTACATTGTAATGGGTAATGAAAATATTTCACATTACAAAATGTAATGTGATGAGGAATGGACATTTTTTACCTTACAAGATTTAATTAAATGAGTAATGGAATTTTTTTACCTTACAAAATCCAAAGTAATGAGTAATGGCAATTCTTTGCATTACAAAATGTAATGTAATGGGTAATGAAAATTTTTTCATTACAAAATGTAAAGTGATGAGTAATGAAACCGCTAATGCATTACAAAAAGTAATACATTATTTGCAACCTTGCTCCTATCGCATTCGTCGCAATTGCAACGATCAATTTTCCTTGACTTTTTTCAGTCAGAGGTGAAAGACGAGAAAGTGATGGCCGAAGGTTTGCAGCTGGCGAGTGTCGTTTTGAGGCATCGCGGCAAACTGGAGTTCGACGACGAAACACTCAACAGCGTGTGGCCGCACGTGTTGCGCAATCCGAGCAGAGAGGTCGTGGTGCCTCTTTTGGAAAGAACGGAGCCGAAGACACTGAGCAAAGTTCTCGCGTCGCTGCATACGAAAACCGTGAGAGTTTTGTCTAACTTTTTTTGCACTGTATTTACACACAGGGTGACTCATGGGCTATATCTACCTAGAAGCCGGAAAAAAATTCCCAAATTCCGAATTTTTCCTTCGAAACGGTTTGTGAAAAAGAAACGCATTTTATTTTCAATACAAAAGTACATATATTGAGAGCGTTTAGAAAAATCACGAAAAAATACAGAAAAACAACAAAAACATGGCCGCCGGCAGATAATGATTTTTGTCGCGACGTTTGGCCGTGGACACCTGTTAAAACGGTCAATCCGAAAGTTAAAAGCCAAACGGGTTATTCAAGGAAATAATAAATACGAGTCGGTGACGATCGTCGATTTTGGAAATCATTTTTTTTAACGCGGCGACGAATTGAATCTCGAGCATACAAAATCTTTGAAGGGGTACTTAGTTTATATTACGTTTATATTACAGATATTGATATAAAAGTTGTTACACTTAATGAATACACTTTCGAAATACATTGAAAAAAAAATTTGAGTGTATTACTGTAACCCAAACAAGGATTTTTTAAATTTTGATATTTACTCATTTTTTTGCCAAAAACGGTGTTTCATACGCGCCCTTCGATAAGCGCGTTTTTACATTTAATATAATTTTTAATTCGCCAGTTCTGTGAAATAGTGCGAAATAGAGGTGAGGAAAGCACAGGATTCACAATAAATTTTCTTGTAGACTTTAACTTTGTTTCTTGATTTTTATTAAAAAATGCGCGTACGTGGATCACACGGAGGAGCGCCAAATTAAGCCGCAATAACGAAAATGATAGTGTCGAGCGACCATGCCGAGCGGCGTATAATCGATAAGACCGAGCGGTTAATCGATTACAATAGAGTTCCTTCTCGTACTTATTTCAAGAGAAGACTGACTGTTCACGCGACAATTGCGCGGATTTTCGGAGATTTTTCGGAATGGAGAGGGGGTGGGGAGAGTGGAACGCTGGTACGATATTTCCAGGAATTTGACACAGTATCCGCGGTCGGGCACTCTATATTAGATTTAAGAGTTAGTATTGAAGTAAATTCCGAACAAACGGTGAAAAAAAAGTTTTTTGTTTTGTTTGTTTTTCGAAAATTGTCCGCCAATGTGTTATTTTTGCATATATAAAAATCGTATCATATGCGCTATAGCCATTAACATACTGAATCTAAAACCGTTTGATTTTTATGTTTCGGATTTTTTTTACTTATTTCGAAAGTGTATTTATTAAGTGTAACAACTTTTATATCAATATCTAAGATATAAAATAGCCATTTTTAGCGTCTAAAGTGAGAAGATCCTTTAAAAAGTCGCCATTTTACATAACTATTAAGAAATGAAGATTGATTTAAATAAAAGTGGAATTGTCAACGACCTTAAAAGATTTTTCATTGTATCTCCTCTACATTTAGAAACAATCCATCAAGTGGTTCTCGAGATATCATGTCCACCGACTTTGAAAATAATGTTTCGAAAAAAATGCGTTTAAAGTTTGAAGTATCGTGCTGCTACCGCTCGCCCGGCCGACTGTTAAAAGCTATAACTCATTCAATTTTAGGAATATTTCAATGAAATTTTCAGAGAATATAGCTAAAAGGTGATCGAATAAAAATATTTATGGAAAATGCAATTATTTGACGCACCTAGGTAGATGTAGTCCGTTATTGACGGGTATCGAAACGAGGCAAGTTTTGTTGCAAATGAGTCACATTCGCGGGAATTTATGCTCCATTACTAGGTGCGCAACTAAGTTCCCAGGTTTCACACATGGATGGCGCTAGCGACACATGTAGTTTGAATACAGGTCTGAAATTGGGTGTCTTTATAGCTTGGACATCTGTTAAAAATACCCAGTCGTAATATAAACAAATATCGCAACACAACGACCTCTTTCCTAATCTCGAAAATGTCAAAGTTTGTGCCAAATAAACAGCATTTGCGGGAAACATTGCTTTTCTGCTTCAACGTAAAAAAAACAGCAGCTGAAGTACGTCGGTTACTTGAGGAGGCCTACGGCGAACATATACCATCAAAAACAACGTGTGAAGATTGGTTCAAGCGGTTTAGAAGTGGGGATTTTGATACTGGGGACAAGGAGCGCTCGGGAAGACCGCAAACATTTGCAGACGCCGATCTGTAAGGGTTACTGGATGAAGATGATACTCAAACAGAAGATCAACTTGCCGAGGCATCAAATGTGACTCGGCAATGTATTTCGAAACGTTTGTACGTCATGAGAAAAAATCATAAGGGAGGAAAGTAGGTGCCGCATGAGTTGATTGAGAGACAAATGGAAAATCGAAGAGCCACTTCCGAAATTTTGCTTTCGCGGCAGAACAGAAAGAGTTTCCTGCATCGAATTGTTACTGGCGATGAAAAATGGATATATTTCGAGAATCCCAAACGCAGAAAATCGTGGCTTTCACTTGGCGAAGCGTCAAAATCGACGGCACGGCCAAATCGCTTCGGAAAAAAGACAATGCTCTGCGTTTGGTGGGACCGAAAAGGAATCGTGTACTATGAGCTGCTGAAACCAGGCGAAACTATCAATGGGCATCGCTACCGACAACAACTAATCAGTTTGAGCCACGCATTGCTCGAAAAACGGCCAGAATGGGACACGAGACACGAACGTGTGATATTGCAGCACGACAACGCTCCGTGCGATCGCAGTTCCATCGTCCAGGACACCATAAAAACACTGAAATGGGATCTACTACCGCACCCGCCGTATTCGCCAGACCTGGCCCCTTCAGACTATCACTTGTTCCGGTCGATGGCGCATGGCTTGGGTGGGCTACACTTGGCCAATTACGATGCAGTACAAAATTGGTTGGACGAATGGTTTCAGTCCAAAGACGCGTCTTTTTATCGTCGTGGTATTTATGTATTGCCAGAGAGATGGCAAAAATGTGTAAATAGCGACGGACAATACTTCGAATGAACCATTTTGTGTATTTGTCTTGAATATTTTTATTTTTGATTGCTAAAAAAAACCTGGAAACTTAGTTGCGCAGCTACTATTTCCCGGCAAAGAAATGGGCCGCGTAAACGCATCGTTTGCTAGCGGAAGTGTATGCCGAATATGCTCCATCGAGTACAACGTGAAAAGAGTGCTTTCCTGCGTCGAATCCGATTGCGGACCGAAAGATGGGCCAACTTTGTCTCTCCCGATGGGGAATACTTCAATTGAGCCACATCGTCGATGTGCTACCGAACCACCATCTTCTCTTTCCCTAAAAAATGTCTATTTTCTACGCAACCATCATATACACAGTAAACAGTTGCGAAAAAAATCTCATTTTCGGCACGAATTACAGATGACCGAACTGAGGGAATCGAACTCGACGGGCTTCGCGACTTCGCTGATCGTCTGGGACTCGTTAGCGGCCGTCCAAATGGGCGGTGCACGACAAAAGCTTCGAACCACCGCGTTGCACGCTTTGCTTCAAGTTCTTCAAGTTTCCGAAATACCCGTGGCTTTTTGGCCACCGGTGTTGAGACTGGTGCGAAGCGCGCTCCCGGAATCATTGCACGTCATTGAGCGGAGTATCGACGTTGCGACGTTGCTGGCGGAACGATCGCTGAGCGAGGCCGGCGTGTCGGCTTGCCAGGACGTACTCGCCGTGTGTTCGTCCCTCGTGAAATTCAACACGAGCCTCGTCACCGACAGATTGCCCGTGTTGCTCGCGTTGTACAGAAAAATCGTTGGCCTCGTTGCGCGCGAATCGAGAACAGTTGAGCACGACGCGCCGGAACAACGGAAACTCGGTGCTCTCGCACTGGAAATCGAAAAGTGAGTAGTAAAAAGAAGAGTGACGGTTCAGTGCAAACTCAAATTGTCCGGACGTCGAAAATGGATTTTTCATTGGCTCGCGTGTCAATAATTTCAGGTTCACCAACGCTCTGGTCAAGCTCAAGAAGGATCTCGCCAGGATCAGCCCATACGTCATTGCCGATCTCGTGGAAATATTCTCCGAAGGTGTTATCCCTGCGCGAGTCAAGGTAAAAAACAGCGGGTTTTTCCTCCATGCTTTTTCTTGGTTGGCCATTGAACCTTGGCTTGAAATAAAGAGTCAGGCTCATGCGTATCCCGTGTTCTCATATAGGGACCCTTGGAAGATTCGGTCGGTCACTTTTTGAGCATATCCGATCAGCACGCTGTTTCCCTGCTGTCGCGGACTCTGCCAAACTCGACGCGTGCTATATTCCAGAAGCTGTACGAGACTTACAACAAATTCTACAAATATACCGGAAAAATTTGATATCGTTTTTATTACTGCTGTTTTTTATGTTCTCATGCGAATGGCCGATGGTGTCTTTTGCATGTAGGGTTGACCAGTTTTTGTCGCCATTAAAGTGTATATGTAAATAAAGGGTGTCTCAAATGACCTTACATTATAAATTGTGGTGCCATTTTTTTTGTGGTGAACGTAGAGTACTCATTTTTGACAATTGGCATCAGGAAGTATTGAGATTTAGTCATGGAGAATCACACGATCGAGCAACGCATAGAAATTTTTATTTGCTGCATTGTTACTGCATAGTTATTGCAAACGAAATTTCATGGTCGTGTTATCTCGCCCCGCGGCGATGTGAATTGCCCACCAAGATCGTGCTATTTGACGCCATTGAACTTCTTTCTTTGGGGTTTCCGAAAGGAAAAGTGTATGCCAATGATCCACAGACGATTCCGGAGCTCAAGGAAGCAATTCGACGCACCATTAATGAAATGAGTCCGCAATTATGCCGAAATGTTATTAAATATTTCGTCGAAAGAGAGAACGTTTGCAAACAGGGACGAGGCAACCATTTATCGGATATTCTTTCGCACATAACCTCCATGTTTGTACCTTATGCGAAAATTAAAATATTCGTCCTTTTCGAATAAATTTATTGATTTTTATTTTATTGATTTGAAATGTTTTATTGATACATTGAAATGTTGCGTCATTTTGAGACACCCTACATATACAGAATAGTTCGCAACTTTCAGGATTGACCGAGATATTCGCTTTGAAAGTCCGATGCTGAGATGAACAATGGCACAGTAGTTGCTCACGCGTGAATTTGTTTCTTTAAGGCGTTATACACAGTTCCAAGGCCAAAAAAAATCGTTTTTCACGATTTTTTCTGGAAAAGGATTTCATTTGCGCCAAACGGATTCATTCCGTTGCATTCATTCGGAAAGGAAAAACGGATTTTTGGTATTTTTTACATTATGGGATTCCTAAACACAGTGAAGTAACAGCTTTAAAATTTTTTTTATTAATATTCGATCGAAGAGTTTGGAGCACTCGCTGCATGATTACA
Source organism: Ophion slaviceki (assembly GCA_944452715.1). Taxonomy (NCBI): domain Eukaryota; kingdom Metazoa; phylum Arthropoda; class Insecta; order Hymenoptera; family Ichneumonidae; genus Ophion; species Ophion slaviceki. Next base: position 27,840,880 of record OX101787.1, read on the forward strand.
AGGTTTTTGAAATACATATGACATATATGTCATATGTATTGGAGCCTTGGAGTGCTCCACACTCTTCAATCGAATATTAAAAAAAAAAAAATTTAATAAAAATAGCTGTTACTTCACGGTGTTTAGGAATCCCATAATATAAAAAAATACCAAAAATCCGTTTTTCGTATTCACAATTCGGGGAAATTTAAAAAAATAAAATAACGAGTGTCTTTCCTTGAGAATTTTTTTTTCGTGCTTATTTTGCCCTGAAACGGACGTTCGACTTGCTCAATAAAATCTAAATTAATTTTTTTTCTGGAAGGCTAGTAAAAGACGCACATTTTCGTTTTTTACGAATGTAAATACGTCAAATCTTGCCAAAGATACAGCCATTTGAATGGAAAAATGTTAAAAAATGGTAATAAACGAGAAAAAACGTCAAAAATTTAAAAAAAAATTCGACACGGTGAATATTTTTCAATAAAGTAACTCGATTTTTCAAAATTATTTGTGAATTTTTTTTTACTGACCGAAGTGACGTGGAATGTCTCATATATAAATCGTTTATTAAACATTGCACCCTGCCACTGGTCTCGCTATAAGAGCCAGTGTTTTCGTCTCGCAATCTGGCAATGTTTGACTCCGCAAGATTATACGAAAAATAATAAACTTAGAATTGTACAAGCCGTATGAAAGGGAAAAAACGTACGAGATGTACAAACATGATATAACATTAATAAAATATCAAATATCGAATGGAAATAGTCGAATAAAAATTGACCGTCTTCTCGTTCGCTCCCACGGTACTCCGTAATGAAGTGTACAGTAGAAGTTCGATTTGTCGGCAGTTCCGCGCGGCGTGTCGTCTGCTCCATTGCGTCTGTGCGTTTTACAGGGGCGGTCGAACTATGAGATTACGAAGACCTCACGGTTCGCGTCTCGTCGATTACATTGTTGTCACCGTCATCGGTGTATTGGGAGGTGCCTACTGCTGGCAGCCGGCGCTCAACAAGTACTGGCAAGACCAGCATTCGCTCCAACAAACGGAAACGAGCGAGCCGGAGAAATGAGGTAATCGTTCACGGTTCCGAACGTGACCTAACCTGAAATACATCAGAGTTCTGCGTTTCCTCTCGCATATAAATGTATATTTTTATTTCCCGAGTCCCAACGAGTCCTTTCCAATTGAAGCCTTTTCTATTGCTCCCTACCTGCACTTCGCTGGTCTAACCCAACTTCCGCTGCATCCACAGCCGTCTCGAGTTACACTATACCGCACTTGCCAAGGGTACGGGAAACTGCAAAACCCGTACCGGTATAGACAACCCCATATTCTTAAACTCTGATGCACAAATTTTTCACTCAACTATCAATATAAGGGGTGACTGTTCCGAGTGTCGGCATTGCGCAACGCTGGTTGACCCAAAGGCCCGACCGCTCTCGGTGTCTCTGAATTAATAAGCGTTATTTATTGACATGGGTGGTTTTGCAGTCCAAAAACACCTGGCTTGACGCATAACGCTGGTTTCTTTATCACAGTCACAGCTGCTATGGTCATCCTCGTTTGCACTACCAAATCAATCAGGTGAATTTTTTTCCCATACTACAGTAATCATAAATCCCGACTCGAAAAATACTACATTTCCGTTTTTAAATCTCAGCTGGCTGATTGGCCCTAAAATGAGGCAGCGACGAAGGGACACAGCCGCTGCGTACTGCGAAACTTTGCTCGAACTGGAGGCGGAGCAGCGCGCACTGGGCGCCAGCTCCTCGGATCCGGCCATGCAACAAATTTAACCGCTCCTTCGCTACCTTCGTCTGTGTTAATAAATTATCCTTCGCCATAGTTTCGCCTTGCGCTCATTGATCGAAACCCCCGCAATCGAGAGGCAACCTCGTTGGAAAGTCATAGAAACTATACGCACACGTTGTCTTCGCTAACTGCACGATCGTGTATTGTACCGCGTGCGATATATAATCATTATGTTACATTATGGGTGCATGTGTACGCAATTTTTCGCACGGTGAAAATTGGATTATCATCGATCTAATCGTGCTTCCAAAAAGACTCGTAAAACGGCATCCACTCCATGACCGCCTTCCATTCGGTGAAGTAGATGAGACTGAGACCCGCCATTCCACTGTACGTGGCCAGCGACGGAATCCTAGGGAAACAAGAATTTTAGGGATATTCGTCGATTAATGAGAAACGGGCGTTTTGACTAGTTATGTAAGCTAAATATATATGGATATATACTCGGTGTCGATTAATTGTTCGCGAAAAACTATACACACGGATATTAATTTTTTTTCCCCGAATAATATGAGTGGGTGTGTACATGTGTATATATATATATATCTGGATAAATAATTGCCAACAATAGTGACGACGTTTTGTTGAGGACTGACAAAACGTAACCTAAGCAGAGATTTTTTATTTGCTTTTATTATTTTCTAACTCACCACTTTGCGGCTACTTCGACGTGCTTCTTTCCAATCGGGCCGAGCATTATTTCCGTCTCTATTTTTCAGTTCAGCTTTGACGAGAGGTATTTGTATGATCGAGATGAGGCGATCAAGAGATTCGGCAGTCGCGAAACTAATGTCTCCTGTCCCGTTTTTCTTAGGGGCTGTACAGGTGCTGTATTTTGCCGTGGCGTAACGACGAAACGCGGATGAAGAAAATTGCGCCAAGAGAGGCACGCTCTCGTTCTCGGCGATTGCCGTTTGCTTTACCGACGGAGTGGGAGATAACCCCGGTTTTTTAAGTATATTTTGAAGGGGTGGGGAGAAATATTTGGGATTTTGGTAAGTTGAGCCCTCTCAACTTACCAAAATCTCAAATATTATTATTCCCTTCCTAGAAAGGTAGTCTAGCGATAGATTCATCCTATTCTTGTAGTTTCGACGATTTTTTGCGCCGACGATAGTGATAATGGTACTGAGGCAAAGTTATTAGTTGGACGAGCGTCCGAGAGATGGCGCTGAGAGTGCGCCGCGGGGCCAACGAGCCGCGCCATCCGAACTTCGGATGGCGCCACCGGTGACACATCCCAGCGGGCCGAGCACGTGGGCGCGCACGCGCGCGATCGTGCGACAAGACGAGAGTCTCGGAGTCCGCAGCAACAGTCTCGCGAAGAAACTCCTCGCGTGTTACATGAGCCCGAGTCGTGAACCGTGCCGTGCGCGAGCGGCACGTACTCTTTATTCGCGCAACGGCGTCGTCTCGTTCCTATCGCGACGCGAGCGGAGCGGAAAAAGTGATACGCGAGCGAGGGAGAAAAGGCCGAAAACAAAAATAACAAGCAAACACTCATCGCGCGGAGAGATGAGAAACGGAGCGCGGAATTAACGCAGTCGGGTGCGTGAGGTCGTTCGCGCGAGCGAAAAGCAAAACAAAAACATTGTGTCGTTTGGTGAAACGGGCGCGAGGTTGGCACAAGGCGTGAAAAATAGTGCGAAAAATTTGTCGGGTGCGAATTGTAGCTCGGCGTGTATCTTTTGCGCGGTCCTCGTACGTTGAGAATAATCGCTCGCGTTTAATGTGAAGGACTACTATCCAAAAAGGACGAGCGCCACCGCCGTGGACCATTTTCTTTTTCCACTACGGCACGAACAAAGACGCGCTACATATATACATACGTACATGTACATCCATACAGATATGCGCACAGTGTAAAGTGTCTTGTGATATTGAATAAAATACAAAATTACCAAAAAAAAAGACAATAACAGTTTCGCCCCGCATGGATCTTATCGCTGCATCATTAAGATGGCAACGCTTTTCGAGAGTCCCTACCTGTCCAACAGGCTACGACACATCGAAGAACGTTACGAGGAGCCTACAACTTTCGGCAAATGCGACTGCACGAGCTACAGCTATTTAGGCCTGAGCCTCGTGCTTTTCGCGATTGGCACTGCCATTACGATAATGGCCCTCGGAGACGTTGCCGACCGTCAGGTCTTCTCGAATCTCGGCCATATGTGGCTCGTAGGTCCGATTTTCATATGCTCCGGTCTCATGGTCGCCGTCAAGTGCATACTATATCTCAGAAAAAAGTCCGTTATCCAGATGATCTTTCATCAGAGGCTGCTCTTTCGGGTAAGACGCGCGCACGCGCGAACAAACAACAGGTAGATCGCTCACTAAAAAAAAAAGAAAAAAAAAAAGCCAAACGATTCTAAGAACGCTTATTGAGATGAGGGCGCGTCTCGGTGTCGTGCAATTCTTAAATTTATGGAGGAACAAAAAAGCGCCGGAGACCTAACCACCGCATTTTTGCCTCATACGTGCAGTTCTATGGTAATCGGCGAAGGTACGAAGAATTTGTCGCCGATACGATCGCTTCATCGTGAAGTCTTGCGAATTTTGACGTTCGAAATTAATCGATCACTTTAATCACGTCACATATATTATTTGGGAACCATTACGTTTTTTTCTTCCTCCAACATGCAAATTCACACATTCGGGAACATTTGACGATATTTTTCCTTGAGAACTCCCGTCGCGCCATCCAAATAAATGCAGTTTGTTTTTTTTCGGTCTTTTGTCGGCGGTTGATAAATAATGAGAAAAAAAAAGAACAAAGACGAAGAAGAGAAAAACGAAAGAGCGGTGGATGAGTGTGTTGCGAATGTGGGAACGAGCGCGCGAATCGGCTTTGGCCTAGAATTCGGTGTATTTTTCTCGCGAGTAATCGACGAGCCGGACCGGTCGCCGCGGGCGAGTGCGAACGCCGCCCAGTTGTTGGCTCTATCGCGCGCGAAGGGGCGCTCGGACCGCGAGAAAACTTCGAGAATCCGCGATTTAAAATAGCGAACGTGTGCCCCGCTTATCTTTCATGTTTTTTCTGCCCTCGGAATCTTTCTTTTTTTTTCGCCCGCTCGTATTTCTTCGCTATAACGTCGACGCGTATTTGCGTCTTGTTTATTTTATGTTCGCTTCGTTCTTCTGATCCTCCGGCTGAAAAAGAGCAAACGAGTTCTGCGGGAACGCGCCCGGAATGAGAAGAAGACAAAAAAACACTTTGATAATGAAAACACGCTACTATCGGAATGTGGAGATATTTTTGCGTTACGGAGCCAGCGAAGGGGAGGGGTCTTTTCTTTCACGGCGCTGCATTTGCATACGCTCGAGGGATCCGAAAAGACGCGAAAAGAAATGGGCAGATGCAGCGTTTGTTAGGCGCCTTGTCACGGTATATGATCAACACTGTAGTTTTAGCATTTGCAGGAATTAGCGGCGGCTCAAGGAATGAACAGTTCCGGTGCCGGGATGATAGGACCACCCTCCTACGAAATAATAACTCAGGGCCAATGTACGAACGAATTGCCGCCGCCGACGTACGCGGAAGCCGTGGCTCTACTCCAGCAGGCCGGTATTCACGGTAAATATTGTTGTTATTATTCCCGTATATTTGGAGCCCGAGATATTGTACAACAACAATAATAATAGTGCATAATAATAAACACTAATGTATAATAACAAACACCAATGCATAATAATAATAATGATAATAATAACAGTATCAATAGCAACAAACTGTAAAATATGATAAATAAATCATAACATTTTTTAAACAACTATAAACAACAACTATAATTACAACTTACAACAACTATAAATTTGAACATTGATCAAAGATGTATAATTCTTACGTGTTTTTAAAACAATTTTTTATATATATGTATTGGGGTGGTTAAAAAAAATCGATTTTTTTTCTCAACGGCAAATTGAAGTATGCTAAGGCCTTAGGCCACAGTTACGGGTATAAAATCATGTGCGAATTTAACAATGTTTTTTCGTATGAAAAAGTGATTCACTCTTATAATTAATTACATATCTATTTAGTATGAATATCAACCTGTTGGAAAATATATATTTTTTTTCGATGTGCAAAATGGCCGACTACTAATATTTTCTTTTGATATTCTTTTAGGCGCTCTGCGGCGTGACATTTAGCATCCACAATTTTTTACCTAGAACAAAAACCAAAAATCTCGTCAATCTACATTAGAACACCTAGAGAAGTACGTACGGAATTAAAAAAATATTGTTTTATTCAAAAGTTGTAGGTATTTGAACTTAAGAAATGAATTTTCAGTGAAAAATTTCGTAATAACTGCTCATAAAATGAAACGTTTTCTATTAATCGGAAATTCCGTACGTACTTCTCTGCGAAATGCCATTAGGAACATAACTTTTAAATTTGAAGTAAATCGAGTGAAAATTGTTGAAGTTATTTGTCACGCCAATCGGAAAAAAGCTGTTTCGAGAAGTTTGGAGCAGACGGCCATTTCGTATATCGAAATAAAAAAAAATTCTAACAGTTTGATATACTAAATAGATGTGTAATTAATTTTATGTGAATCATTTTTTCATACGAAAAAAATGGTTAAAATCGCACATGATTTTATACCCGTTACTGTGGCCTAAGGCCTTAAGGATAAGAAAGTTTTGCAAAATTTGAGGGTGTCTAAACAATTTTTTAGTTGGTGCTCAAACGCCTTCTCCATGTTTATCGGAGTATTCATTTTTTTTATCTCGATGCAGAAAATGTTAGTGCGTGATTCAATGTAAGTCTTGATTTAATTTTTTCTGTAACAATACACAATTTTTATTTAAATATTTTTCTTTACCACACACAATTTGTCTTTTCAGATTAAGAATCAATATATGTAATTCGGTTGTGAAAATGATATCAACCACTTGATGAAGAAGAACACGGTGTTTATATCACTGAACGTCTAACAAGTATGCGTGTTTTTTTGGAGTAAGAAAACAAAGTCGTACGGATTCGAGAGTTACAAACCGCGGCGCTGTTGACGCTACTGCACCTTTGTTTCTTTGACTGTCCGTGATTTCTTTTCGCGATTCATTTAACTGTTTCCAGTAGTTGCTGTATTGAGGTACGTCACGGTACACGTAAATATAAAAATGTAAAAAATGAGCGCGGGTTTGGACGATAGTAAAAGTGCCGAAATTTATCTGATTGGTTACTTTTAAAAACATGCAAGTTGTGAACGACATAGCTGAGAGAGCTGTTTCTTTGATGAAAGATTTCAACGGTTTGATTACGAAAAACGAAGACCAAAAACAATATTTGTTGCAAGTTGTGAGCGAGCACAGAAAAACCCATCCTTTTTGCGAGAGGGCTTTTATTATTTGGCTCGATCTTCAAAGTCATTACGCAAGTTTTTCAACAATCGCATACTGTGATCCAGAATACATATTTTTTTAAACATCGTTTCGAATTATTATTTTTATTAAAACTACTCGAAATGAAAACGACCTGTTTATGTTAAGTTAGAAAATGCTACAGAGCATAACAAGTATTGAGAAAATTATACTAGGTGCGCAACTAAGTCTCCGGGTTTTTTTGACCAATAAAAAATCGGAAATTTCAAGATAAATACAAAAAATGGTTCGTTCAAAGTATTGTCCCTCGCTATTTATACATTTTTGCCATCTCTCTGGAAATACATAAATATCGCGACGATAAAAAGACGCGTCTTTGGACTGAAACCATTCGTCCAACCAATTTTGTCCTGCATCGTAATTGGACAAGTGTAGCCCACCCAAGCCATGCGCCATCGACCGGAACAAGTGATAGTCTGAAGGGGCCAGGTCTGGCGAATACGGCAGGTGCGGTAGCAGATCCCATTTCAGTGTTTTTATGGTGTCCTGGACGATGGAACTACGATGGCACGGAGCGTTGTCGTGCTGCAATATCACACGTTCGTGTCTCGTGTCCCATTCTGGCCGTTTTGCGAGCAATGCGTGGTTCAAATTGATTAGTTGTTGACGGTAGCGATGCCCATTGACAGTTTCGCCCAGTTTCAGCAGTTTAAAGTACACGATTCCTTTCTGGTCCGACCAAACGCAGTGCATTGTCTTTTTTCGGAAGCGATTTGGCCATGCTGTCGATGTTGACGCTTCGCCAAGTGAAAGCCACAATTTTCTGCGTTTGGGATTCTCAAAATATATCTATTTTTCATCGCCAGTAACAATTCGATGCAGGAAACTCTTTCTGTTCTGCCGCAAAAGCAAAATTTCGGAAGTGGCTCTTCGATTTTCCATTTCTCTCTCATTCAACTCATGCAGCACCCACTTTCCTTCCTTATGAATTTTTCCCATGGCGTGCGAACGTTTCGAAATACATTGCTGAGTCACATTTAATGCCTCGGCAAATTGATCTTCTGTTTGAGTGTCATCTTCATCCAATAACGCTTGCAGATCGGCGTCCGCAAATGTTTGCGGTCTTCCCAAGCGCTCCTTGTCCCCAGCCTCAAAATCGCCACTTCTGAACCGCTGAAACCAATCTTCACACGTTGTTTTTAATGGTATATGTTCGCCGTAGGCCTCCTCAAGTAACCGACGTGCTTCAGCTGCTGTTTTTTTTACGTTGAAGCAGAAAAGTAATGTTTCCCGCAAACGCTGTTTATTTGGCACAAACTTTGACATTTTCGAGGTTAGATAAAAGGTCGTTGTGTTGCGATATTTGTTTATATTACGACTGGGTATTCTTAACAGATGTCCAAGCTATAGACACCCAATTTCTACACATGTGTCGCTAGCGCCATCCATCTGTGAAACCCGGGAACTTAGTTGCACACCTAGTATTATTATGATGTCTATTGGCGGGGAAAAAAATGGACGAAAAATCGAAAAAAAAAATTTAAGTCGTTTGAGCACTACTTACCTAAAAAAATGTTTAAACTTCTCAAATTTTGTATGAATTACTTTTTCGTAACGTAGTAACAGTTTCCGTTGAGTGCCGCGATTTTTTTTGAACCACCCTAATATATTGTGACGGGCGATATTTTCTCTTACCACGGAAACGAGAACTCGAGAACTCAAACGGATGGGTTGCAACTCGGGCATCGAGAGCATATCTTGATCATCGGTAGCATTTTTGTGACGTGGCTCAAAAAATCACGTCACAATATATATATATCAGTAGTTACCCAGGCAGCAATTTCAAAATAGTTGTCTATTCGTTGTCTAAATGGGTACCAAATGTCCGCCCGGAAGTTTTCTTAAAGTCAACAACCATCCAAAAAGATAACTGCTGGACACATGATAACTTATAGGTAACTTCCAAGCGGACATTTGGTACCCATTTGGACAACTAATAGACAACTATTTTGAAATTGCTACCTGGGTACTGATTGATTACTTTGTCGCCTTTCTCTCTCACTTTACATGTATACACAAATTAAAAACAAAAAATACTTGAAACTACATTCATTCTTAAAGTAATTTACAAATAGTGTAAATATTATTTTGAAAAATAGATTGTAAGCTACATAAGCATATACTTCAGTTTTAATTAAAAAAACATTAATCGTTATTTAAAAAATTTATATTATTTAGACATCGTTTCAAAATTTCTGTCTGTCTCTCTCTCTCTCTCTCTCTCTCTCTCTCTCTCTCTCTCTCTCTCTCTCTCGCTCCCTTTCTTTCTCCCACACACATACAAAAAAACCCTCTAACTCAGACTATCAATAACTGTTTTGTATTTGTTCTTTTTTTTCTTTCGATTTCAGAAATCGATTAGCAATTTGTTTTCCTAATCTTTCAAAATAAGAGAAATTTATATGAACTGTGCTTTGTTGTTTTTTTTTTCATGTTTTTCGTTTTTGCAGATGCCAAGCCATCCAGCGTGAGCGGCGCGGGAAGTCCGGTAAGCGAGCAGGGCGGTGGCGGCGGCGACGGTCCCGAGAGATCGAAGCCCTGAACACGATGACCCGCCGCGAGGGCGTAGTTCCTTGTCACTCGAAAATATTTTTCAATCCTCGACGACGACAACGAGGAGAAGGTGTACTCGCCCGAGAAATCCGGCAAGCGCGAGAAACTGAGGAAAAAAAACACGAATGAAAAAGGACGTTTTTCCGTAAGCCCTCGTTTAGTGGAGGACCTTTGTAAATGCGAAGGAAAAGGAGAATCCAAGAGCAACGCGTTTGTGCAGAGGGCAGTTTTTTTTAACGCCGCGCTCAAATACGCGACAAAGAAATTACATTGAGTTTTTCCAATTGGGTGCAAGCAAAAGACTATCGTTGGACTTGGTCAATGGAGCACAGACAAGCCTAAATAAAATTATCGAACTCGGTCAATTCAGCACAAACCCAAACAAAATAATTGAACTCGGTCAATTCGGTAATAATAAACCCAAACAATATCATTCAATTTGATCAATTGCGTAAAAAAAAATCGAATCTAAACAAAAAAATTCATTGAACGCATTCAATCGAGCACAAATGTCTTTTTTCTTATTTCCTTTTTCTTCGCATGCTTTTTTTCGGACATCGTTTGCGGCAATATTTTTACTCTCGTGGAAGTTAGTGCCAACAAAGGTCACATTGCCAATGACGTTTCCCAGATCCCGATTGCGCGATCACCTTACTATTAACACTTATATACATATTTTTTGCACGATAAGCGGGATATCGGATTTGCGACGATTACGATCGAATTTAACGATAAACCGATCGATCAACCGGTGAGAGGAAGAGAGAGAGGAAGAGAGAGAGAGAGAGAGAGAGAGAGAGAGACAGAGAGAGAGCAATTTTTGCTCGCTGCCACTTTTGCCGCCATTCTCGCCTTGGACAAAACAAACCCGAACAAGGTCGTTCGAGCTAGCGATCCGCGTGTCACTTCAACTGGCGGGAAGTTTGCACGGCGACTTAACCCACGTTGACTTAATTAGTATTTAGACTTTTTCGAGGTGACTGAACTACCGTCTATCCCAGTGAACAAACGTTGAATGAAAAAAAAAGAAAAAAAAATCAAGTGCTCCTTCACGTGCCTTTGTGGCATGGCTGTTTTTTTTGTTACGACAGGAAGTAAAGAATCTGTAGAAAAATCGACAAGACCGCGTGGGAGATAATAGACAGTAGGATTATAAAAAAATAAATTCCTGACCTAACAATTCGAGGATCGTTACGAACGAAAATCAACAATTGTCAATTCAGGGGATAGAATACTGAGACGGCCCGAAAAAGAACCCAATTGTGAGGTGCGGTTTGCGAAACAAAAGAACCAAATATCGGATCTCAGTTCGCGTTTTTGCGGCGTATTGGAGAATATTATGAAAAGCAAAAAGCGATTATAATAATTGAACACAATCGTCGGAAATATTGCCTATGCTGCTAGTCTTCTATTCCTTATTTTAAACGAAAAAAAGCCGTTTTTCAAAAATGACATATACTTTTATACCAGCGCGGTAACCGCCATTTTGAAAAAATTCCGCAAATTCCCTCATCGGCAGTTAAGTTTTTTTTTTTCAAAGTTCAACAATTATTTTTTGCACTCCATAATCGTGAAAATATTCCAAAAATGAAAAAGCGCCTCGTTCAAAGGTTCCGACGATTTGACAATATTTTGATTTCGCTCTAATCGGGGGCCACCTTGATCAGGCAGCCATCGAGGGCCACAAGCGACTCAACGATTATCAATCGGTCGAGTAAAATTGAACGGGCGTACGTCGACGCGCGGGTCGTTTTCCATTCGCTCAGTGCCGCTAAAAATAAGAGGCGAAAAGAGGAAGAGGAACGAAAAAAAGAAAACAGCACGCACACGAATCGAATAATCGTTGTTTCGTCGATTGGTGAATTGTGCGGAGATCTCCGAGCCCGATCGGGCTCAACTGACGACGGTCAATTACGTACGAGACCTTTCAATGCGCGTACAAAATCCTCGTCGTCGTCACGAGGCAGAAATTTACGTAACACGTTCATCTCGCCGTGCGCGTTTTACTCGTCACTTTTACCGTCGTGGCTACGCCTTGCGATTTTTATTCGCAAGCAAAACAACAACAAAAAAAAACGGAAAAATATGAACGCGAGGAGTTACGCAGTGCCTTGTGCAATTTTAATGGCCTAGACGGAATTTCCCACGTGCGGTAAAAAAACGAAATCAGACGAGGAGAAAAACGGACACGTCGTTTTTTTTGGGGCGGAGAGAGAGCTTGTAATATTTAAGATTTACGACGAATGTGTGTGAAGGAAAAGTAAATGCACTCGGCATAATAATCCATATTTTTCTATATTATCGTACGAACGTTGAGACTGCGCTGCCTTACGGATAAGACGTCGATCATATCGTCCGAACGGAAATCAGAAGCGATCTCGGCCGATTCGGAACAAAAAATCCGCGCTCCGATCGGTCGCGGCATTTATTTAATTATTATCCTGGGGGGGGGGGGGGGGGGGGGGATGGCTGAGCGTGAAACAAAAGTTCTCTCGCCAATCGACGTTACAATAAAAGGCGATCAAGATTTTCAGCCAAACTTCGAAAAGATTGTCGCAAATTTTTCTCCGCTGAATTATCGTACGTCGCGGCGATAAGATTGTCACGTGCTGGTCGTTTTTTTTCCCCCCCGGTACACGAACGCAAAATTGAACGAGACAATTTTTACGTACTTTCGAAAAAGAGTGTTTTTTTCGTTCATTGCGCTAGAGGGCGAGCGGAAGTTGGACGAAAAATCGGCGCACATTATTCCGCGAGGCATTCCAGAGACGAGGCCAGCCGAGGGGGCACTCGCGGATTTTTTTTACTCTGACTTAATTTTTACGAGCGTACAATTGTGATTATCATGTACATATATATACGCACACACACATATACACGGATGTGACCGAAAGTGAAAAAATACAGACTTTAATTACCAAGGCGTTCCGTGTCGTTTTTTTTTGCTGTCAATTTTTTTTTTATTGAACCGCTCTCGAACTGCAAACACGCGATACGCGAGAGAGAGAGGGAGACCGCTGCGGTTTACAGAGAAAAGTGGTTCGTATGTGTGTTGTGAAAAAAGAAAAGAAACGCATGTTGTGAAGATCGCGTTATTACGAGCGAGCAACCGCGAGCATTTCTTCCTGATGAATCAGATGGGTCGTGTTGTTAACGAGGCCCATGAGCTTGGAGAGGGAGGCCGCCCAGGCGTCGAGAAGCGCAGCTGGTTCTTGGGCGCCGGTGAATCTGACGACACCGGCCGGTCTATCCGTCCGGGCGTTTATTATTCCGGACTCCACGAGCTTGCAGAGACTCGCCTCGGTCTCCTGTATCGAAAGGTCCAGCAGCTCCGACATTCGCGTCAGTGTTATCTTCGTGTAGTACTTGGCCATTATTCGGATATTCTGCGACGAAGAAATAGGATAAATATAATTCGTTGCGAGATGTTTTTTTTCGCATGCTCGACTGCGCGCACAGGCGTCTACGAAAATTCATATGACCTAAATTGTAGAACGTAAAAGAAGCAACAAAAAAGTATATCATCGCAATTTTCGTATCATGACGGAGAGCCGAGTTAGCGGAAGAAACTAAATTTACCCCTTTTTCAAGATGGCGGAGAAGCTCTTGGGAAATCTTGGTCGATAATTTTAAGATAAGCTTCTCTAAGCTCCCCCCACACTGTATTAAAAAACCAGCCTTCTCGGTTCAGTTGCATTTATCAGCCTCTTTTTCGGATGGAATGACTGGACTACGAGCGAAGTTAGCGGCTGTCGAGGCTCGACGAATTAAGGGGTGAGATGCAGTCATAATTATCAAAAAATCCATTTTTCTTTACATTTTCTTGGGGTATGTTTCGAAAATATTCCCTGAAAATTTCAAGTCAATCCGATGGATAGTTTCCGGGATATTCCACAATTAGGGAAGGGGCGTCGGGTCCCCATGGCAGGTAGCGGCTGACAAACGCGCAAACGATAATACCCGGGAAGGTAGAATGCTTCGAAGACAACAACAAATTGATATTTTGGAAGCTTCCACATCGGCAGAAGCTCTATTGTATGGGCCCGGAATTGATGATTCGATGTAAGTAATTTTTTGCATTAGTTTTCTATACATAAATCAAGTGTAAAATTGGAAAACTCTTTCAGAAATTTTCAAAAATGTATTACTCAAAAACTATGATCTTTAGCAAAATTTTATAAAGAACACTTTCGTTTTAAAATGGCTCAAAATGTTTTTAAAAAATAATTCATCCCAAAAAACTTTAATTTAAAAAAAAATCGTTTTAACAATTGGCTATAAACAATTCAATGATCGACTTTTCGGCAAAAAAAATTGTGATATTCGGATTCAGCGGATCAAAATACATAAAAAAAAGTTTAGCTTTATCCATCGAGCTCAAAATTTTACGAACATATAGTACCGTATACACATCGACAAACTTTAAATCTATAATTCAAAAACCACTCGATGGATTTTGATGAAATTTGGTGTGCTTATTGATAGCATTAAAAACTAGTCCTTAATCGAAGGATTTTCATTTTTGTTGAAAATTTCTATTTTTTTAAAACAATAAACGAGCGATTTTTTGGTCGAAAATCGAAAGTTATCTGTCGGAAGCCGCCATTTTGTTAATTTTTGAAAACAAAGCTACGATTAAGGACTAGATTTATTTTAAAACTAATGATTTTTTTTGTTGGTTTTTTGATTTCAGATGATCCAGTAAAAAATTTTGACGGTCACCGCAAAGCACTACATAATAAATAATCAATATTTTTCTTTGAAAATTTGTACAAGTCAAGTTGAAATATAACATAAAAAGTCTGTGTAACCACTTTTGTAAAACAAACTTAATTACTATAAAAAAATATTGAAAATGCTCGTTTTTTCACGCTTCTGACCGCATCTCACCCCTTAATTTAGACAGGAGATGAGATTTTTTATGGGAAAGAACTCGTGACCGTTCTCCGGTTTAGTTTTTATTCGTTCGTATTTTTGTCGGCTCTAGAATTGCGGTTATAAGATTGTGATAAACTGTAGAAGTTAAAATTGCGACGCAATTGCATTTAATTTGTTTGAATTAAATCAACTTGTTTGGCCGAAGACGGCAAGAAGCATTTCCTATCAATTAAGTGAAAAAAGGCAATTTTTCTTAAAATGTATATTTTTGTTAACTTGTTATTTTGTTATAAAACGAGAAAGATGAAGCTATATAATTGATTTAATTACAATTAAACAAACATATATCGTTGCTGCATCACTGCATAATAAATACAATTTTCTTCTTGGACCGAAACGAGCATAATTTCGAAGACCGACTTCGAGAGTACAACTCATTAACTTCCGACCTCAAACTCATTGTCAATGTAAGGAAAAACTGTTGGTATCTGCTGAGTATGTCAGGGACGAAGAGGAATTGGGTGCAAAAGATGACGCAAGTTTAAACGTGTGCTTAAGCTTGGGTCATGTTTTGTGAACTATCAATTAGTTATTGTGAAAAAGTAATTAATTACAGGAACTGTGAATTATTAATAATTCAAGCTCGTGTCATAAAAAAGCCTCTATTCCTGTAACGCTTTACAAAACTTCTTTAACGGTAAAACTGCCGCTATCCATTTGTTGAGTTCTAATTTCCAATTTGCCCCAGGGAATCGATAAAATTTGCATTTACTATTCCTTCCAGTATATTTGCAATTTGTTACACGTAATTGTCGTGGCCCAATTTTGACAAAACAATATTTTATTCGGAGTACAAATAAGTCTCTGCCGTTTGACAAACGATGGCCCCACCAGGAGGTTATGGTTGAAATTGTCAGATGTAAAACGTCATATCGTAAGGTTGGACATCCGGCAAGACCATAACCTTGAAATATTAGCGATTTTATATCAGCATCACATCATTTTTTTCGTGCGAAAATGTCGAGTTCTGAGCCGAATAAGCGTCATTTGCGGGAACTTTATAACTCTTCTTTACTTCTTCAATTTGAAGAAATCTGCAGCTGAGTCGCATCGATTGCTTGTAGAAGCATATGGTGAGGCTGCTTTAAGGCGGGATATACATTTGGACACGAAAAAAATAAGCAATATTGGGGGATTTTTTAAACTAAACAATAATTATCTTACAATTATCAAACTTTAGGTGTACTTTAATAGTATATTTAAGTATACGAAACAATTTTTAAAAATTAATTCATCATCAAAATAACAGAGCTGCGGCAGAGTGTTACAGCAAGGTCGCCGCGGGAGTTGCGAATCGGCGTGTATAGTTTCTATGTGATGGTAATTAAAACGAAGAAAATGCAAATTGAAGAAAATGGCACGCATTTACAAAAAAAAGTCAACATTTCTGTAAAATGTGGATTGAAAAAGTCGTTTTTTTCCAATTTTTCAAAAACAATTCTCGTCAAGTAGATGGTACCAATATTATCAATATTTTTACCCAGTTTCAACTAAATCGGCTTAATAGTTTTTGAATAATCCTGCACGCCAATTTCGATAATGCAGTTTTGAGAAAAACGCGTTTGAAGTTGACGCCCGCTCCGAATCCGGGCGATGAGGCACAGTGTTGACGGGCTGTGAGGTTTGAAGTTTTTCGAATTTTGCTTTGAAACTGGGAAAATATTCTACATATATAGTTCTATCGTTTAAAGAGAAAAAAAAATCGATTTTATGATCGTTATAAATGCGTATCCCGCCTCAAGTGAGAGAAGTTGTCATGAGTCGTTTGAAAAGTTTATGAACGGTGCGTTTGACGTCGAAGGCAAAGAACGTAGCGGAAGGCCGAAACGAAGACCCGCAAATGGCGCTTATTCGGCTAAAAAATCCACATTTTCGCACGAAAAAATTATGTGACTGATACAAAATCGCTAATATTTCAAGGTTATGGTCTCGCGAGATGTCAAACCTTACTATATGACGTTTTACATCTGACAATTTCAACCATAACCTCCTGGTGGGGCGATCTTTTGTCAAACGGCGGACTTATTTGTACTCCCAACAACTTTTATTGCAAAAACCTCGTCCTACGCTCATTAGTACAGTCCTGCTGTATACTGGAATCGGAAAAAAATTAGAAGGCTAGTTTTCTGACAGGTGATTTTGTAGGTGCCGCGGGTGCAAAATCCAAGTTTGCCTAAAGATCGGGGCGTAGGATTTTTTTTAGGGGATGAAAGGGGATGGAATTGGATTAATGCCAAATTACAACCCCCACGAGGTCGGCGCCGGGAGACAAAATGTTCAGAAAAATCCGGGCTTTATTTTTGTCCACAGCGCCCAAGTCGTGGAAGTTCATTTTGGAGGTGAAAAAGTGGGGTGAAATTTTGAAAAATCAGTTTTCATTGGATAACTCTTTCGGAAAAATTTATACAATTTTTGTTCAAATAGGAATGTTGTAACCCTTGAAAAGACGCGTTGATCGGGTATTTGATCAACCCTCTTCGAAAATATCTTCACCCCGAAAAGAATGGTTGAAATATAAAAAAAAATTGTTTATTGAATAACTAAAAAATAATCAATTTTTCCGAGATGGTTTAAATGTACGAAATGTAGAGAATAATTTTCTCTATATTTTCGTTCCTATGGACCACTCTTGAATTTTGCTTTTTCGAACCCCTCTCGGAGGTTGAAAATTCAAAACGAAATTCCGGGACAACTATTGACCGAAAATAAATCGACACGAGTTTGGCGCCGTGGACAAAAATGTAGCTGAGGGTTCAAGCCACAAATTCTTCCACAGCGCCGAATTCGTACGGTCAATAGTTTTCTGAGAATTTCATTTTGAATTTCCAACCTCCGGGGGGGTTGGAAAATCAAAATTCAAGGGTGGTCCAGGGTGAACCCAAACAAACCAAAATATAGAGAAAATTATTCTCTACATTTCGTACATTTGAACCATACCCGAAAAATCAATTGTTTTTGAGTTATTAAACAAACAATTTTTTTTGGTATTTTAACCATTTTTTGGAGGATGAAGATATTATCGGCGAGTGATGATCAAATACTTGATCGACGCGTCTTTTCAAGGACTACAACGTTCCCATTTGAACAAAAAGTATACGATTTTTTTCTAAAGAGTTATTGAATTAAAACTGATTTTTCAAAATTTCACCCCACTTTTTCTATCCCAAAATGAACTTCCACGACTTCGGCGCTGTGGACAAAACTAAAGCCTGGATTTTTCTGCACATTTCGTCTCACGGCGCCGACCTTGTAGGGATTGTAGTTTGTCATTAATCCACCCCCATCCCATTTCATCCCCTAAAAAAACCCTACACCCCGATTGTTAGGCAAACTTGGATTTAGCACCCGCAGCACCTAAAAAATCACCTGTCAAAAAATTAGCCTTATATTTTTTTCCGATTACGGGGTTTTTCAGCGACAGCACGACTGTACAGATACAGATTTGACAGATAAATAGCCGAGTTTGTTGCAATTTTTGTCCACCACGAGCGTTGCGTTCGATTTCATTGCCCCCACCCCATACCCTGCACGGAGCCAATAGGAACGAGAAGCGCGACGTGTTCCAGCCATTTCGAGGATTGAAATGGTATTGGAAAGAACCAATAGCGCGTCATGAATGTTTCGATGAGAATTCTCTGGTCCGCGAGCGCTGGACTCGCTGCGATTTGAGTTAGCAACGCTGCTAATGAAAATCGGTACAGTCCGACCTCCGAATAAGAAACCACAAGCCCCCAAGGGGAAGAGTTTTTCTTATATATCGCATACCCCCACCAGGCGCGCGCTCCGCGCTCGCTACCTCTGTCTGTCTCTCTCACTCTTTTCCGCATGCGATCCTCTCAACAAGAAACTCCCTCGAACGAGTTGCAACTTAGTATTCACATCGCCCATGCAAAAACGTTTTCGACTGCACGTGGACATTTATTTAGCGAATTTTTGTTTCACGTTAATATACATACTATTGAATATTATTGTGTACTACTGTATCTGAATTACTATTAACTGTTATAAAATGACCGAAACTGTAAAGATGCGTAAGAGATCAGACTGTAGTATACAAATCGAAGAAAATATTACACAATCTGCGCCACAAGGTGATAATTTAAACAAAGAGCTTCATGTCCATATTGTTTTATCCCATTTATCTAAAAGAAGAAGTGAATATCTGTGAGGATTCATCTTCAATGGCAGAGTTCGACTCTCTCGATAATATTCCATCGTCAGTTGAGTGCGTTGCGGATCAAAATAATACGCAACAAAACGAAAACGCTTTTCTTTACGTCTCGGAAACTTTTGCTGTTTTATATGAAATTCTGTAAATGCCCTTATCTTTGTTTTTATTTTATATGAAATCCTGTCAACACATGTATGTATCTTTTTAATGAATACAAAAAAATTCTAATAAACTTGTAGATTTTTTGTTACATTCACACACGCACACACACATATTCACGCACGCATGCACACATCAATTTACACTGCAACGTTCGCTCTATTTTGCCCGAATAATCTCTCCCAGGCTGGTTTCTTAACCAGAGGTTCCGCGCAGAAAATTCTCGAGCTCGGAGTTCGAGTCGGAGTGGGGGAAGCGCTCGAGTGAGAAACTGGGGAAAGTTTCTTATTGCCGGGTTTCTTATTCGGAGGTCGGACTGTATTACGATGTTTTCGTTACCGAAATAGGCCTCCCTGAAAGCTTTCATCGGAAAACTCCGGCCAACTAGCCACTGCGCAGCTTCATGGATTTTGAAATAGCAATTCGTATCTTACGTGTTCAACAACCCGATTTCTGAGGTCGTTCCAGCGTTTTCGACCCTCCTCGGTCGACTCGCTGAATACTTCGGTGCTCTTGAGCTCCTTCTCGTAAATTTCGCACAGACCGGACCACTTTATCAGCTCCGGATTCACGAATAGTCGCAACAGTTCCCTGCGCACATTTCGAACAATTACAAGCCGGCCATGTGTGCGAAGGAAAAAGAGATCGTTTTTTTGGTGTATACTGACTTGTAGGTCGGAATATCATCGATAAATTTGTCAGCGAGCAGTCTGTGGGTCATGTCAGCTTGCTCGGGCTCGTGAGGCGCCAGGACGAGATACATGACGGCCCGGGACATTGCGACTTTGCGCTTCTCCGGGAATTCCTTGACCGCCGGCGTGTCGAGGACCGCGCGATTGTGCCGGCACAGCTGCAAGTGCCATCCCTCGTGTCGCGCGAGCTCCATCATCAGGCTGTCGCGATAAAAACGGGGAAAAAGAATCGAACGAAAATTAACCTGTCTCCGATGCAATTTTATGATGGACGAGTTATCGGATCACTTTTTTCATGCCTCTCGCTCGAGTCGTCGACTCACTCGTAATATTTCAATTTGAGCGTTTGGGTCTCGACGTCTTTCTCGTCTTCGAAGAATTTCGTGCTTATCTTCTTGGCGATAATTTGCGTGCGGACGTAGTCCTGCTTGGCGAGGCAGAGGCGCATTTGCTCGAGAATGAGCGAGGCCTTCTCGAGACGCGACATACTCCCGTACGTTTCGACCTGGTCATTTCAATCGTTCCGATATTTTATCGCGCATTTATTTTTTTCTTCGACGTTATTCATATTTGAGAATTTGTCGATTCGACTTTTTGAAAAGTCTTGAATCGCACGACAGATCGCGTACCTGTAGCTCGAGCATCACAGTGTTTGCGCCCGTCAGGTCGCCGTCCTCCTCCTTCAGCTTGGCCAATCGGTGAGTGAGACGGGCTCTCTCCACCTCCACGTAAATCTGACAAAAAGACAATCGCGTTTCTTTCATCTCTCTATAAACTCTCGCGACGGAGAAAAAGAACATTCACGATCGACGTATCCTCGAAATGTCCTTCTCTGAATTGAATTTCAACCGTAAGCTAATGTGACGCGAGCTCGGGTCGTACTTTTCCTTCGGTGACCGAGCGCAGAGTCTCAATCAGCTTTATCATTGTCTCCCGATCGGGCGTTTTGTCTATGTACGTGCAACACTCCTGAACCATTTTCGTTACTGCTTGCTTCAGTTGCGATCGCCTTTTGCACAACAAAACTATGTGCTCGTTCAGTGCCGACCAGTTCTTAGCCTCGAAACATATCTCCACGATGGCCACGAGGATCCTCGATGTCGACGGCATGTCGGCACCCTGAAAAACGGACGTGGTCGTCGAATTTTCCATTCCATTGATGCAAAATTATTATTATCATTATTACATCGAATTTCCTCTCGTAAGCTCATATGAATGTTTAATTATTTTTATTGTTTCTATTCCTCATAATAATAGTATGGTATATCAATTTATGTATATATGTTATTTTCATTAATTTGTTTGTCTTGATTATTCACAATGTGCCTTTGCATTCCCTTTATTTAAAATTATTTTCATTTGATATCATAATAATAAAAATGACGCTAGGAATATCATCAATCAATAGAGTTTTATTTGCATAACTTTAAAAAAGTTTTTTACACAACTTATACAATGGCGGAAAATATATATTAACAAATCTTATAATCTCTGCCGTTTCATCCTCATCCATAAATCCGTATACCTTACATCTGCTTACCACTCGTCTAAAAACTCTTTTCACTCCACACTTCCTCAATCTCCCTGAAATATGCACAAATCCCTTTCTGTATTTTTCCTCCCAACATATTTATTACTTCCCTAATAACCGCCACTTCATCAATTCCTTCCAGCTATTCCTCCACGCCTTTTCTCGCTTTTTCCGTCACCATCTCTCTGCTTTTTTTACACAACAATAAATGCTCCAGGGTTCTCATCCTGCTCATCACAAATTCCACACATCCAGTCACTCTCTCCTTTCTTTCCCGCTCTTCCAACATTTCCACATCTTATTCTAGCCCACATTTCTTCGTCTTTGCCCTTCACATTTACCTCAGACCAATATTTCCAGGGCATAATATCATCCTCCAGAATAAACTTATACCTATAATTGTACGTCGAACCCGTTATTTTCCGCCCCTCTTTCTTCAACTTCTCGTTTTTTAAATGTTCTAATCCCACTTTTATTTTTGCTTCAATTTTTCTCACCTCTCCGTTCCCAAATAATCCCGATTATAACCTGCGCCCCCATTTCCGTTGATACATGCTTTAAGCACTTGCCCCACTTTGACGGCACATGATTCACAACGGCCCTTACTTGCTCCATCAGACAAATTTCTAGCCATCTTTTTTCAGGCATTCCTAATACTTCCACAATATATCGCAAAGCCCTTTCTCTTTACAGATACTTCATTGACGATAGGAATATAGTATGTTGATCAAAATGTTCATTATATATGTGTATAGAATATTTGTCTCGTTTCGAGAGTTCCATTATTGATTATTACTATTACAATTATTTATGTTTTAATGTGACTATTCCCAATGATGGTTGGTGTTCTTTCTTTATATTTATCGTTCTAACGAGTTTTTCCAGTGTTAATTCTTAACATATGTAGATAGACATACAAACACTAGGTACAATAATAATAATATTTTTCTATATCAATTGATACATTTTTGTTATTTTAAATGAATGAATAACAAAATATTATTTTTTATGGTTACCAATGTTCCTTCATATTCTTTTGTTTTTTCGCTTACCGTTCTGGCAAGTTTTTCCAGGGCCAACAATTGATCCAGAGCATCATGAAGTTTTCCCTCCTTGGCCAGTTTTTTGCACTCGGGAATTTTGGTGTCGCAATTATTGCTGTAGTCCACCTCCATCATGATTATCTTACCGGAGTCGGTAGCTGAGTCAGCCATGATTATCCGCCTTAAGATGAGTTCTACAAGAACACGGAACGATTGATGAGAGTTGTAACGTACAGGGGACAGCGTAATTGCAACGTAAGAACTTTACTACACGTAAATACGGTATACATGCGCGATAGGAGTGTGATCGAGGCGGCGCACAGACCACACAGGGAAGTGCATCGTCACAGTGCATTTTTTTCGCATCGGCCAGCCTAGAATCGCGGGTCGTAGAGAGCCAGAGTGAAAGGACGCGCACATCGTGCGAGGAAAATTCGGTATTGAAAAAAACGTGGAAAAACAAAGTTCCGCTTACGGGAAAAATTGGCGGGCCGAAAAAATGAGAGATCGTATCGAAAGTGAGGTTAGGTTGTTTGTGATCGGAGAAAACGTTGCTCCGGAGATCGTGAAAGAGGCAGCTGCGAATAATAGGAGGATGCACTTGACTCACCGATACGAATCGACGATAGAGCACGATCGCACGAGCGATCGCGAGCTGAGACTAGCGAGTGGAATAAACAAAACTGTCAACCGGGAGATACCCGACTCGAGAGTCCTCGCGATGACTGGCGAAATTAAAAGGAAAAGAAAAAGAGCTGTAAAAACACACAACTCGGCCCGGTACTTACAACGATTTATCAAGAATCCTGCGATCGAACGACAAACGACGAACAATCCGAACAAACGAAAATTCCGGTGGTTCGAAGACGAGAAAATAATGAACAAATTGACGGCTCGGTTTGTGGTAATCGAACAATTCGGGAGAGTAGACGAGAGCGCGGTTGGAACGGTGTTGCACAGATGGCGCTACTAGACACTTTTTCCCAGTTTAGACGTTCGGTTACTATATATATATATGGAAATAAATCGGGCGAGTCAGAAATCTGACACTCAAAAACTATAAATCCTGATTATAAAACAAAAAATCCAGGAAAATTGAGGGGCAGAATTATGGGCAATTTTGGTCACGGCAGTTTTTTTATGTTGCGACGGCAACCCGATTTCAAGGTCAATACCACTCTTCTGCGTGCAAACCTTGAGTGTCCATTTTTTAGCGACTGACCCTGGTTAAGCGATTGTTTAATCCAAATTTTATTCATATCTTTTCGGAGCAAAAAGGAACATGCACACAGACACAGAAGGATAAAAACGTTAAGACTTCGAAAAGATGTTGAGGATTCTCAACACGACCACGTGAACAATTTTCTTTGTCGTGCTTTGATAAATCTCCAAAGATATTGCTGGTGTGTAAAAACGATTTTAATTTGATTTATCTTTGTTGCTTTACTGCACACACACACACACACACACACACACACACACACACACACACACACACACACACACACGCACGCACGCACGCACGCACGCACGCACGCACACACACACACACACACACACACACACACACACACACACACACACACACACACACACACACACACACACACACACACACACACACACACACACACACACACACACACACACACACACACACACACACACACACACACACACACACACACACACACACACACACACACACACACACACACACACACAACCGTCCAAAAGTTTGGAAACACTCTCCCCGGTTCCGAGCCACACAAGAAGTTTCATCGCTCTTTTAAAGATGACGATATCTTAATTTCCCAAGTGGCGTTTCAAAAGGGACATATTCAGCTTCATGTAGCTTCTTTAAAAAAAAAATTACGAGTTTTGTTTAACCCGGTACACACTTCGAAAGATGGTCGTTTTTCGGCTTTTTTTGGGGGGTTGAAATTTTAGCGGACGACTCGTGAAAAAAAAATTTAACTGTTTTCCCCGTAAAAAACTTAAAGCGGAGAGTACAAGCTTCAATTTCGTTTTTTTTAAGTTTCGCACGATTTTTTCCGCACAAATATTCAACTTTTTGCAAAGAACGACCATATTTACAAAATGTAGCCTAACTCCGAAACTACTGGGTTTTCGTAAAACTACTAAGAGGGTGAAAAGTTACATACAATCTTTTTGGATTTACCAAATTTTTTTAGGAGAAAAAAAAAATTCAAAAATTAAAAAAGAAAAATATTTTCAATTAAAAAAAAGCGGTTTCAGTGAGCTCTCGGACATTGAGGTTGGAAGATTCAGCAATAGCGAAATGTACTATGGACAGATGAATCGAAATTTTTAGTTTTTGGATGAAAAAGCCGTGTAGATAAGGTAAGAAACCCAATTTTTGAAGATAAAGAAAAATTTCGTTGACTTTTTTTTTCAAATTTTTGATTTTTTTCCCCCAAATTATTGAATTTTATTTTATTCTGATTTTTTTTTGGTAAATCCAAAATGATTGTATGTAACTTTCAACCCTCTTAGTAGTTTTACGAAAACCCAGTAGTTTCAGAGTTAGGCTACATTTCACAAAAATGGTCGTTTTTTCCAAAAAGTTGAATATTTATGCGAAAAAAGTCGTACGAATCTTTAAAAAAAAACGAAATTGAAGCTTGTACTCCCCGCCTTAGGTTTTTCATGGGGAGAACGGTTAAAATTTTTTTACGAGTCGTGCCCTAAAATTTCAACCCCCAAAAAAAAAGCCAAAAAATGACCATCTTTCAAAGTGTGTACATGGAAAAAAAATCGTAAAAATAAATAAAAAAAAAACAAAAAAGCTAAATGAAGCTGAATATGTCCCTTTTGAAACGCCGCTTGGTAAATTAAGATATCGTCATTTTCAAAAGAGCGATGAAAGTTCTTGTGCGGCTCGGAACCGGGGCGAGTGTTTCCAAACTTTTGGACGGTAGTGTATATACACACACACACACACATATATATAGTTCACGGTTATTCACTGCATAGATAGAGCACATCCGACACTCAACCTGTATTCCCGGATTGAAAGGTCGTGTCGATCGGTATAAGGGATAATAAAAATACCACTTCGGATGGAGATGATATGGGCGCATGAGTGTGCGTCTATTCGTGTGTGTCTATGCATAGCAGCAAATTATCGTGATTGTGAAATATGAGGCTGTGTGCGCTCTCGAGGATACGTGTCACGAATGTAAAACCGATTGCGGATTCCGTTGACACTCGGTGCATAGCGCGTGTGTGTGGGCAGACGGGATAACCACTGGTGGCAGCAGGGAGGTACGCGCAATTCTCGCCGATCAAATAGGAACCAGAGTTCGAATAATAACCTCCGTCCGTATATATATAGATGTATATATGGGCGAGGAGGGGAGGGTAGACACTTTAACAAGAACGAGTAGAGTGTCGGATGGGAGGGTCTTTTACAGCTGTGCAAATGCGAATCGCTAAGCCCCCTCGCGAACCCAATCTATACATTGTGTGTGTGTGTGTTTTCATACACACCTTTTACCGATGACGTCAACGGATCGATCCTTCTATCGGAGTGTTACGTCGAGAATACCGGTCAAACATTATTCATCGTCCCAGGTTGGGCGTATGTAAAGTATCGTTTGTGTCATCACTACGTTTTCGACAATTCCCTTCGGGTCAATTTTTTGTTTAGATCGTCTCCGCACGTTACGTTTGGCGCTCGCGCGACGATAAGCCACGATATTTGGCGGCGCGCGAGTTTTCTTTTCGCGTTGTCGTGATTATTTCGGTGGACGAGGAACGAGAGGTAAATGAAAAAATGTTGGATTTCCTTTGGGTTATTTAGGAATGACAAATAGAAATTAACGCTCGAGACTCGAAAAGATCTTACGCGCGTGAAATTGTTTCGAGCATTTCGTATGCGCGACTCGCGCGCGTTTGTATTTGTTGGCGAAGTTCTCGCGGGCGTTGAGACATTGCGTATTCAACAGTTATCCCCGCCCCCGCACCGCGGCGGTTGCCGCAGTCGACGGAGACGAAATTTCGCCCGTGCGAACAATGCGAACAGCCGGAGATCGTGTATACACGGGGGAGGGGCTGAAGGTTGTAGCTGTCGCTCTGTTGCGGTGGGGCGCGCGCTTTGGAGGTTATGTGAATCGTTACGGGTTACTAACGTCCAGACGCGCTTACGCTAGTCCTATCGCTTCTCACTAGTCACACCACTGATCATACTTGAGACTTGTACTGTTTATTTTTTTAACATGTGCAACAAAAATGTGTAATAGCTACATTTTCCATGTGTAAACTGTTTAATGAATGTTCACATTTAATTGGAAAAATGAAAAAATAGGTATTTCAACGATTTGCGCAGTATTTCTAGGTTTGATATTTGGCAATATTGGTTCTATCTCCGTCCCTTTTTACTCAACCAGGCGAGTTTAACCTCCATGCTTTTCAACGTCGATCTGTCGAAACAATGTCAGGTGCGGGAAATATAAAGCGCTGTATTCGGGCCACGACTGGTAAAAGGCGTGGAAAATTTGTGTCGGCGAAACATGTCGGTTAAAAATGAAATATGTGTGGAAATTCGAGATGAGTGGGATGAGGTTAGGACTACAGTCAGCTGTTGCCTTGCTGTCACGTCTCTTTATCGTAGCAAGTGGTAATTAATCCGATACCGAAAGTTCAAATTAAACTTGATATTACATAAAAATTAGGTCAATAAGCGTATTTTTTTGAGAGCACTAGATTACTACAAAGGTTAAGTATGTAAATCTGATTATTTTTAAGAATCTGACGGATTCCCACTATTGTATACACTTTTGTAACGACCGGAAATTGCGTTTTTGTATGTTGTCTCGAAATTCCTTCACAAAAATACGCAATTTTAATATTTCTTTTCTCTGTAATTAGGTCGATAAACGACCCCGAAATTTTACAGAGACGAATATTAATATATTTAGTGAAGCTCAACAAAAAATTATGAACATCCTATGGATTAAAGCCTGGCGATAGGACTACCTTAACATTGACGGTCCTCGGGAACTTTTTTAAAAAATAAATCGTAAGAAATCCGGACAAATAGCGGTCGTACATTGTTTATTGTTACGTTGACTAGACGCATTTATCTATTTATTTACCGATGAATTTCTGATTTCGGATTGGGGCATTTTTTAAATCCAAAACACGTCTCGAGATATCATATCTACCGACATTAAAAACCGTGTTTCAAGAGAAAAAAGACGCGTTTAAGGGGTTATATACAAAGTTGATGGAAAAAATTGAGATATGTTCGTGAATTTTTTTAAGGACGTTATGAAGATTTTATTGGAAGAAACTAAATACAGTTTGTTGGAACTGGTCTCGGAGA
Source organism: Ophion slaviceki (assembly GCA_944452715.1). Classification (NCBI taxonomy): domain Eukaryota; kingdom Metazoa; phylum Arthropoda; class Insecta; order Hymenoptera; family Ichneumonidae; genus Ophion; species Ophion slaviceki. The sequence goes on from OX101787.1 coordinate 27,868,497, forward strand.
ACAAAATTGGAATTTTTACACTAAAAAAATATTAACAATTGTAGGACTTATGACCCTTCTCCCGAAAAGCCTTTTTTTTAAGAGGCTTGTGGTGAACGTGATTAAAGGCGAACCGCTCAACTGAAATAAAAAAAAGTCAAAAAATTATTGAACAAGAATGTCATTCGGTGTACTTGAACGGTTTGTTTACAAAAAAAAACTTTTTTTAAATACAAGAACCATTTTGCAAAAAAAATCGATTTTTTTTTAAATCAAAAAGGAACCGTTCAAGTACACGAGGTTGTAAATATCAACAATTTAAAAAAAAACGTACGTTTTATTTTTATTTCGCACCATACTTGCAGTAGAAAACGCGGTACAATTTATGATCTAGTGCTTCGAACTGAATGAAATTCCGCACAGATATTTTCGAAAGCATGTACTTTTAGAATATGCAATAAAAAAATTGTCGATTTTTTGAGCCCCAACTTTGTATATAACCCCTTAATGGGGTATACCAGTGTGACACTTTCAAAAATCGACTTTTTTTTGCCTTTTTCGACAATCTATACTTTCAAGAATATCCTGTAAAAATTTCAAGGCCGTATCTCTAATCATGTTATCTTGCAAAAATCGATAGTTGAATCTTTAAGCGCGTTTTTATCGAAATGAGATTTTTCAAATTTGCTGACATTGTAACTCAAAGAGCAATTATCCGATTGACTTGAAATTTGAACTGAGTACTCTTGAATATATTTACTCTACAATGACGTAGGATATTTTTGATTGGACGAAAATTGACGATTTGGTATTGAAAAAAACGACCATTTTATAGGCATTAAAACAGACGTTTTTTCAAAAGTACGCCATTTTGTTAGATTTTGATATTTTTCGAAAATCCTACGTCATTGTGCAGGAAATACCTTCCAGTTGAACGACATTTTTTCCTTTTTCGGTTTCAGCTACTCAATCGGCCGGAATCATGTCAGCAGTGGAGAAACTTTTTTTGGCGCCTCCGAAGGCAGCGCATAAGTCGCTTGGATCTCAATATTTTTCTATGAAAAAATTATGTGATATAGGTCAAATATAGCCAAATATATTCATAATTTTCCGAAACATTTAATTGAGTACTTTTTTTCCAAAAAATTCCCGAAAATCACCCAAATTTTCAGCGTTCACACTGGTATAGCCCCTTAAAGTTTGAAGGATGGTGCTGCTACCGTTTGCCCGGCCGACTGTTAGAAGCTGTAGGTCGTTCAATTTTAGGAATATTTCAATGAATTTTTCAGGGAATATAGCTAAAATAGTAGCATTTTCGGAAAATGCAATTTTCCGATCCACCTAGGTAAATGTAGCTCGTTCTAGAGGTTGCTCAGCTAACGCGAAATAGTAAGAATTTGCTGAAATTTATTATATACTTTATATACTAATGTATTTATACTTCGTCTGCGTAATTGTTGAGTATTTTTTAAATATTTTTTATTGGTTTTTTCCTTAGGTACACGCTTTCACGTTTGTTACCTATTCTTTCCCCTCATTGTGCCCGTTTCTTTCCTCTACTGTTTACTCCTTTTTTCTCCATCTTTCTCCCTCTTGCGGTCGCAGCCGACTCCCCCTCTGTATTATATTCATCATGACATTTCTGTCATGGGTATAGGGAAACTGCGGAAAACCTACACCAATAACAGCCGGTCGTCGAGTTCGCCCCCCAGTCGTGGAACTAGTCTTATTTCGCCGCGAAATGCCGAAGAAAAACATCTCACGACGAAATGTACGCGACTGGGATTCGAACCCGGGACCTCCCGGTCCGCTGGTTTAGTGGCGAGCACGCGAACCACTAGACCATCGCACCGGTTGTAATTGTTGAGTAATAAATTATTAAAGTGACGCTGTTATACACGGGCGACACAGCAAAAGCTTCGTGAGAACTTTAACACGACTGTCGCAACATAATAATAATAGTAAGAATCGAATGGAAATAGGCGGAAAAAATTCTGGGATTTCCGTGAATAATTTCAACGACGAGTACAGCGTTTTGTCTGTCTCGTTATCGAGATATTCGTGAAATAAAACAGGAAATTTCAGCTGATCCCCGTAAAACGATACAGTGCCCTACGGCACGTGGCAACGCTGCTGCCAAGTCGGCCATTTTGAATAGGCGCCAAAATTTGAAACGCACAAACTATTGCTTCCTTGCTGTAAACTTCTTACCGCGGTTTCACAAAGAGTATTTAAATATTTTGTATCATTCTTTACAGAAGCTGCAGTGCATGTGTTTCGACATAACCTTCAAATCAATTACAGGTCGTCCCTCGACTGCGCATTCATTTTCCGGCTCAACTACTTTTTGCCGCCGCTTTCCAGGTTCTATTTGTTTCAACCGTCGATTATACAGTTTTTCGGTTTGCATTTTACCCTTCCATCACTTCATTTTCACCGAACAAAAAAAACGGAATTTGCGACCGATGTTTGACAGCCACGCGCACACGATGTGGCGTTCGTATTGAGCTCAGTAATACCAGTTACTGAGAACTAAATTGCGCGTTTGCCACATTTCAACTTGGGTTGTAACTTATTCGCGATGTAAATAAAAAAAAAAAGAATAACATTTCTAAACAGTCAATTATATGCATTCCACATATTTATTTATTTTACGTAACCGAAAATTTGATTATTCTGGGTTGGCAGCGGTTACAGGCGCCCGTGTGCATATGCCTTCCGCTCTTGCCGGCTGCCCCTCAAAGACCCTGATCAGCCTCCTTGAGAACCCTTCGCAAACAGAAGTTCTTCATTCGTGTGTGTTTGTGTGTGTATACGTCTCGTGTAATACGAAGGAGAGACACGTTGTACGAGATTTCCCATATGTTCCTGTGTGCGTGTGTAACATTAACCGGATGTACATACGTAGACGGGGCTAAGCAATAAAAGTACAGAACATAAAGGTAGTCTGTGAATTCGAAGCATCGTATAGCCCGATGACCCACCAACACTGATATTCGATGACGTATTTTACCGTCCGTACCCCTTTCGTCGCCGCGTAGCGCACAGTAACCCGTACGTCGATGCATTTAAAGAGGCATAGTATGCGCGACGCTCTTGGGGTATACATACGTCAATTCCCTCGATCGAGTATGCCTAGAGCGATTTACGTACGGAAAGACATATATAGAAACAAAGTTTGCCTGTCGGACTTTTTAAAGAGACGCGGCCTGACGTCATCTGTGTGCGGGACGGAGGCGGAAAGGAAGAAGGAAGGAGGGTACTCCGGGCAGAGACTATAGATGTTCTCGCTCCGACCGCTCGGCAGCGACTGTGCTCGGTCTCTCTCCCACTCCGCCCCCCCCCCCCCCCACTGCCGATCTTTCCCCCGCGCTCTCGCTCTCTCGCGCGTGCAATACTCCCCACTCTGCCGTCCCTGTCTCGCTAACTTCTTCCGCGCGTTTCGCGTGTGCGGTGCAACAGTGACAGCTGGCGGTATTCACGGCAGTAACGGTTTTCGCTCGCTCGTAACCTTTACCGGGCGGTCGATGCCCGTGTCGACTACTCAATAGCTTCTAGGTCTCGTGTTTAATTTACGATACTACAATAGCTCGCTCTCTACAGTACTTTTTTCTTCGTTCCTTTCTCTCCCTCTCTCTCCTTCTCTAGCCCTCGCTGTTTCCAGTTTCGCGCGTTCTTATCGCCGCCCGCTCGACTCGCGAATGAATGGGATTTCTTGTCACTTTTGACTTCGGGGAGTGCCGACTGGAAAATAAGCGGAAGGCGCAATTTCGACTGTAAACGAAACGGAAGGGCAAAATTTCAAAAAAAAAAAAAAACAAAAAATACGAATACACGATCATATTCACAAAGTTGATGTTTGCTCATCCCTATATGCGAATATGCGACCAGACCAATATTATTCTCCATCTCCGAAGAATTGGAGTAAATGGCAAGGAGGGGGGAGGGGGGAGCACGAAAGGTTGCAGGGAAACTCGCGGAGGACAATTGTACGCGTTTAGCTCGGTATACAACACCGCGGACTCTATCTTTTCATATCGATTACGTGTAGGCAAGAGTTTTGCCGGTTGAATCTCCCTCGCCCCCTCATCCGCCTCTTCGCTTTCTCCCTCTTCTTCTTCCCCCCCTTCCTCCACCCCGCCCTGTAATAAACCGTAAGAAAAAAATGGCCAATTTCAAATATCGCCCAGATTTTACCTCCGTTATAATTGCCCCTCCCTCCACTCTTGCAAAAATCTCTTTTGCCGAAAAAAAACTACAATCATACAAAAAGCAGAAAATACGGAACTTGCGATGTTAGAGATGAAAATAACTAAAATGAGCATTCTACGAACTGAAGCGCGAAATAATTGTATGTATATAGAAATGAATAAATCAATAAATACAGGAATAAAAAAATGTCCGAGCAAATAAGTAAATAAAAACTTGACTTAAAGTCTGTGCACCAGAGAATCAGAAGAATATGGAGCCGTCTATACCGATACGGGTTTTCCACAGTTTTCCCGTACCCTCGGCTAATGCGGTATATTGTAGCTCAAGACGGCTGTGGACGCAACGGAACGTTGGGTCAAATTACCGAAATGCTGGTAGGTAGTGAGAGAAAAGCGTTCGTTGAGGGACCTCAATATCTAAGTACATTTAAGCAATAATAGTATTAATGCATAAAACTTCACTTACTTTTCACTGAACTGAAACTAAGAAAAACGTATTGGCTTATCGGCAGAAAATCAAAACTCTCTACAAGCTGTGCATATATAAATCAGTACTCAAGTCAATTTGGACATGTGGCATACAACTAGGGGGCACAGCGAGCAACTCCAACATAGAAATCCCACAGAGGCTTCAGTCTGAAATTCTTCGAACAATCACCAACGCCCCCTGGTTCGTCTCAAACGCCATCATACACAACGACCTTGAAATCAACACTGTCAAAGAAGAAGTGAGCAGATTCAGTAACAAATACACAACGAGAATAAACAATCAGCCTAATCAACTCGCGGCGAACCTGCTCAGAGAGGAAAACATCAGAAGAAGAATGAAGAGACGCAAGCCACGAGACCTAAACACCAGATTCAGCATCGCTGGACGCCGGCTAGATACACGCAAAAATAATTATACTCAGCAAAGTTGCCGAATGTTATGAAAACAACAAATAGCAATTTAAATAATAATGGCGAAAAAGAAATACTTTCCCTACTCCCAGTAATTGCTGAAAAAAGTCACATTAGTTTTTTAATTAATTGTATTATATTTAATTACACATAAACGCCTAGTGGTGTTGAGAAAAAAAACTTTGTTACTTTGTGTAAAATACGTCATTAGTGGAAGAAAAAAAACGTGAAAAAAACATAATAATCACTTTACAGGAGGGACGTTCAAATGCGAAATAATCGTTGTCTTGTCGAAACGCTTTGTTCACATTCGGCGCGTTGTATCGTCC